>VZQC01013997.1:873749-949279 GCA_009823505.1 Rhizomys pruinosus | reverse complement strand
TATTTATCTGGTAATTCCTATGTTAACTGGAAAACATCATGGAATATATATATATATATATATATATATATATATGTCATTAACTGAAGGAAAGGGCTCCATGTAGTAATATAAGGAACTCCGGTTTTCAGGGAAGCATGCCGGCTATTGCTAACAAATTTATGGTGCTGGACTTCAGGGTAAGGCATAGTGCTATGTAAATACTTAACCCATGTTAATTCATTTTGTTCCTAACCTTGTCAGTTGTTCCTAAAATGTGCTTCCCTTCAATGAATGGTGCCATTTCATTGTGGCTGCACAGAGACTGCCTGACTCTCATGAACATTCTATCTTTTGACAAAAATCAGATACTTATTACCTATCTGTGGTTCTCACTTAATCTTCTACTACAACTTTCCAAATACCTCCTGCTTCAATCATGTCAGTTAATCTATAACCTTCCCTTCCTGGCAGGCTCAGAAATATCCAAAGTCAAAGCTGATGGAGAGGGTATATCTTCATTATAGACATCTGTCTTGGCAGAATAACTTCTTTAAACTGTCTCAAGTCATTCAACCCATATAATAACGATTATCTTCTGTGTTTAAGGTGTTAAGCTAAGTGCTGGGGCTATAGTAATATAATGATGAATATTTACATATTGTGTACTTTATAATATTATAGAGATGCTTTCCATCTGTCTAGTCATTTAATCCTGTAAGAGGGTAATCCTACAAGGTTGTAACACCTTCAGAGGTGTTTATGGATCAGAACTGAGGCACAGCTTTCAAAGTTTTCCAGGGACTGCCCCAATGTTAGCACTAAAAGTCTTATAACCCAGGAATCCCTCAGTCCTGGAAAAATGGGGAGGATGTTGTGGATGCCTCTGAGTCCCTAAGACTATAGGACAGCCATGTCCAGTACACTTGTCTTCCATGATATAAAAATATTTTATACCTACATTGTCCAACACAATACTCATAAGTGGCTTCTGAGCACAGGAAATATGGGCACAGTGGTTATGTACTTGCTGCATGTGACGGTGGCTGCTGTATGGGACAGTGCAGCTCTAGGTGGTGTCACAGAGCTTTGTACATGGTCTAGAATGCAGCACCTTGGAAAGCATATGACTGCATGCTTGTCCAGCACTCCACCCAAAAGCTTCATGTTCCGTGTCTGTTGTCTTGTCAAATGCACCTGCTTGGGAATCTGGATAAGATTATTATTGTCCTTACTACACTCAGGAGGTCAGAGGATGGAACCAGTGATGAATCAGCAAAGAAGAATTTCAACAGATCATAAGGACGTCAAACTGCACACCCACTTGTCCTTAGTGCTTTGTGGCTTTGCAATTGAGGCATCAGCAGCTACGGATTTTCACATAGGAAGCGTGAGCCCTGTTAGGCCCCAGACGTTCAGAGAGCTATTCCAAATTACACCCCGGCCTGAGATGAAGATTTCTTTTAAAAGTTTCACACCTAAGATAAGCTCAAGGAACTGGAGCTTGCTTTATTATATTAGAGCACACAGTGGGCAGAGAGAAAAGCATGGTGTTCCATCCATCCTAAAAGAGAAAGAGAATTTTCTGGAATCATAGCATGCCGATATGTTACATCTGTCCAACATCAAAGCAGTGGGTTATAAATCTTACAGACAACTGATCATCTCAAATCTACAAAGGCAGAAGTTGAAAGAGAAGATAGAATACAGAAAGGCAAAGAAGCCCGCCTCCCCTGAAGGAGCCGGTCACAGAGTGACACACGTCAGGAGCTTCCTGTGGGCCTGGGCTGCCCATGTGAATGCTAATGTGCAGGCCTGGGCATTGAATTGCTGAAGCAAACGGCAATTCTGGAAAATTCAGCACACTGCTGAATATTTAGTATCCCTGGACTAAGAGTCAGGTAAGCTTTTTAAAAGGCCAGGACAGACCACAGCTCTCACTCTGGGCGCTCCGCTAGGAGTTCTTTGGTAACCTTCCACTTTGTAAAGAAAAGATGAAGTTTTGTTTTTCCAAGTGATTTTTTTTTTTACTAAGTAGACTTGACAGTCAAAACAAGAGGTCAGTGGGTGCGGTACTTAAACACAGTGTTTATTTAAAGGTTGTTTCAAGGGCTGGAGAGATGGCCTAGCGGTTAAGAGCACCGACTGCTCTTACAGAGGACCCGGGTTCGATCCCCAGCACCCACATGGCGGCCGAGAGCCGTCTGAAACTCCAATTCCAGGAGAACTCCAGCTCCAGGGGAATCCGACACCCTCTTCTGACCTCCGCGGCATTGCACGACACGGGTGCACAGACTTGCATGCAGGCAGTACATTCATACACATACAGAAATAAATAAAATTAATTAAAAAAAATTTTTTAAAAAAAGGTTGTTTCAAAAGTTCACTCTAATAATTCTCTCTTGGGTGTCGGTCATCTTCAGATGCAAAGCCTGAAAATTGTCAGCTATCTAAGGAGAACGTGAAGATTTTTGCCTCATGTTCTTATTCTGGATTTCTCTAATACTACAGAAATACCAAAGTTATATTTGTGTCATATCACTGTATCAGCAATAAGCACATATGTCAAGAGCAATGTTGCATTAATATTCCCTGGGGAGACACAGATAACTCTGTGCACCCCAGATGGGCACCGCGACAAACCAAAGTTTGATTTCACTAGAACTTGGTGAGACCAATGAGTTTATTGAGATTGTTTACAGAGCAGAGTCAGGAGGTACTTGTGAAAATGCGGGTGATTCCCAGACAACTGCATCAGTGCAGTTCCACCCCATCGTGAATGCCAGCCTTCTGTTAGCTGCCTCATGGAGCCCTACTTCCTATTAACCTTCTGCTTTCTGGACCATCTGGTATATTCCAAGATCACATCTAGCTGGAGGGCAGGAGCAATAGTCGGAATTTCAGGTGAGGGTCTCCTGACCTGCCTTTCTTCCGTCTACTAGGGATTAGAAATAGCTCTGTTACCATCACCATAGACCTGGCTACTGTTGTATGTTCTGTTCCGGTTGCCATAGCTACTGGGGCAAAGTCCAAGACAGCATCATGTTGTGATAGAAAAATAATGCCAAAAAAAAAAAAATAATGCCACCCAACAGTTATTTTCAAAAAGTATATTTTATTTATTTTGGGGCCAATTGTGGTGGCTCATGCCTTTAATCCCAGCACTAGGGAAGCAGAGGCAGGCAAATCTCTGTGAGTTCAAGGCCCAGCTGGGGCTATAGGGAGACCTTGTCTCAAAAAGACCAAAAAATTTTTCTTATTTTTATTTTATGTGTATGAGTGTATTCCCTGCATGTATGTAAGTATACCTGTGTTGTGCAGTGCCTGAAAAGGTCAAAATGGAGCTGGAGTAACAGACTGTTGTTAGCTGCCATGTGGGTGGGTGCTGGTAATTGAATTCAGGTCATCTACAAGAGCTGCCAGTGCTGAGTCATCTCTCCAGCCCCAGAATATCTGTTTGTAAAATTGCCTTAAGTAATGGAAGAAGCTACCCAAAGGCTGAATATAAGTTTCAAGGAGGTTGTTACATGAGAAATTTAGCTGCCATATGAATAATTACTGCCCTCTCCAGAAAGAGGGCCCCAGAAATTATCCACCACGTATATAAAGATTATCTTGTATGCATCAGGCATTAAGCTTGGTGCTGTGGGGTTATAACAGTTGCTCAATCATGGGTCTGCCTCTTTAAGACACTGGCCACTGTAATAGGCCAGATCCCTTAGCATGAAGAAAGCAGGCCACTCCCCCTGTAGCTCTTTGCTGTGGTTTTACAACCCCTACTTTGTGGTCCTACCCAGTACCTGGCTCCTCCCTTCTCCTTGTCCTGTGGGCTATCCCCACAGACTAAATCACATGGTGTGGAACTTCTGCCACTAACCCCAAAGGATAGGAAAGGCAGAGGTTTTCTTTTGGGGTTCCTCAGAAGGCTCCTTTGGGCCTCTCCCATTGTCCTGACCAGGGCAGCACTCTCTCTTACTGACTTTAAGCTATTCATCTTGATGAAGCTCCTCCCTTGCTTTGGAAAGGGAGCCTCCCTTTCCCCTCAAGGCCCCAACCTGTTGTCTCTGATGTAGCTTCTGCCCCTTTATGACACCCTTCCTCAAGGTGTGATCCTGGTTCCCATACTATGGAGGCTTTCCTAATAAAGCTCGTTCCTGGAGAGGTAACCTTGTGTCAGCTCCCTCTGGAACCTCCCCACCAGCTGCCACCTTTTTTCTCTAACAGTAGGAGCAGGGAACACTCATACACTAATGGCTTTATGGGTAGCTGTAGATGCCTCACACACACAACTCAGTTAATCCTGTAAGAATATACTTACTAGGTTCTGACGGCTCTTATGGGCTGTTACATAGGGGGGAACTGAGGCACAGGGGTTATAAAATGTGACATTATAAGTGATAGACATGTTATAAGTTATAACACAGGTTATAAGTGATAGAAATGGGATTTGGACCCTAAAAGCTATGTGTGTTGAGGTCCTCTCAAGTCCACATTTCAGTGACATTTTCAACAACCCTCTTTTCAAAATTCTTTGGGTGTTTTTTAAAGACAAAAGCCTACCTCTCTAGGAGCATCTTGAGATTTTCTGGGGTTCTTACTTGACAGTTGACATGCTTGGGATATACTGCAAGAGCAAAGGTTTGGGGGCTGCAGGGAGGTGACTGGAAACTCAGCTCAGCTGCTTCCTGGACACCTGACCTCTGCACAGTGGGATTAATGGAGCTACTGAGAGGAACCAGATGATATTAAACAGGTTTTAGCCCAGCACTTGGCCAAGAACAGATTTGCAGTCAATGCTCAGCTATTATCTGAATAAATTATTTAAAATAGTTGTTAAACACTACTTTGTCTTGGAACTGGAAGTGAGCTTAGAAATACAGAGCCATGAAAGTCTAGACTGAGCCCTAGAGATGAGTACAGTTAGATCCAGTTGCATTAGAACTGACATGTCCTCAGGTGTCTACATAAAGACATCTGCTCTCAGCCTGGCTCCACCAATCCTACCTTCTGTTTCTTTATTCATTAAATATGGCTGTTATTACATGTGTGCTACATCCCAGGCTCTGTCGTAAAATCAAAATAAGTGGTGGGCTTCCCTTCGGTTCCAAGTTGTGTAGAGTAAGTATTCTTACAACGTGGACCCTGAGCTAGCTAGCAGTCAGTGTCCCTTTGTCTGACGGTTCATTTTTCTGTCAACTTGGCTAGACCCTGAGGTGCCCAGACATGTGGCCAAATATTATTCAAAATGTACCCTGTGGGTGTCTCTGGAGGCCACGAACATGTGAATCCATGGACTAAGGAAATCTCACCTCCCTGATGAACCTCCTCCAGTCACAGATCCCACCTCCATAGGAACGAGGAAGTGGAGTTAACACGAGGCCTCCTGCCTTGAACTTGAACCTCAGTCTTGCATTGTCTTCAGACTTAGACTGAACAATGGGCTTTCTCTGGGTCTGGTGTCTGCAGTGTCTGCAGAACGGAACTTACACTCTCAGATGTCCTGATTCTCAGGACTTTGGACCTAGACTGAATTACACCATTAGTTCATCATCTCTTCCAAGTCTGCAAACTTGGGACTTCATCTCCATAACCACATGAGCAGTTCCTTCTGAGATATTAATTCATCAGTTGTGAATAATTGGAGACAGGGTCTTCTTGTATGGAGCCATGCCTGATCTTGAACCAATTATAGTCCTGCCTCAGCCTCTTGAGTACTGGGATTACAGGCGTGTGTCACCATGGCTGGCTCAACACTTCTCTCTAACACTGTCCGCATGTGGCTTTGCACTTCTGTTGGTTTGCCTTCTCTGGAGAGCCCTGACCAATGAATCACTGAGACCTCAACTCAGACGTCCCCTCCCTCACTCCACGCTGAGGGGGTGGCGGTTAATCTGTGAGTAACAAGCCCTCCAGATAACTGGGGCTTTCTAAAGCAAGAGTCACCACTCTGGAGAAACAGCTCTTTGTTGATTTTGCCAAGGAGGAGGGCGGAGCTTGAGTAACAGCAGAGTTGGACCTCCGCTTCATGACCGATTTTCAGACAGCAGACTTGGCAGTCCAACCCTTTATGTCCATAGCCGAAGTTATAAATGTAAATGTAACTAGACTGGACATTTGTTGTGCCTGCTTTGTGTAAATATATTAAGATAAGTGAACAAGCAGGAAGATTCTCTCAGACCTTTCCAGGTTCTAATTACTTACCTTTAGTGTGTGATGGGCCCTATTTGGGAAAGCAAGCTGTGGAGAAAATCAAAGATTTTTGCACCAGGTTGCACTGAGCAGACTTCCTATCAACTTCTTCCTGCCCCGGCAGCTTTCCAGCCCTTCAAGACCCTTCAAGGGCACCCAGAGGGGCCGCAGAGCTCAACATTCTGCCTTTCCACCGAGAAAGCACCTTTTGGCAGAGCACTTGGTGATTTCTGAGTTGGTGATGTGTGCTTGCCATTCCAAGATCAGTGATGAAAACCACAAGCTTTTGAAACTTTTTAAAAAATCTCTTTTGGCCTCAAGGAAAATCACCCAGAAAGAGTGTCGTTTCTTTTCTGTCAGTAGGGACACTTAAACAGTTAACAGATCTCTTGTTCTAAACAGAATATCAGAACTTGTTCCATGTATTGGACACCCAAACCAGGGAGACAGACATTTATCAAACAGCATGCTCTTTGTAGGCAGAGGAATAGAATAGTCTGTCTTTTTAGTAAATATAACAAATAGATCAGAACATATTATGGGATGTTAATCACCTCACCCCAGTGTATATTAACCATTACCCACAAATATCCAAAGGGCTACTGTTCAAAAGCTCATGTACAGTGGCATGGTACACACACACACACACACACACACACACACACACTCCACTTAAATCACCATAATTACCAAATGTACATTAGGTGTCTGTTGTGTACAAGCCAATACATAGGCACATTATTCACAAGTACACAGGTAACAGGCATTTGTTGAACACCTTCATCTGTTGAGTGCTTTGTTTACAAGTACAGAGATAATAGTCATTTGTTGAATGGCTTCACCTGTTGAGTGCTTTGTTCACAAGTACACAATTAGTCATTTGTTGAATGCCTTCACCTATTGAGTGCCTTGAAGTCACTCTCTATCAGTGAATCTGTATGTGTTATTCATTTTCTCAACATCACTTGAAGACAGTAATTATCACCATTTTATAGAAGAGAAGGTGATGGACAGAAATGTTAAATGATTTATCTAAAACCACTTTTGTGAGATGGAAGACCCGAATCTTACATCTGCTTCTTTCTGCATGAGCGCTGTTCTAGTTTGTCTTCCATTGCTGTGACAAAACACTCTGACCAACACCAACTTGGGGAGGAAAGGGTTTATTCACTTTACATCTCCTGGGTCACAGTTCACCACTTAGGGAACCCAAGGCAGGAACTCAGGGCAGGAACCTGGAGGCAGGAGCTGAAGCATAGGCCATGGAGGAATGCTGTTCACTGGCTTGCTCCTCTGGCTCATGCCCAGCCTGCCTTTTTTAAAAATTTTTAAATTTATTTATTTTTGTATGTGTATGAATTACTGTCTGCATGTAGGTTTGTGCACCTGTGTCATGCAATGCCACGGAGGTCAGAAGAGGGTGTTAGATTCCCCTGGAACTGGAGTTAAAGACGTTCTCAGCATGCCATGTGGGTGGTGGGGATCGAACCTGGGTCCTCTGCAAGAGCAGTCTGTGCTCTTAACTGCTAGGCCATCTCTCCAGCCCCCCAGCTTGCCTTCTTATACTGTACACAACAACTTGGGGAGGATAGGACAGGGTTTATTCAGCTCACATCTCCTGGGTCACAGTTCATCACTTAGGGAGTCCAAGGCAGGAACTCAGGGCAGGAACCTGGAGGCAGGAGCTGAAGCACAAGCCATGGAGGAATGCTGCTTACTGGCTTGCTCCCCTGGCTCATGCCCAGCCTGCCTTCTTATACGGTACACAACAACCTGCCCAGGGTGGCACCACTCATTGTGGGCTGGGCCCTCCCACACTGCTCGACAATCAAGACAATACTCACAGATGTGGCCACAGGCCAATCCAATGGATCCAATTCCCCAACTGAGGCTCCCTCAACCCAGGTGTGTCAAGTTGACACTAAAGTTATCCAGCACAAGCAACACAGGCTTCTCTCTGCACCTCCAGTTGTTCTCTAAGTCGCAAATCAGAATGTATTTTTTTACATATTTTATTATTTTTAGTGTTTTTTTTTTATGTGTCTGAGTGTATTGCCTGCATAATATATAAGTGCAGCTGTGTCATGCAATGCCTTTGGAGGTCAGAAGAGGGCATTGGATCCACTGGAACTGGAGTTACAGATGGTTGTTAGCCAGCACATAGGTGCTGGGAATTGAACTCAGGTCCTCTTCAAGAGCAGCCAGTGCTCTTAACTACTGAGCCATTTCTCCAGCCCCAGGATATGCACATTTGAAAACTGCAATAATAATGCAAATGATGATTCCTGATGAGGGAGAAGGACCCAGAGAACGATAAAGAAATGGGGAATGAACATGAGTCCTGCTGTCCCAAGGATCCAGCGGGAAAGGCAGGAACCGAAATGCCACCACCACAGGAGCAAGCTCACATGGAGTGGTTGGCCAGGAAAAGCAGAAGCCACCGGAGGACGCCGCAGGGAGCACCTGCTGCTCCCAGACTGTGGGAAGCAAGAATTAGGGTTTCCAGATCAAGTGCTCCCGTACCCTGTGAGAGTCTGGAGGCACTGTTTTGGGGAGGGGCTGTACCAGACGGGGCTGGTGCTTCTCAGATGGGGTTGTGGCTTTATATGGGGATGTTGGGGTTAAAAAAAAAAACCTGCTTCTAGAACGACTGTGGGTGAAGCAAATTGGGGAACCACTTGGGGGACCAGGACAGCTGAACAAGCCTGACTGTGGCTTCTGCCCTCCAGGGTCTTGCTCTCTCAGTTGCAGACCCCGGCAGGGATCCAGATGCAGAGCCCAAAGTGTTTGTTCCTGAAACTCTCCCTGTTCCAGGCCAAGCCCAGTGTTCAGAGTAGGCGTACAGCAAGTCTACAGTCTCCTTGTGACTGGCCAAGAGCTCGAAGAGAGGCTGCATCCTGCAGAACTCACCTTCATCTGTGGCTTCTGCTCTGTGTACTGCAACTTTACCAACAACCTTTAAACATTGCACTATTGTGGGTGTTAAGTACTAGGCTGGCCAGGTTGCACATCAAAGTTAATATGCAAATCTCCTAGCTTAGCCCTTTTCAATTGTACTGTTTCCAATATAGGATGCAGTTCCCTGTGGAATTATATTAATTTTGCCACCACTTTCACAAGTTTCTGATTTTATTTTATCTTTATGTTTGTGTGTATATGTGTGTGCATGTATGTGTGTACATGTGTGTGTGTGAGAGAGAGCACTCACACACTTGCCAAGGTGCATGTGTGGAGGGCAGAGACCAACCTTGGGTTCTGGTTATTGCCTTCCACCTTGTTTGAGGCATGGTCTTATTATTCACTGCTGTTTATGTCAGGCTAGTTAGTGAATAATAAGACCATGTCTCCACCCGGGATTCCTGGAATTGCAGTAATACAGTCCTGCACTGGCCTTTGCATGGTTACTGATGACCCAAAATCAAGTCCTCAAGCTTGTGCAGCACAGGTGGAGGCTTTCCCCACTGAGCTGTCATCTCCCTAGGCCCTGGCTTTCTGATTTTTGTCTTGTTCAAAGGTGGACCTACCCGTGCTGGATTTCTCCTTTTTCTATATTATTAGCTTCTCCGTATATTATTATTCTCAGTATAGATGATAGTCCTGGGAGTTGAGACTTCATATGGAAATAGTTAGAGTTAAAATATCCTCAAGTAAAAGAGCTCAGTGTTTGACCAGACCTGAGGCCGGTGCTTTCCCTGGTGTAAAAATAAGAGCAATATCTGGAGTTATGAGAGGCAGTAAGGTGTCGTGGTTAAGAGTGAGGGTGTGCAGCCCGTTGGTCCGGTTTGGATCCTGGCTCTGTGTTCTTCAAGAATTTTCTTTATCTGTACCTCCAGTTTTCTCATCTACAAAACAGTTTCATTGGAACAGATATTCCATAAGAAATCCTGGGGCATTCAGTGAGTTATTAGTAACCATGAAACAGTAAGTGCTCAAAAATATTAAAATAACAACGCATGCATTGTCAGTTTAAGTATACTAATTGCTTTCCTTGGGAAAGAGTCACTAATGCTTTAAGATGACATCATTCCTACTTTTTAAAAAGAAAATGCTTTCTGAGTGAAAGGGCACTGACAGTGGATGTAATAAATGGACCTAGAACAGTACTGCAACACTCTTGAACTAGATAAAGATGTAAATGAAAGATTAAAAGAGTGTACTGATGACTTCTGAATTTATAAAGTTGTAATGTCTCATTATACATATATATATATCACATGAGAATATATATATATATAGAATATATATATATATATAATATATATATTATATTAGTGATGCTGTGGCTTGCGGAGGAAATGTCCCAAATATAACCTCAAAGGAGCCAGAGAAGAGTCTTGGAGTCACTGGCAAGCCTGCTGGAATTTGGAACCATGACATCAGTGTCTACACGTGCCTGAAAAAGGCCATGATTTCCTTAAGGAAGTGTTCAGGGCCTCCTCCTTGGCAAGCCCAAACAACCATCAGTCCTGCCCTTGTGCTCCACACTGGGGTTTCCCTTCCCATGGTCACCACATGAGGGTCCTTGTCACTGAAGGTCATCAGGATGAGCAACAGGCCCCACCCACACTCTTGAAGCTGGAAGTGCAGAGCCTTCTGAGTGCTGAGACCTTGGCTGTCTCTGCTGTGAATACCCTGCCATGGAGCCGAGACCTTGGCCATCTCTGTTGTGAATACCCTGCCATGGAGCCAAGACCTTGGCCGTTTCTGCTGTGAATACCCTGCCATGGAGCCGAGACCTTGGCCATCTCTGCTGTGAATACCCTGCCATGGAGCCGAGACCTTGGCCATCTCTGCTGTGAATACCCTGCCATGGAGCCGAGACCTTGGCCATCTCTGCTGTGAATACCCTGTCATGGAGCTGAGACCTTGGCCATCTGTGCTGTGGATACCCTGCCATGAGCTCTTCCCTCCACTGTTCATTGACGCCTTCACTGCCAGATGTACGAATGTTCTGAAAGCAATGGTGGTAGCCTGGCCTTTCCCCGTCTCCCCATGGGGACCCTGCTGGATATTGCCCACATGCAGACCATGCAGGCTTTGCTAGGTGGACTAAGATGCTGATCGCACCAAGTTCATCTCAGGAGGTGCAAGCTGAAAGTGGTTGATCTGCGGAATGTACACCATAACTTCTGGAACACATGGGCTGGAAGACATGGTGATGGCTGCTCCCCACAGGTTGTGAGGAAGAAACAAACAGTAGAGGACATCCCTGGATCCTCATGGGGGCAGTATCTGAAGGTGTTGGTGGACCTTTCCCTTGGGTTCTTTCTTAATCTCTACCAAAAATACTTCTTGCAGTGGGCCCAGGAGAGGAAAGGTTGCCTGCAGCTGTGCTGCATCCAGATGCGGATTTGCCCATTGCCCATCCACACTGTCAGTTGGGTCTTGAAGGCTTTGTTTGCATCCGGAATCCATTGAAACATTGGAATTGAATACAGACAGGAGCCTCTCTGCTCTGCCACAGTTTGCAGTTCACCTGGGACAGTTGAGAAACCTTCGGAAACTCTCTCTCTTGCACGGATCCACACAAATAGCTTCAGGGATGGAGACTCATATACAGTGGTGGAGAAGTGTGTCACCAAGTTCATTTCTCACTTTTCCAAACTTGTCCATCTCCAGCATCTCTGTATGAATGAAGTCTACTTTGCCCGTGGCCACATCCAACAGCTGCTCAGGTGCCTAAGGACCCCCTTGCAGACATTGTGCATTACTCACTGTCATATTTCACTGTCAGACTTGAATCACCTGGCCCAGTGTCCAATCGATCCTCTCTCAGCTCAAAGACCTGGACCTGAGTTGAACAGATGTATTGGAATTAAGTCCTAGACCTCTCCAAGTTCTCCTAGAGAGAGTTGCATCCACTCTGCAGATCCTGGAAAAGACTGTAGGATGAAAGACCCTCAGCTCTGTGCCCTCCTGCCTGCCCTCAGTCAGTGCACCCAGCTCACCCAGGTCAACTTCACTGACAATAACTTCTCCATGGCCTCCCTAAAAGACCTTTTCTACCACACGGCCAATCTAAGCCAGTTGAGTCTGGAACTGTATCCTGCTCCTCAGGACTGCTGTGATAACATGGGCGATGTCCACCTAGATAGATTTGACCAACTTTGTTCTGAGCTTATGGGTACACTCAGGGACATAAGGCAGACCAAGACGGTCTCCTTTGCTTCAGTTATCTGCAGCGATTGTGGGAAACCTTGTGTGTTTGACCAGGAGGCCAGACCTTATGACTATTTGGACTAATTGTAAAAGGATCCTTCTGAGTGTCAATAAATGAAGGGGTGGGGGCTAGAGAAGTGACTGGAAGTTGAGTTTGTTTGATGTGGCAATCATTTTCAATTCCAGAACTCAGAATGCAGACCTTACACATGTCTTTGAGTTCAAGGCCAGCTTGGATTACAGAGAGACAGAGTTCCAGGATCCACCAGGCTACATGAGACACTATCTAAGAAACAAAGCTGAGCAAAACCAAAGTTTGTGTGGAGAAGATAGCAAGACCAGCAACTGAAGTCTGATGAAAGAGACTCCATCCTTTACAAAACCACTTGTCCGGGAAGTGATCCCTGACTGACTAGGCACATAGGCCCACTCTCTGACCTGTGACTCATGTTCCCATTGGTCTGTTAAGTTCATTCGAACCTGAGTCTGAAGATCCCTGCACCGACAAAGGAACAGCAAAGAATGCAATATGCAAGCAGGCGTTTATTGCGAGGCTGGCTAGCCAGGGTCAAGCCTCCTTCCCGATGCGCAGATCAGGGCGAGATAGGCAAGACCCCGAACAAAGGGGTCGGGTTACATTTATAGCGTTGTTCTGAGGCCCATGCTTTTTGGGCCAATCATTTTGTACCAGCACATACAATTGTAACCTATCAATTTAAACATGCCTTACCTATTATCCAATGGGCTTAAAAATTAACATTGCATAATTCCCGCTCAAGCAATTCCCGCGCAAGCGATGAAACCTTCCAACTGTCACGTTGATAACAGCTTTGAACATCTGCTTGTGGGCAGGGTTAAGCAATACGGTTGAGCAAGCCATGAATAATGCAATTGGAAACTTTCCTCCTGACGGCCTGGTTTCTCTCAGCACATCCATTGGGGTCTGTCCTTACAGGTCCAGTCTGTGCTATGTGTATTCCCAGTACTGTGTTATGTGCTGTGCATTGTTACCTTCGATTTTGTAGGCTGTAACCTCCTTAAAGCCTAGGAATTGTGGCTTATATTTCTCAAGTACATTGTCCCTCCTCTGACTGAAGGTTTGCTGAGCACTGCAATGGACAAGTTTCCGGTTTAAAGAAATTATATGTTATTTTATTTCTTCCTTGAAAAGTTCTCAAAAGTGTGAAAATTGAGGGTCAGAGAAGATAAATAAACTGGCAAAGTAAAAAAAAAAAAAAAAAAAAAAAAAAAAAGGAAAATGTCCCCAGAGAGCCATCTGTTTGAATACCTAGTCCTTGTTGGTAGCACTTTGGGAGGTTGCAGAACTGTAGGAGGCACAGCCTTGCTGGAGGAAGTGCAGCTGGAGGGAGGCTTGGGAGCGCATAGTCCACTCGACTTGTAGTTCTTTCTCTGCTTTGGGTTTGTGATTGAGAATGTCTCTGTCTGTTTCTTCCTGTCTGACAGCCTGCCTCCTCGCCTCTGCTGCCATGTGGACCCCACTCTAGAACCATAAACCAGAGGAGCGCTTTCTCCCATAAGTCACTTTTGGTCATGATGTTTCATTGTGACAGCAAAAATAACTAGTATAGGGGCCCCAATTCCTAGATCCAGAGGATGCTGGGAACACCCAGATGAGCAAGACAGACATGGCCCCTGTTCTCAGAGAGGTGGCAGCTGGCGCTTGCACAGCTTGCCATTCTCACCCTCCAAATCACCAGAGAAGAGGATTATCATAACCTTTTCTTCCAAAAGAAAATGAAGTCCTGGGGCTGGGGAGATGGCCAAGCAGTTAAGAGCATCAACTGCTCTTTCAGAGGACCCAGGTTCGATCCCCAGCACCCACATGGTGGATGAGAACGTCTCCAATTCTAGGAGAACTCCAGTTCCAGGGGAATCCAATACCCTCTTCTGATCTCCGTGGCATTGCACGACACGGGTGCACAAACCTACATGCAGACAGTACATTTATACACGTAAATAAATAAATTTAAAAAAGAAAAAAAAGAAAATGAAGTCCCCTCATAGCAGAAAACAGTCAGGGTTTCTGTTTACTATACAGTGTGTGTAGCCCTTGTTCTTTTCCTCAGACACACCTCTGCTCTTAAGAGGAAAGCCTGCCTGGTCTAGCAAGACCTGACTTTGTCCTCGAATGGATGGAACTGGTGGTTGAAAAGCCAAAAGGAGCCAGGGGATCCCTCCCCCCAGAAAAACCTGACTGACCCTTGAGGACCAGATCCTTAACTGACCTTGAGAAAACAAAACCTTGCTTAATCTGGGCTAACTGTGTGGCCTTAAACATCCAAAAAGAAAGTATAACCAGAAATAAATAAAAAATAAGGCCTGAGAAATTGTACTTTAGGTATAAAACTTGAGATCTGGTTAAAAAGTTCAAAACAAAGGCACAGTTGTTCTGCCTGTCTTACTGGCCAGTGCAGCTACCCTGTGGCTGCCACTGCTTTTGCCATCCTTCAACTTCAAAGATGTGAGACACAGCTTTTCAACTTTCCAATTCTCCAAGAATCGTCCAAACCTTCAGTGTCAGATGGGGATTGCTGAGACATCCAACTTGTGGACTGAGCTACTACTGGGGTTTCTGCCTCCAGAGTATAGACTGCCATTGTTGGACTAGGCTGTATCATGGAGACCAGTACAGGAAGATCAAGACAGGATGCATCGCTTACTGGACCTCATTTGGTGACCATGGGAAGGGAAAACCCCAGTGTGGAGCACAAGGGCAGAACTGATTGTGGTTTGGGCTTGCCAAGGAGGAGACGTCAAACATGACATCTTTCAGCCTAATTAAAAAAAAAATAAGCTGAAGATGCTAAAACCTATGATATATGTGGCATGCATATATGCATATTTTGGAGTGATGCATATTGGAAGGAATAACAACAACAACAACAGAAAGACTGCATCCAAGAACTGACTGAAACGGTGAACTTCTGCTAGAAACAGTAAAAGAGGAAAGCCTGTGGAGAGTTCGAGTGATAAATGTATGAAAGGGCTGTCAGATTGCTTAGTGAAAAAGGAGTTCGCTCCAAGTCTGAGGACTGTGTAGTGGCAGGGGAGAACCAGTCCCACAAGCTAATCCCTGACTTCACACATAGCCTCCTTGGCACACATGAGCGTGCAAGTACACACACACACACACACACACATACACACACAGACTAAAATTTAAAAGTTAACTTCCAGAATACATTTCATCTGTGAAACAGGACTAGATATTAATTTGGAAGGGTGTTTTCCTTCTCGAATAAAACAGGAGTTTAACATTATGTCTCTGGCCCTTCGGACTCTTGCGTTTTGAGTGGTAGGTTGTAAGAACCTCTTTATTGCCACAGCCTCTTTCTCCATCTTCTTTCTGAGTCTTTACTCGGCTGTTCTCCAGAAGAGACCTTGCAGTGCTGATATGCCTTGTGGATTTCAAATCACTCATTGATACTCTCATTTTATATACTTACTTTTTCTCCTACTATCATTAAAGTGCTGTATACTAAAAGGTCATTAGACAACTGTTTAAGATGACAGAAATGTTAAGCGCCACAGGAAAGGAACTAATATAAGCAAGGCACACATTGACTTCTTGATTTCAGTTCCAGCTTTGTTCCACTCATCTCCATTAATCTCTAGTGAAGTGACAGCCACCCATGTGAGACCTTCACCATTAACTTTTGAGGTGGAATGGCACGTGCTTTGTATACATAAACTTATAAATCCTTACAACATTCCTAGCAGGTATTGTTACCTGCTATGTAAATGACAGACACAAATCCACAGATAATAGTAGTTATCCTTCTAAGGACATCCATGGTCAAGTATTTGGGAAAGGGAATACCCTTGATTCCTGTGGAGAATCACTGTGTTAAGACTCTGAGAAGTTCTGCTGAATTGGAAAAACAAACAACCCTGTTTGTTTGGCTTACCATGACATTTGGACTTGAGTTCCATTCCAGGAACCTTTCAGACCCTGATGGGAGAAAGGAGACACAGAGCCTTCTTCAGAACAATAGAATAGACACAGAGCCTTCTTCAGAACAATAGAATGGAAGCACAGAGCCTTCTTCAGAACAATAGAATGGAGGCACAGAGCCTTCTTCAGAACAATAGCACTATTATGGGGGTGCTCTGGCCTCCCTGCTAGCAGCAACCTTAGTTCTTATGCTCTTGGAAGAGAAGAATTCAGATGGAACACAGTAGCAACACAAGCAGTCAAGAGTTCAGTCAGGGGGCTGTAGGGATGGCTCAGCAGTTAAGAGTACAGACTGCTCTTGCAGAAGACCTGGGTCCGATTCCCAGCATCCAAATGGTGGCTGTCTAGAACTCTAGTTCCAGGGGGATCTGACACCCTCTTCTGACTTCCATGGATATTGTATGACATGGGTACACTTACACACATACAGGCAAAACACATATATACATAGAAGTAATAAAATGTATTTTTTGGTCTTTTTCTGACAGGGTCTCTGTATATCCCCAGCTCTCCTGAAACTCACTATGTAGACCAGGCTGGCCTTGAATTTACAGAGATCCACCTGCCTCTGCCTCCCAAGTGCTGGGATTAAAGTCATGGTTCAGTCAGAGCAAGCAAGGATGAAAGAATACGTTCTTTAGAAAGAACAGCAGTGACCCAGTTACAGCAGATGTGAGGCTTCTGTCTTCCTTTCCCTGTTATTCCCTGTACCTCCCCCAGGGTAGGCACTTCTAGGAAAGACATGCATTCTCGGAAGCCCTATATACGAGGGATTCAGCATAAGTAGATATGTAAGATACAAAGATAGGTATTAAAGTAGGAAAGAGTAATGGCATTCTGTGCATCCTCCACCCCTCCCAGAGTTCTGAAGTAGCTTTAACTGGCCTAACTGGTATCAACCACTGGGCTCATTGTTCTGTCTGTCCTGTTTGGGAGGCCCTGACCTGGCTCCCCTGGAGTTCACTGCCACCACTGTCTTTATAGATTGACCACCAGTCAACCACCACCATTGTGTGTACATCCTGTGTCAGGATCCTGAGCTGGTCCATCTCCAACCCTTATTTGGGGATCCTGTTGGTCAGTCTCTTCCAGCACCAGCTACTGGGCTTTGCTCAGGCATTCCCTTGGATGGAATGGGGGATGGAATAATCTATCTAAATCAGAAAAGTGTTAATGACAGTCTTGGGAAAAGAAGACTGTATGTAGCAAATAGGAAAGTCCTTCAAAGTTTCTCTACCAGTATAGAAGAGAGGATCTTTAAATAAGGGTTCCATGTAGTAGAAGCTGCAACCAAAGAGAGAGTCATCTGGTCATGATTCTATGTATGGTTACAACGGAGTCTTTTTATTTAATGGATAGAGACTAGTGGGAGAAACTGAGTCATTTTCCTGTGATGACAAATCACCTCAGTCTGCAGGACTTTCATTGTAAAATTGGATGATTCCTGGACAAACCTTGACGCATGGTCATTATTTACTAACATTGATTACTTGCAAAATTTGCTACTAACATACAGATACCTCGTCCATATGATCCTAGCATGGTTTTAAAGTTCATCTGGACGAGGTATTAATTTCCAGAGTATACAAGCTACTCAAAAAACAAAGAAGAAAGAAAACAAATGAATCACTCAAAAGATGGAGCAAAGATCTGAATAGAGACTTCACAGAGGAGGAATTAGAGATGGCCGAGAAACATCTTAAGAAGGGTTCAACATCACTGATAATTAAGGAAATGCAAATTAAAACCGCTTTGAGATATCACCTTACCCCAATAAGACTGGCTAGGATCAGGAACACGAATGATACCAAGTGCTGGAGAGGTTGTGGGGAAAGGGGAACACTCATCCATTGCTGGTGGGAATGTAAACTTGTATAGCCACTATGGAAATCAGTGTGGAGAACCCTTAGAAGACTCAAAATGAGCCTTCCATTTGACCCAGTCATACCACTCCTGGGTATATACCCACAAGACACATCTTACTGCAGAAGTACAAGTGACATCATATGTTTATTTGCAGCTCTGTTCACAATAGCAAAAAGCTGGAACCAGCCCAGGGCCCCTCAACTGATGAGTGAATAGAGAAAATGTGTACATGTAACAATGGAGTTATCAGCGGTAAAGAGAACAACACATGAACTTTGCAGGTAAATGGTGGAGAGCTAGAAGACATTATGTTAAGTGAAGTAACACAATGTCCCAGAAAAACAAACGAAAATGGGGTCCCTCATATGTGGATGCTAGTACCAATAGCCCGGATATAAATATTTCTCGTGGAGAGGATGCATAGTAAAAGAACAACAACAGAAAGAACTGCATCAGAAAATGGACGGAAAGGGTGAATGGGAAGGGGGGAGTGTTGGGAGAGGGACGGGTGTATATTCAATTAATAATATTTAATTGATGTGAGTTCAACTAGTACTCATTTTGCCTAGACACTGCTACAGATACATGGTGTCTTAGAACTTAGTAAAAGTAAATATGTGTATATTAAACAACAGGTTTACAGAATTATAAAAAACGGTAATGCTCTGAGTTAATTGGGATATAAACTGCTTGTCCACATTTGTTTACATAAAATGTGTAGAGCAATAACTTTGGGATTGGCACACACAAATGTTCTCCATAATTTCTCTGTTGTACAGTACTCAACCTTGTAGCATTCTTTTAAGATGATTTAACGTAAAAATTAAGTTTTGCTTCCCAAGTTAATCATATATAGTCACCCAAACAACATGAGTGAATTTGATGAAATCTGTGCCTTGATTCCACCCTATAGTTAGTATAATACAACTGTCTTCGGAGATTCAGGGGTTAAAAAAGGGGGGGGGATAAAGATAGACATGAAACCTTTTTGCCGAAAACCTTGCAATTCAAATCTTAAAACTATGGAAAAGTTTTGTGGGTCCCAACAAGACAAAATGTCACCAACTTAATGGCTGAGAAAGAAAGATACAGCTTTGCAATGGGCAGGAGGTACAAGTGCCAACTGAAAGGTTACCTATCTGAACATCGAAAGGAAGAAAAGCCTCAGATTGCTATAAACCCCGAACCCCTCTGTGGCCTACTTGTAACAACATTTATAATGAGTCCTAATGAAAACTTACCTTATAAGTGCCACAAGTTTTGTAATGAGAGACTTTCTTCTTGCCTCCTCCCCCATAGAAAAAGGAGAATATGATGATGATGAGTCGCATCTCCAACTGTAAATTGGAGACAACTATTATAGAGGTAATCTCTTTAACCCAGTAAAACCTAACTGCCTTCTTTAATTGACTAATAGGCATAAGACCTGTGAGGATTATTCTCTGTTCAGAACCAAATATACTAAAGTCCTAAGCTATGCACTTAAACAAATATATTAAATACAGGAGCTCTCTGACATCAGCAATGGATTATTCTACCAGGAATGTTGGCCAGGGTAATCCAAGGCCACACAAAGGTAAAGGAGCTCCTTGCCTCCAAACTGGGATACCTGCAAGAAGAGAGGCGATAAGGCCCTGCGCCGAAGACCTGACGTTAACATGGAAAGATGTATTGAGACCACACATGCAAGTGTACAGATGGCCTCTGGAAACCAGAGAGTGTTACCAAAGGCCACTCAACCAAAAACAAATACAGGTCCCCTAGGTCAAGCAAGACTTCATCGTCAGCACCAGCTACACAACACCGCCTGCCTGGGAAATACTGTGCAGCAGAGGCAACCATATGCTGGTAATATACCCAAACCTAATTGGCTATTGGCTCTCTCCTTGGAGGATATACACCCATGGCTGATGCCACAAGCTTACACCCTCTACAGGTAGAGATGTTAAAGCCACAGTAAGACCCTGTCATATTAAACAGGAAAAAAGTGTAATTCATGGATTAACATATCATCCAATATATGTGTCTATACCAAAGTAACTACCATAATAACTATAGTGCTCTTTAAAATATATATCTAACTGCTTGTGCTTTTAGTAGGATGAAAGGTTATTCCTGGACAAACTGTCAGCCATGAAAGGAAACAGCCAGAATTGACCAGAGTCCAAGACAACAACTCCAGAGAGAGTGGACTGTTTTGCTTCTCATCCACCTGTGCCCCTTTCCTAAGCCTAGGGAACAATCTGCAGAAGAGGGGGCGTGGTAGAATGTAAGGGCTGCAATTGGGGTGAATGGTGAAACTACAGCAATGTAGTCTGGACACTCATTTGATCAACTTGATTGAACGTACAAACCCTCACCCCCTGCTGGATGGTGGGGCTGTGGGGGTTTGGGCACAACAGCCTGCAAATTGGTTTCATATGAAGGATGCTTGTACTCATGGATCATCACTTATAGCTAAAAAATGAAAAAAAAAACTGAGAGAAAGATGCAGGACAATTATGGCAAAATGCATGATCTGGGATGGGGTGGGGGTAGGGGGGAAGGGAAAAGGAAATATGCCTGATCTGAATTGGAAAATGATGTATGAAATGTACAACACACCAATAAAATAAATTAAAAAATAAAATAAAATAAAAATAAAGTTCATCTGGAGCATCAAGGGAAAGTTCATCACACAGATAATTGAGGATATAGTTTTGATACACAGCGAAGCATTCTTGTGTGTTAACTGTTAACATTATGGTTAGGGGGTAAGTCAGGGATATATAGTATTTTTATACTTGGAAAGTCAGAGCAGCAAGTGGTGTAATTAACCTGGCGTTAGTCCCTTTAGTAATGCAGGCCTGGCCTGTGGAGACCTGTGCCAATGAAAGAGCACAGATCGATCCAGTTGGGTGGGAAAAAGCATCGAGACTCAAGGTTATAGTTGTAGTAGCAAGTGACTAGCGGGAGAAGTGCTTGATACAAGTTTAGAGAGATTGCCAATCTGTCTGATTGCCTGTGCGAGGACAGTAGGGACCTTGGCCCAACTCTGGATGTAAGTAAGGTAAAGACTCAGTGGTCAGAACCAAAAGGAGCACCAGAAGGCCAGATCTCAAAGCCAACGAATGTCCATTGTCAGAATGGGCTGTAATGGAGCTGTGAAAGGGAACGTAGACCAGCATCCAGTGTAGACCGGCATCCAGTGTAGACCAGCATCCAGTGTAGACCAGCATCCAATGTAGACCGGCATCCAGTGTAGACCAGCATCCAGTGTAGACCAGCATCCAGTGTAGACTGGCATCCATTGTAGACTGGCATCCAGTGTAGACCGGCATCCAGTGTAGACTGGCATCCAGTGTAGACCAGCATCCAGTGTAGGCGACCACATGGGGCCCAAAACTGTGATGGTAGGTAGCCAGCAACATGTTTGCCAACATTATACAGGCCAGAGGACATCTCCTAGTACATTGTACAAGCCAGCAGACATCTCCCAGGACATGATACAAGCCAGTGGACATCTCCCAGGACATTGTACAAGCCAGTGGACATCTCCCAGGTCATTATACAGGCCAGCAGACCTCTCCCAGGACATTATACAGGCCAGTGGACATCTCCCAGAACATTGTACAAGCCAGCGGACATCTCCCAGGACATTATACAAGCCAGTGGACATCTCCCAGGACATTGTACAGGCCAGCGGACCTCTCCCAGGACATTATACAGGCCAGTGGACATCTCCCAGGACATTGTACAAGCCAGCGGACATCTCCCAGGACATTATACAAGCCAGCGGACCTCTCCCAGGACATTATACAAGCCAGTGGACATCTCCCAGGACATTGTACAAGCCAGCGGACATCTCCCAGGACATTATACAAGCCAGCGGACCTCTCCCAGGACATTATACAAGCCAGTGGACATCTCCCAGGACATTGTACAGGCCAGCGGACATCTCCCAGGACATTGTACAGGCCAGCGGACATCTCCCAGGACATTGTACAAGCCAGCGGACATCTCCCAGGACATTGTACAAGCCAGCGGACATCTCCCAGGACATTGTACAAGCCAGCGGACATCTCCCAGGACATTATACAAGCCAGTGGACATCTCCCAGGACATTATACAAGCCAGTGGACATCTCCCAGGACATTATACAGGCCAGTGGACATCTCCCAGGACATTGTACAAGCCAGTGGACATCTCCCCGGACATTATACAAGCCAGTAGACATCTCCCAGGACATTATACAGGCCAGTGGACATCTCCCAGGACATTGTACAAGCCAGTGGACATCTCCCAGGACATTATACAAGCCAGTGGACATCTCCCAGGACATTGTACAAGCCAGTGGACATCTCCCAGGACATTATACAAGCCAGCGGACATCTCCCAGGACATTATACAAGCCAGTGGACATCTCCCAAGACATTTCATTTTTAGTTGTTGCTTCCCTGACAGTCTAGGAAGGGCAGGGTCTTACATCTACCTGAGAAGATGATTAGAACCAGTTAAGGGGAGGCAAATGGGAAGTGATGACCACTACATGCGTTAGGTGCCTTGTGCGCACAGGCTTTAAAGCTCAACAAACACACTGAGTAAACAACAGCGATGTAGTGTGGAACTGGGATGAACATGTGGGATAGCTTAACTGTCAACTGAGCACACCTGGTTGAGGGAGCCCCAGTTGGGGAATTACTTTCATTACTGGCCTGTGGCATGTCGTGGGGCATTTCTCTGATTTTTGTGAGTGGAGTGAGAGGCCAAGCCCACTTGGTGGTTGCCACCCTGGGCATTTTACTCGTGATTGTATAAGATGCAGGCTGAAAACAACAACATCAGCAACAACAAAAGGACGGCATCGAGAACTGGCTGGAAACTAGTGAACTTCTGCACAAAACAGTCAACCCTCTACATGGAGTAATTGAGAAATACTGCGAAAGAGAAGAAAAGCATGGTTTGGCAAATAAGTGCATGGAGCTCTGGTGGGGGGGGGAATAGGGGAGGACACAGGTCCTAGATTTGATAAAAATAAAATAGAATTTAATGTGAAAAAAAACAAAAATGAAAGCGCTTGAGCAATTGGCCAGGGTGAGCACAGCCAGTAAGCAACATTCCTCCATGGTCCTTTGCTCATCCGCGTCCTTCTTGAGTTCTCTCCATCTTTTTGCTGAATTGATGAACTGTGACAGGTAAGCCAAAATGACACCTTTCCTTCTCCCCAGCCTGTGTTTTGGTCAGTGGTTTTTTGTTGGGTTATGTGTTTATTATTATTTTTTTAAGGATGCACAATATAAATCATCAGTTATGTCAGATCACATTAACGTGCTCAGTTGGTTTGCCGATACAATTAGGTAATGTGCTAGCATCAAATGAGGGATACCGTTTTCGGCGTTTGTTTTTTCTGGACTGTTGATACTTCCACTCAGCATGAATATCTTCCTAAGCGCCAGCCATTTACTTGCAAAGCTCATGATTCATCCTTTCTTTACCACATGATAGAAACTCCATTGTGTAGATGTACCACATGTTCTCTATCCACTCGTCATTGAGGGGCAACTTTGGGGTGTTCCAGCTCATTGCGAATTGTGAAGAGAGCTAAATAAACATGGCCTATCTGTATCTCTGGTCTGGGGTGAGTCTTGTGTGGTAATACGCCTAGTGGGGTGGGATGGCGGGTCAGGTGGCAAGTTCATTCCAAGTCTGTCCAAGGGTTCTCCACACTGCTTTCCATAGTGGCTGTACAAGTTTTAACACTTCCCAGCCATCGTGGATGGAGTTGTTTCCCCTTTCCCCCACAACCATCTCAGCACTGGTATCCGTTTGGTTTTCCTTGATCCTAGCCCGACTTATTGGAGTAAGAATGAGTATCTTAAAGTAGTTTTAAATGCACATGTCCTTAAGTTATTAGTGACATGAACACATCTTAGAGATGTTTCTTCCCAGCCATTCTATTTCCTCAACTGTGAAGTCTCTGTTCGGCTCTTGTCTTTAGAGTGGTCATTTAGTTTTTTTTTTCTTTTTTCTTTCTTCTTTTTTTAAGTAGTTTAGTATATTCTGGGAATCATCACTTTGTCAGATGTATCTATGGTAAAGGTTTCCTCCCAACTCTGGGGGTTTTCTCTTCACTTCATGATTGTTTTCTTTTGTGTACAGAAGCTTTTTGAGTTTAATGAGGTCCCATATTGCATTGTCAACCTTAATTCTGTGCAGCTGCGGTCTGTTAGGAGTCGTTTCTACGCCATGTCTTGTAGTCTGCTCAACTTTTTTTCTATTGCCTTCAGAGGTTGGGTTCACTTGAGGTCGGTTAATCCATCTGGAGTTGAATTTTTGTACATGGTGAGAGGTAGAGGTAGGGCGTTTAGATTTTATTCTTCCTACAAGTGTGAGTCCAGTTTTTGCCAACAACCACTTGCTGAAGATGCTGTCTTTTCTCCTTTGATACTTCCGTTGGCCCCTCGTCAAATATGAGGTGGCTGAAATTGTATGTTCTCAAGTGTGTGCGATCCTTCAGTTTTGTTCCATTGGTCACAAGGTCTGTTCTTCATATGCTAGTACCAAGCTTTTTATGACTATATAGCCCTGTAAGTATAGTTTTTGAAGTCTGTGTATACAGCGATCCCCCCCTGTGTAGCTTCTTTCAACTCAGGTTGTTTGGCTATTTGGGTTCTTTATGTTTTTCCAATGAAATTAAGAAGGACTTTTTTTAATCAAGCGTGTGAGAAACCTTGGGATTTTAATGTGGGATTGCATTAAATAGATACAAGAGTTTTTCGGATAGAATGGACACTTTACGATTTAATTTTTTCCAATCCATGAGCAATGGGAGGTTTTTTCTATCTTCGATGCCCTTCTTTCAATCTCTTTCTCAAGGGTTTATTGTAAAATTTGTGTCTTTGTTAGGTTTTTTCTAGTATTTTTTTTTTTTTTTTTTTTTTTTTTTTCAGTATTTTTATTTTTGTCGCTTATTGTGAGTAACTCTTGTCTTCAGTTGCTTTGTGTTGGTGTAAAGAAAGGCTACTACTGATTTTTCTAGGTTAATTTTTTATCCTGCGCCACTTTACTGAAGCTCTTAATCATTCTAGGAGTTTTTCTGGTGGAGTTTAAGCACTCTTAAGTAAACAATCATATCATCAGCAAAAAGGGATAGCTTGACTTCCTCTTTTCCAATTAGTACTCCTTAATTTCATTTTCTGACTTATTGCCCTAGCAAGGGTTCAAGCACTATATTGAAAAGGAAGTAGTGGACAAGGGGCAGCCTTGCTTAGTTCCTACTTTAAAAGAATGTTTCTGTCATTTCCCCATTTAGGATGATATTGGCTGTGTTTTTCCTGTATATGGCTTTGATTATATTAAAGGATATCCCTCCAATCCAGTTCCCTCTAGGAATTAAGCATGAAGGATGCCGGATTTTGTCAAAGGCTTTTCAGCATCAATTGAGATGGATGGTGTGGTTTTTGTCTTCAGTCCATTTATATGTTTGATGATATGTATGATATTATTGATTTTCATATGTTTGAACCATCCCTCATCTCTGGAGGAACCAACTGGGTCATGATGGGATGATCTTGATGTGGGTCTGTATGCGATTTGCACAGTATCCTGTTTAGAATTTTGGCATCTGTGTTCATTAATGAGATGGGCCATATTCCCCTTTTTGGTTGTATCTTTGCCTGGTTTTGGTAATAGAGGATGCTGGCTTCATAGAAGGATTTTGGGAGATTCCCTCTGATTGTATCCTTCTAAACATTTGAGTAATAATGGTTGAAGTCTTGAAATGTTTAAGAATTCTGCCATGAAAATATCTGTGCCTGGGCTTTTTTTTTTTTTTTTTTTTTTTTTTTTGTTGGGAGGCTTCTTCAATTTCTTCATGTGTTTGGTCTATTTAGGCTTCGTCTCTTCTTGGTTGTGAGTACTTTGGTGATTCCCAGGGCTTCAGATATTCATCCCATTCTCTGAGCTTTTCAAAATTAGTAAAGAGATTTTTAAAGTATTTCATATGATTTTATTGATCTTTTCATTGTCTCGTTGTTGTGATATTCTCTCCCTGTCATCAGGATTGTATTGATTTGGAGTTGTGTCCTTCTTTCTTTTGGTTAATCGGGCTAGAGGTCTGTTGGATCTTGTTTATTCTTTCAAAGAACAAACCAACTTTTGGATTCATTGATTTTTTTTTCTATGGTTTTTGTTGTTTCTATTTCATTGACTCCTGCCCTGATTTTTGTTATTTCTTCCTGTCTGTTGTGTTTAGGGTTCATCTGTTGTTGTCTCTCAAGTGCTTTTAGGTACAGTGTTAGATCATTCACTTGTGGTCTTTCTGTTTTTCTAATGTAGGCACCCAGGGCTATAAACTTCCCTCTTAGGACTGCTTTTAAAGTATCCCATAGGTTTTGTTGTGTTGTATTATCCTTGTCATTCAGTTCCAGGAATGCTTTTATTTCTTTATTTATCTCTTCCTTGACCCATTCATTATTCTGGAGTGTGTTGTTTAGTCTCCATATATTCTTGTAGATAGTGGGGCTTATCCTGGTGTTGATAGTGAGCTTTATTGCGTTGTGGCCTGATAGAATGCATGAAATTATCTCAATCTTTTTGTATTTGTGGAGGTTTATTCTGTGTCCCAGTATGTGGTCGATTTTGGAGACTGTTCCATGGGGTGCTGAGTAGAAAGTGTATTCTCTGGTATTAGGGTGGAATATTTGGTAGATGTTTGTGAGGTCTGTTTGGTGTATCGTATCATTAAGTTCAGATGTCTCTCTGTTTATTCTTTGTCCATTTGACCTGTCCAAAGGGCTCAGTGGGGTATTGAAGTCCCCTACTTTGAGTGTACTGGAATTAATCTGTGCCTTGTGGTCCTGGAGAATTGTCTTCATAAAGTTTGGTGCACCAGAGTTTGGTGCATATATATTCATAATTGTGAAATCTTCATGGTGAATTGTTCCTTTGATAAAAATATAATGGCCTTCTTTGTCTCTTCTGATTTCTTTTACTTTGAAGTCTATTTTGTCTGATATTAAAATAGCAACACCTGCTTTCTTTTTGGTACCATTTGCTTGGAATATTTTTTTCCAACCTTTCACTTTAAGGCAGTGCCTGTCCTTGAAGGTAAGATGTGTTTCTTGTAGACAGCATATCGATGGGTTCTGTTTCCTAATCCAATCTCCCAGTCTATGTCTTTTGATTGCAGAGTTTAGTCCATTAATATTTAAGGTTATAACTGATAGGTGGGTGTTGCTTCCTTTCACCTTATTATCCATATGCGTTTTTGGTCTAGGTTTCTACTTCTGCAGTTATGCTTTTATTGATTTCTCTTTTAGGTGTCTGGGGATAGTTGCTCCTTTCTTCTGTCCTTTGAATTGCTTCAAGTATTCTCTGAAGGGCTGTTTTTCCGGACATGTATTCTTTTATCTTGTTTATACCATGGAAGATTTTTCTCTCTCCTTCAACTATAATTGACATTTTTTTGCTGGGTATAGTAACCTGGGTTGGCATCTATAGTCCTTTAACACTGGGAATGCTTTGCTCCACGTTCTTTTTGCTTTTACAGTTTGCACTGAGAAGTCAGTTGTAATTCTGGTAGGTTTCCCCTTATAAGTAACTTGTTGTTTTTCTCTTGTGGCTTTCAGAATTTTGTCTTTGTTTTGGGTTTCTAGCATTTTAACTATGATGTGGGGTGGAGAGTTTCTTTTCTGATCTTGTCTTTTTGGAGTTCTATGTGCTTCTTGTATTCGTATTGGTTTGTCTTTTTTATTTTGGGGAAATTTTCATCTATTATTCTGTTGAAGATCTGATCAATACCATTCTCTCAGGATTCTTCTCCTTCCTCTACTCCTATGATCCGGAGGTTTGATCTTTTCATAGTGTCCCACAGCTCCTGGTTGTTCCACTTTTATGTATTTTTAAATTTTTCATAATCTTTACTTGAGGTTTTTAGTTGTTCTGTATTATCTTCCTTGTCTGATATTCTTTGTTCTGCTTCTTCCATTCTACTTCTGAGGCTTTTTCCATTCCTTTCATCTTGATTGGATGGTGTTTGATTTCCTTTTTCACTTCTTCTTCTGATTTCTTTAGTATTTCCACTTCCTTTTGGAGTTTCTCAATCTCTTCCTGTAGCTCTTTGCTTCACTGGTTGGTTTTCTTATCTTTTTCAACATGGGATCTTTTCAGTGTTTCCACTTCCTTCTGGAGTTTGTCATTCTCTCTCTCTAGGTCCTTCTTGAGTTTTTCATTCTCTTTTCTTAATTCTTTGACTTGCTCTTTATAGTCTTGGACTTCTTTAAGTATGCTCACAATTATACTTCTAATATCTGTGTCCTGGGCCATCCCCAGGGAGATCTCACTGTAGGATGTTCCACAGGGTTGGTAGAGCTTGGTGTGGAATTATCCTGTACATTTCCCATGTTGTCTTTTCTCGTATCCCTGGCATGTGGGTTTCTCTTTGCCTGTATTCCAATGTGAATCCCAAATGTCTCTTCACTGTGTTGAAGGCTGCTTCGCTTGCCTCCTTCAGATGCCTTCCTTGTTTGTTTGATTGATTTGTTTTTCTCCTTTTCTCCTTGCTTATGGAGTGTTGACCTATCTAAGCTTTAGGCTTTCTATTGGAAGTCTAACTCACTCTTCCCTTTTTGTTCTGAAGGTTCTCCAAAGAATCCACTTGGACACACTCCTTCAGCAATCCCAGTTGGCGGGTGGGGGGGGGGTGTTTAGCCCATGCCCCGGTACCTGTGCTTCAGGTGGTATTGGGAAATCCCCGATCTCAAGACTCACACAGGCCCACCTTTTATACCAACTGGGAGGACAACTCCGCCCCCACAGCCACACAAGCCAATCGAGCCAAAGACAATTAAATGAAACCAAACAATCTGCCTGGCTTAAGCACCCAGCTCCTACCTGTGCTTCTGGTTGTCTTGGGAAATCCCTGATCTCTCGGGTTTTGTTGTTGTTGTTGTTGTTGTTGTTGTTGTTTTTATCACAGCAATTGAAGGCAAATGAGAATAACTGTATTAGTTACTTCTTTCTGTTGCTATGATAAAACGCTATGACAAAGGAAACATATAGAAGAGTTTATCTGGGGTTACAGTTTCAGAGGGATGAGAGTCCAGAGAGACATGACAGTACGAAGGTGCCAGGGCTGACTACATGGCAGCCAGAGCTGCAAGCTGAGAGCTCACATTTTCAGTGTCAAACAGGAACCAGAAAGAGTAAGCAGAATGGAAGTAGGCAGGGCTGTGAGTTCTCAGAGCCCACCTCTGTGATGTGCTTCCTCCTCCTAGAGATTCCACAACTTCCCCAAGCACCACCAAAGGTGTAGGTACAAGTGTGCAGGTACTTAAGCCTGGGCTGGAGAGCTGCTGCAGCTATTAAAGGCTCAGGCTTGCAATCAAATACTTAAGCCTGTGGGGACATTTCTCATTCAAACCACCACATGAACCTGCCCTTGATGTATCAAATAAACTGAAAACTGAGATAGGCTTGCATGGATTTGATAGTAGATGTTAGTAATAACACGTTTGGGAGATAATGAATTATTTTTAAAAATGGAGAGTTACCAACTGTCCAGTTTGCCCAGCACTCATCCAGTTTTGGCTCAGAAGTTCCTGAGAGTGGAGCGGCTGAGGGAGGAACTGTAAAGTCACAGAAATCTTCTCCCCGCCCAGCCTTCATGTCACGTGTTAGGAGTGCCTGCATGTCACATGTAAGGAGTGCCCATGAAGCATTGCCTGTGCACACGTCATTCCTGTTGGATCCCATCCCAGCTGCGAACGAGAACAGGTGTGGAGGAAGCTTTCTTTGTGACAAGCAGGTTCCACACAGCCCTGCTAAGGGAAGGGGAACACACTACCAGCCTGCGGCCACTGTAGAGAATTGGCCTCTCGATGCAGAGACCAGCCGGCTACTTCTGTAGCCCAGCCTGAGAGGTGCCTCCAACTCAGGCCCTTAGCCTGGGACAACGGAACATTTCCCACTCCTGGCCGTGATTTTCCACCTGCCCAGAGACTGCTGAGCCCTGGACAGGGATTTCAGGCTGATGGCTGATGGCCTATCTTTACCCTGTGTCCACTCACAATTCACTTCACCACACCAGCTATCCAGGTTGGTGGTCCCAGAACCTCTTTCCAACCGGCCACCTGAATGAAATGCAGGCCTGCTTTGGCTGGTATGCATGCAAAGAAAAAAAATAATAATGACGACCAGAAATTCTGTAATGACGGTAATGGAGAATTTGATTTATTGCCCACTACAACCTGCTTTTATAAGCCAAATGACATCAGAGCCAATGACATCAGATCCCCAACTCTGCGCCACTGCACACTGTTGCCCCAGAAATCCCCTGACTCCCATCCACGGGGTGCCCTGAGGGGTGCTAGCTGAGAACTAGCCCCCAATTCAAACAGGATCTTCCTACACAGGTGCTTGGTGTAGGTGGGGGATTCCTCATCTGGTGACAACCTGCTACTCATAGAGCCCAGACCCGGAGCCTCAAGTGACTTGATGTGATGAGGGTAGATGTTGGGTGAAGAGGAGGGACTTGGCAGAGCCTTCGGTCGTGTGACCGGGCCTTTTATGTAGGGGTAACAGGCTGCTTATCTTAGACTTAGGAGCAAGGTGGGGTCTTCTTTCTAACGTTTCTGGGCTCAGACTCACAGTCAGTCTCATGTCTTCAGAACCAGCATGAAAACTGGTTTGAAGAAGCCTACGGTTGAGTCGTGAGGCTGGAACTGCCATCATACTCTAAAGCCGTGCAAGATAGAACCCCTTGTAAAATCCCTGTTAAAATACTGTTGGTTTTTTTTTTTTTAACAAGGGCATCTTACAGAGCATTTCAAATGGCTAGAGAGGAAATAGGGAAATTAATCATGCTATAAAGCACCAATTAACACAGCTCTTTGTTATTGGTGTCTTACTGGATAATCGATTTTTAAAAAGTAATAAACTATTCAAGGACTTACATGGCTATGTTTCTACCAATGATGTTTTTTGTGCCCTGGTTTAATTCCTGACTGATTTGTATCCCTAAAACCAACTGCTTACAATTGTTTCTTTTATTTGAGAATGAAGTTTCAGATGTAATACTTTGCACTGAATTCCTTGAAAGGGAGTATCTAAAAACAATGAGATGATGGAATTTTCCAGGACTGTGGGGATGAAACTGGCATCAGTTTGCTACAGATCTTTTACCCTCTGGCTAACCCCAATATTCAAAAGTCCACTGGGGACCATTTTTACTATTTAATTCGAACAGTTCTATCTTTGCAGGTTTTTCTACCTTTGATTATATCCAAATACTTTCTCTGATAACTCTTAATTCAGCTAACCTCTAAAGAGATGACCCTGGGCTTAGAGCTCGATGACCTCAGTGCTATGGTTTGGATGCAAAAGCTTGTATGCAGGAAACCTAAGGCCTGTGTTCAGATATGACCTAGTTTGATTCTGTTGCTATGACAAAAAACACAACAAAAGCCACTTAGGAGAGGAAGGAGTGCATTCCAGCTTACAGGTCACATCCACATTGAAGAAAGTTGGGGCGGGCTCTCAAGCAGTAACTTGAAACGAAACTGTGGAGGAATGCTGCTTGCTCAGTCCAGTGTTCAGCTGCCTTCCTTACACAGCCCAGGACCACTGCCCAGGAAATGATGCCTCACAGAGGCCTAGGCCCTCCTGCACCACTTAACAATGTAGACATCCCCCACAGACGTCCCCACAGGCCAGTCTGATCTAGTTCTAGCCAGCAGTTCCTCAGGGAAGGCTTTCCTTTCTGATGACCCTTGGCTGTGTCAAGTTAACAGTTAAAGCTACTTAGGGCAATATGTTAATATTTTTGGAGGGTGAGGAAAAGGTAAATAAGATTAGAGAGGATCCTGAGGGTGATATGCCAGGGTGGCATAAGTGACTTCATAAGGATAAGAAGAGAGACCTGAGGGGCTGCAGAGATGGCTCAGCAGTCAGGAGCAGCGGCTGCTCTTGCAGAGATCCTGGTTCAATCCGAGCACTCACATGGCGGCTAATAACTGTCCCTAACTCCAGTCCCAGGAGATCTGATGCCCTCTTCTGATGTCCATGGGCACTGCATGGCATGGGTGCTCCTACCTACATGCAGGCAATACACAAGTACACATAAAGTAAAAATAATAAACTATATTAAAAAGAAAAGAGACCTGAGCTCTCTCTGTTGCCCTTTCTATGTGATGACCTCCTTCATGTCATGATACAGTACAAGGGCTCTCAACAGAGGCCAGGCAGATGCGGAGCCACGGTGTTGATCATCCCGGCCTTATCAGAATTGTTGAACTCTATTCCACACAAAGCACTCTGTCTTTGTTTTTGTTTTATAGCAATGTAGAAAGACACCAGGATCTCTCGGAACTCTCAGCTATCTTTGCTGCACCTCTCCTGACATGCTTCATGGGTGTCTCAGACAGTCACCTAGCTGTCATTTACTACCCTGTTATATATCAGAAAATGGCAACTCAGAAGAGATCCTCTCACATACCATCTTACCAGGTGTGGTCCTTACAGTGAGTGACACCACTTGAGGTAATGATGTCCTTGCACTACGGAAGCACCCGTGGGATCACTGTCTCTAGGATAGCAATCAGAGTCAGCCCTTCACTCAGTCTCTTATCTAGTCTTCATTCATGAGCCCCCACAAAGACAGCCACCATGCCCTGCTCAGAACAATCTCATCTGTAACTGCACATGTGTTCCTTAGCCAGGCTGATCATTCTGAGTTCTCTGAAAGACGCTTTACCATCTATTTTTCACACACATCCAGAGTATCTGCTAATAAAAAAGAAAGCAGTACACGATGGTCTCAGTGAATGCATGAGGGCCAGTGTCAGGTTCCCTTCCTGGAGCCTGAAGGTGTGTTCAGTCCTTCTGGACCTACAGGAGATAACCCCAGTCTTCCTTCCCATTTCCTGAAGATGTGTTCAGTCCTCTGGACCTACAGGAGATAACCCCAGTCTTCCTTCCCATTTCCTGAAGGTGTGTTCAGTCCTCTGGACCTACAGGAGATAGCCCTCAGTCCTGCTTTCCTATCAAACTACCATATCAGCTCCTTCCCGGGCACCTACTCTTCTCGTGGAGTGACAGAAGCTGCCCACAGCTCTGGAGGCTGAGCCAAATCTGGGGGGGGGGGCAAGACTGAGGTCAGTTCATCTACCCACATTCACCCCACCTGCGTATGGGGTGCCTGGGCGTGCCCTTATGGCCTCTTACCACAGCAGGTTCCTTTGGGTTAGTGTACTCCCTGTCTGTCTGTCTGTCCTGTCTGTCCTCTCATTGCTTGATCTTCCCCTTCATCTATATGGGTGGCTTTCTATTGATTCTGCTAATCAAGACTTCTCGCTGGCCAGAACAGCCTTCCCCACTGTTTCTGATCGTCCCAACAACGATACCACACCAGGACCCTCAGCACGTCCCGTAATCTGCTCTTTTCCCCTCTTCCTGTGTTTCTTGTTTCAGTTCATGGTGTTACCCTTTTGTATTCCCCAGCCAAAGTAGAAAACGGCATCATCTTTGCTTCTTCATTTTTTTCAATTAACTAAACAGTGATAACTTATTGAATGTCATATGAATGTGTCAGGCATGTTGCTGTGTACTAAGGCCTGTGTTCTAAGTGAATCTTCAGTCACACACACTCTTACTCCGTCCTACAGCTAAGTGTCCTGTGAGTGAAGCCCACCTGTTCGTTTCCACGCTAATGAAGCTTTTTCACATTCTCTCTCTTCCTCTTGTTTTTCTACCATTGTTCATCATAGATGATGATCTGTGGGTCAGTTCTCCATTAGCAAACGACTCCTTAACTACACTCCGTATCTGTCACAGACCTCACCGGAGGCTAGTGGACACTGCTTGGGAGAGCATGTTTACCAGCAAGTACTTGTGGTTTGTTCAGAATCTGGTCTTTGTAGATTTATGTCTTACTGTTCTAGACCTTTGAGCTTCAAGCTCCAATGCCGGGAGGCCCAGTGTTGAAGTTGTGAGGAGTCAGTTATCATCTAGCAGTCTCTGGACATGGTGCTGCTAGGTGCTATTAGAGTCGCTGTCCCAGGGCCTGAAATCCTGGGCAGAAATCCAAGTTCCCTCTGAGCTCACTGGTGGCCGAGTCCCTTTGCAGTTATAGGACTTCCACCCCCTTTCCCTGCTGACTTTTGATCAAGTGTCGATTTCACATACTTTCAATGTGTCATCTTCTGTCTTTATTTTGCATGTTGAATCCTCTCCAGCAAAGAAAACTCTTATTTTTAAAGCCCTCATGGTTAGAGTGGCTCCACACCACCTTAACATCAGTTGAGTGGTCCACTTAAATGCATCTGAAAAAATTCCTGTGCCATGTACTTTATCATAAGCACTCGAAGTAACAACAGGTGACAGAGACCAAAGGGACATGTCAGAGCTCTGCCTGCAGGGGCTGGAGGTATAGCTTAGTGGTTAGGAGCACTGGCTGCTGTTGCAGAGGACCCGACATCCACATCAGGCAGCTCACAGTCACCTTCAATCAACCTCCAGGGAATACAATACCCTCTTCTGGCCTCCACAGGTTCACACATGTATGAGGCACGTACACACACACACACACACACACACACACACACACACACAGGCATGCACACATTCTCACGTGCACGCACACAAACACATACGCTAATAGTAATAAAGTTTAAAGGGAATTCCACTGTGGTGGTTTGAATGAGTGTCCCCCATAGACTTTAAGTGTTCAGACATTTTGTCTCCAGTTGGTGGCACTGTTCTTGGAGGTCTTAGAAGGTGTGGCCATGCTGGAAGAAGTACGTTATTGGGGGCAGGCTTAGTGAATTTAACAAGCCTTGCTGTCTCCAGTCTTTCTCTCGGCTTCCTGTGCTCATTGCGAGATGTTGACCCTCCGTTTGCTGCTCCAGCCCCGGCCACCACGCTTCCTGCCACAATGGACTCTGATTCCCTGGAACCGTCAATCTTAAGCTCAAATAAACTCTTCCTTTTATCAGTTCCCTTGGTCATGGCATTTTATCACAGCAACAGAAAAGTGACTAATACATTTGCCTACAATGAAATGAATATCTATGATGGTTAATCTTTAGTGTGGTATCATCCAAGAGACTGTGAGGCATACTTTGGGTATATCCACGAGGACATTTCTAGAAGGGATTAACTGAGGGGCAAAGACCCACTCCGAATATACTCAGCACCATCTCCTGAGCTGGAGCACCTCTCTGAAAAAGAGAGAAAGCTGAGAAAGCTAACAGAGTTGTTGGCAACTCCTTTTTCTGCTTCCTGGTTAAAAGAGAGGCGAGGACCCTCCTTACAGTGGATTGAGCCTCCATCACCCAGCACCACCAAGGAGCAGTCCTGCTGTGACTCCACTGCAGTGGACTGAGCCTCCATCACCCAGCACCACCAAGGAGCTGTCCTGCTGTGACTCCCACTGCAGTGAACTGAGCCTCCATCACCCAGCACCACCAAGGAGCCATCCTTCTGTGACTCCCACTGCAGTGGACTGAAATCCCTCTGCAACCATGAGCCATATGAACCATTCCTCTCTGAGTTGCTCAGTCAGGTACTATATCATAGCAACATAAAAGCGAATACAGTAGCCAGTCCAGCAGCTAATACCGTTGGGAATAGTAGCTAGTTAGAAGATTAGTTTTTACTATAACAAAACCAACCAGGGCAGCTGATTACCAAGTGTCTGCCTCTGGGTCACCATCCATGTGAGAAATAGTCCATGAGATCACACCTCAATGAAATTACTCAAAATGCACTCATCTGTGCAGTCACCACCGATTTTAGATGATTAACAAAACAATCAGACCATTATAAGCATTGCAGAAGCCCCATGTTCTTTTCCAGGCAATCCCTCGCTCCTGAAGGGACCACTAGCCTGTCTTCTGACACCACAGTCCATGCTTGCTTTCTTCTGACATGTTGTGGGTATACCCTGCTTCTGTCTCTCAGATCTGCAACTGTGTGTGTCACTCATTTCATTATTGTAGTCTTAGCTCACTCACTGTGTAATTTGCCATTACTTGGATAGTCTTCATTTTGTTTTGTGTTTCCAAATTGTGTTGCCAGTTTGAACTATTACAGTTTATGTAGCCCAGGTCAAAAATCCTCTCTCTCTCTCTCTCTCTCTCCTCTCTCTCTCTCTCTCTCTCTCTCTCATCCATGTTTGTATCCCTTCCTCTTTTCTACCCTCCCTCTCTTCTCTCTTTTTCTGACATCTTTATATTTTACTCTTAACCTTCCCTCCCTCTAAAGAAGAGATTACAGATTGACCATCAATAGTCAATAACTGTTGGGCTGGGGAGATGGCTCCCTGGGTAGAACACTTGCCATGCAACCCTGATGACCTGAGTTTGGATTCTCAGAACCCATGGAAAAGGCTGGACAGAGGATTGCAAGTGTCTTTAATCCCTGTGGTTTCCTACTGGAAGATGGGAGATTAAGATAGGGAGATATAGGTGATCACCAGAAGTTTGAAGACTAGCTTGCCTGGGGCACAGCAGTGACCAGTAGTGACTCTGTGTCAAACAAGGTGGAAGAGAAGAACAGATACCCACGGTTGTCCTCTGACGACCACATATGCACAGTGGCATATGTCCATCCTCCCACCACCTAAATCATCAATAACTTTCAAAATTAATTTTTTTAAAAAAATTTTTATTTATTTATTTATTTTTATGTGTATGAACGTATTGTCTGCATGCAGGTCTGCGCACCCGTGTCGTGCGATGCCGCGGAGGTCAGAAGACGGTCTCGGATTCCCCTGGAACTGGAGTTCTCCTGGAACCGGAGTCACAGACGGTTCTCAGCTGCCATGTGGGTGCTGGGGATCGAACCCGGGTCCTCTGCAAGAGCGGTCGTCGCTCTTAACCGCTAGGCCATCCCTCCAGCCCTCAAAATTAATTTTTAAGAAGTACTCTCACAGGGCTGGAGAGATGGCTCAGAGGTTAAGGGCACTGGCTGCTCTTCCACAGGACTCAGGTTCAATTCTCAGAACCCACATGGGTGCTAACAACTGTCTGTAACTCCAGTTCCAAGGGATCCAATGCCCTCTTCTGACCTCTGTGGGCATTGCACAACACAAGTGTACTTACATGCAGGCAACACACTCATACACATAAAATAAAAGTATTAATAAAAGAAGTACTCTAACATAGCAGTTTAGGAGCCAAATGAAGTGGTTGCAGATCAAGGAAATAGAGAGCTGGGGAAAAGACAAAAACCCAGATGAGATTTTATACTTCAGTGTATCCCAAGGCAGAGACATGGCTTAGTTGGGACAACGTTCATTGCAGACACTTCTGTGAACAGAGCTAGGCCATGAAGCAGAAACCAGTGTGGGCCTCAGGAAACCCTTTGGGTTTCTAATCCTGTCCTCTGCTTTCCCCAGCTTGGTCAGACCCTGTTCCTGTGAGCTTCGTTCCTCTCATGGGGCATGAGGGCTGCGATGGTCTCCCATTGAAAAGCAGTTTCTTTCCGTACTTTTCCAGCAATGAAGAGATACTGGGAAGCATAAACACAATGGGAATCATGAATTGAAACATCCAATGCTCAGACTTGTCTACTGCTGCCTGTCTATAGGCTAAAAATGTTAAGTGATCATGTTGGCTACTCAAGGTGGTTATTCCTTGGCTAAAGTATTGTGTCGCTCAGTGACTCACCCAGCTGTCAGACAGTCATGGGCCATGCATTGTGAGGGGCACCCGTGAGCCAAGACAAATGAGACAGTTCCAGCTCTCTGCAGGTCAGTAGTGCAGTAAGGTTGCAACCATAGTAACAAGTGTCATAAGCAATGAGGCCTACAACTGTCCATCATCAAAATGTATTTAGAAGCACAGACCAAGATATGATCGTTTCTATTTCAAGGTTTCCAGAATTGAAGAGGAAAATTTGGGATTTTAAACAAGTGTTATAGAACAGTTGACCTATAATCCCAGCATTCGGGAGCTGGAGGCAGGGAGATCAGGAGTTTAAGGTCACCCTCAGCTACACAGTCTGCTGGAAGCTAACCTCTGGTCTACATGAGATTCTCTCTCAAAGTAGAAAAAAAAAAAAAAAAAAAAAAAAAAAAAAAAAAAAGGACCCTCCCAAAGAACAAATAGAAATTTGTGAATTTAGTTAAAAGAGAAGGGCAGATTGAACCAAGAGAACATGAGATATGGAGATAAAATTAAACATCCTGTTCAAGGAAATGTGAGGGTCTTATACATTTCTGGGACAACACATGTGGAGTGGAGTAGCCCCGAAGGCCCCACGTGATGGTCTGTGAGTCGTTTGGCCAACTGTGATGGGAAGAAGAACAGAGGAACTGCCAAGCCTCAGAAGGGCCAGGTCAGAACTCATGTTTGCAAGGTTGGCTCTGGACTCGTACCCCTCACAGCCTTTGCAGTGAGGGAGGTAACTGAGACTGGGTGAAGTCAGGTGGGTGGGAGGAGAGGAGGACGACTTGGACATGAGTCTTGAGAAGTAGCTAGTTGTTTGAGGCATTCGTTTCAGACAACGTATTATTCTGAAAAGAGGCCGTTTACCCAAATGAACAAGCAGTTATCCAAACAAATTGTTTTTCATGAAGTCCTTGAATCAAACAGTGGGGTTGTTGATTGAACTATTATAATCCGATTAGCTTTAGAAAGAATTCCCCTGAAAGTCCCATACCCTCTTCTGACCTCCGTGGCATTGCACAACATGGGTCCACAAACTTGCATGCAGACAGTACATTCATACACATACAGAAATAAATAAAATTAACTTTAAAAATTAAGTTAGATTGTCATAGTGCTCCCTGGGGTCTTAGTTCTGACAGATTGCATGTGATCTCAGCTCTCAATGTGATTTCATCATAAAATCAGTTTGATATTTTGGGGAGGAAGGATTGGAGAATCCAAATAGGGAGACTTATTAGGATGCTCTTAATAAATAGTAAAGTCCTGAACTGAAGCTGAAGTAATGAGCAAAAGGGGGAGGGAAGTGGGTTGGATTGCTGTTAAGGCGGAGCAAAGAACAGTGCTTAGTTTATTGGAGGTGGGGCTTGAGGGACGGATAAAAGTCAGTTCCGTAAATTTTCGCAGAAGCATATACCAGGCACAGAATGAGAATTAAAAGAAGCTGGCCTCTCGGGGCTGGAGAGATGGCCTAGTGGTTAAGAGCACCGACTGCTCTTGCAGAGGACCCAGGTTCGATCCCCAGCACCCACATGGCGGCTGAGAACCGTCTGTAACTCCAATTCCAGGAGAACTCTAGTTCCAGGGGAATCCAAGACCCTCTTCTGACCCCCTTGGCATTGCACGACACGGATGCACAGACCTACATGCAGACAGTACCCTCATACACATACAAAAATAAATAAAAATTTAAAAAAAGGAATAAAAAAAAGAAGAAGCTGGCCTCTGCCCACAAGAAGCAGAATGATTCAGGCGAGAGAAATATAATTCAAGTCAAATGCTGACATAAATATCTAAGGATTCAGATGTGGCTTTGATTCCACAGACAGGGCTCCCTGACCCACTCTTAGTAATCAAGAATGGCATTTTGGTAGCGACACCAGAAAGCCTTGAAAGTTTATATTCAGGTTTTAGTTAAGGGAGAAAGAGTAACTATTGGTCTGACTCTATCAAAATGAAGTCATCGTCAGGAGAAATAAACTCAAGGTAGAAATGGGCATTGAAGTAAGGGAACACGGGACAATGCAGGTGCCAGGAGATGACATTTCACATGAAAAATCTGTGGTTTCCAGATGGAGACATCCAAGAGACAGCAGAAAATACACAGTAATAGCTCTGGAGAGGCTGGACTGGCACAAGGTGGGATAGTCAACACATCACGGTAGTGGAGGCCATGTCCAGGGGGATGCGTAAAGTAAGAAGAGAGAAGGCTAAAGACGGAACTCAGAGGAATGCAAGTGTATAGAGCTTGGAAATGAACTGAAGGGCTTTGTTTATGGACAGGGAACTGGAAAAGAAAGACAGATGTCCCCAGACTGAACAGCAGCATGTTGAGATGCTAAATAGGCAGATAACAGGATGGACTCTGGCTGGGGTCTCACAGGCTATGATCATCCTTGGTGGGAAGGAGAGACTGCTCTAGAAAGCTCCAAGTCAGGAAGGCATTTGTGGAGGGATTCGTGGCATGAAGTAACAGGTTTTCGCCTAGTTTACGTGGTAGTAAAATCCACACGATCCAGCTCTGAGGCCAGAATGGGGACGTAGTACCAGTGAGCAGGAGGGTCTAGCCAGTGTCCACCGCTCCGTCCACCATCAGCTCTCTGCTCTTCTCTGCCCTGCCCGCCAGAGACTGCTCTGGCATGCGAATGGCTTGGAAAGAGGCCTGCTGGGGAATGTGCCTCTGTGTGTGGTCTGAGAGCCTGAATGGAAGAAGCAGTTCCTCAGAGCAACTCTGATAACAACTCATACAGGCAGAGAAGGCCTTAGGCAAAAATGCTGAGAAAAGTGTTTTTAGCTATAAGCGGGGTGTTCTAGAAGGTTCCAGATCAGAAAGGGTTTTGAGAGCTAAAATAGATTCACATGGAAATATGTGACCAGAGAGGCTGTGTGCATACCAGTGCTCAAGGAAGATAGCCGTGAGGGGAGATGGTCCTATTACCAGTGTCCCCCAGATGAAACACTGGGTCCAGCTGTACAGGGAACACTAGTCAGAAGCTGTGCGGCTCCCTTTCTCTGGAACAGAAGCCAGTACATGCAAATGAGGTCTGCGTCTGGTGAGAATTACCTGTGGTATGTAAGGTGATTTCATTTCAGTAGAGTTTGTGGGGCAGTAGAACCAAGATGGCATCCACCCGAGAGCAGGGGGAGGTGGCAACGTCACTGCATGTGAAGGAGCTGGTTGTCATTGACTATCCCAGCCGCACTGTGCCATCGGCTCTCTGGTCTTCTCTGCCCTGCCTGTGCCCCAGTACACTGCTCTGTACCTCCGTGGATGGTATCACCTGGCTCTGTTTGCTTCCAGTTAGGTTCAGTCAGAGGGAAGAAGAAAGAGATCTGGTTATTCTTCTACACACCGATTCCTCTGCGTCTGCTCTTTCACAGCTTGGGCAGCCACGCCCCACCAATACTTTGTCATCCTTGAACCTAAAGGTGATCGTGATTTTCATTTACTGTTTGTTGCTCAGTCATCTGTTGACTCAGCCCAACCCAGGCCTGTGTCAGAAAGTTCCTTCGTGATATGTGCTTCATTCGAAAGCCCACTGCATATAGCACTGTCTGCTGAGATGTTCCTGATTGTCAGAGAAGGAAGCACAGCCAGATTGTCAGACATGATGGAGACTGGACACAGTTTTGAAAGGTGGATGCTAAATAGATCCAGACGTATAGAGAGCCAGATGGAGGAAGGCCTCATGGAGACAAGGCAGCAGACTCTGAGCACCTGCCCGAGTTTTAGCATGAGTTAGAACAAGTAGGTAATGTCTTGAAGTTGCTCTTTGATAATGGCTGGAGCTGCTCTGAATCCTGGGCCTCTTCCCCCAACCCTCATGCCCTGCTCTTGAGCTTACCATTAGTTGCAGAAATAAGAGCTGGAGTTTACTGCTTGCTGTGCATGATTTCACGATTCGGCATGTCACATGGTGAGCTATTTTTAAGGGGAAAGCTGTGGGACAAATATTTTGGAGACATGTAGCAAATTTCTCTGAGCGTTGATGAGCCCAAAGTGGGAAGGCCTTAATGAGGACAGCTGGCCCCTGCGTCATCTCCTCCTCGCAAAGCTTCAGTATCTCCTCAGTCACTCCACGGAGCATGGAGCATGGAGCCTTTTTGGCCTGGCCTTTGGGTTTCCCTGAAACCCACTCTATTAACCTTGCCAAGGTTATCTCCCTCTGGTTATAAAACACAGTGCATCTCCATCAAGCTGGCTGGCTCTTGGTGACAGCTTGTTTCTTCCTGAAGCCGTTGTCTCCATTTCCCCCAGTGAAGTCCTTTTCAAACCTTTGCCCTGCTGAAAGTCTTCCCTTCTGTTCGTGTCTCTCATCACTCCACCCTTCTTTGCACATACCCCGCTTTGCTGTGTGCATCAAGTTCGGAATGCTAGTTGTGTTCATCTTTTTCTTCTCTTGTTAGTACTAGGAACTTGGGTGATAGGTGACACACGGGAGACGGGGATAAGGACAGGAGTGCTCATCTGCTGACACTGTCCTTTACACAAATAGTAAGTACTTTAGTTGAATGATAAATAGTCTGGGGACCTAAAAGGGTGAAAGCTTACATATCAGGAGAGTTCTTTACCGTCCTCCCCCCAAGAGCAGTAGAGGGCACCGGCTTGGCTTGCCAGACAAGCAGTATCAGCGTAGGAGCCTCGGAGGATGAACAGGCAGGGTGCACGATGCCTTCAGAAGAGAGCAAAACTCCAGCAACAGACCTCCCCCCCCCCCACTCCATGGACTGAAAAGAAAATGGAAGCCTAGCTTGTTAGCACCTGGAGGGCTGAGGTAAGAGGATTGCTGCATGATCAACCAGGCTAGACCAGGCTACAGAATAAGACTCTGTATCTGAAAAGTTTAAAAATTGCCTGAAAATTATTCAGATGGTGTATTTATGTGCATGTGTGTGTGCTCTATGTATGTGTTTGTGTACATGTCTGCATGTGAGTGCACATGGAGGCCAGACATGGATGCTGCTGTCCTTCCTGATCACTTCCACCTTATTTTTTGACTGAACTTGGAACTTGTCACTTGGCTGCCTGCCTGCCTGCCTGCCTGGCCACTGAGCTCGAAGGATCCACTTCTCCGCCACTCCTCCTGCAGTGCTGAGACTACAGATGTACACTGCCGTGCTTGGCGTTCCGTGGGTGCTACAATCCAAACTCAGGTCCTCATTCTTACATAGCAGGCATTTTACAGACTGAGCCATCTCTCCAGAGCCTCTAATGATTTAGAGAAACTCAATGAGATAGAAAATAACTTAGACAACCAAGTCGATGGGATTAGGGAAGACGGTTCATAATCTGAACAGGAAAGTCAGCAATGCACAAAGACAGGCAGGACAGCTGTAGAGAGCCACCCTGGTGCCCAGAGCATGCTGGGAAAGCATAGCTTCTTTAACAAGTAGTGCTTGAGAAACTTCAGCCCCATGTAGGAGAATGAAAGCAGACCCCCATCCTCTATCACACTGAATGAAAATCAGCCCAGGGGCCTGGAGAGATGGCTCTGTGGGTCGGAGTACTTGCCACTCCTGTAGAGAACCAGGTTTGGTTCCCAGAAGTAACAGCACCATATTGGCAGGCTCGCAGTGGCCTGTAACTTGATATCCAGGCATTAAAATCAAATTCCAAAATATCTCTGATGGATGATGTAGTTTTAACCATGAAACATTTTCTAGAAATAGTTAGCCACCATTTAAACTGAGGGCCCTATTTCAATTCATGGCTTATATTTAGTGAATGAATCTGAAAATAAACTGTGATATTTTTATCAAGATAAAAATGCGACAACTCTTTGCAACCCTGTAAGGAAATTCAGTTTAGATATATGAAGTTACAATGCATGATAAACTTAAATGAGCTGGAAAGGAGATGGTGCCCATTTTATTTTTTATTTAAATCATAAAACACTTTCAGCTGTTATGAAATATTTTCTTTGTCCTATGCGAGAGCAGTAATCAATTCTCACATTAACAGAAATGTGACCTGTGCATCAAAATGCTGGTAATTATGTAATGAAGAAAAGTCTCAAGTCACTTTATTGAACCTCGAGAAGAACTGAAGGGGTAGCATTGAGCTAGCCTGTGCAAAGTGGTACCCAAGTGAGGACAGTGTTAGCAAAGGCACTGAGAGAGGGAGAGGAGGAGAGGAGAAGTGAGGTGGGGTTGGTTGGTATCCACTGACGGCAAAAGCACTGTGCAGTGGCTGGCCTTGACACAGTGCTGCTGGAGGGCACGTTCTCCTAGGCCCGTGTTAGTTCTGCAGGACCAATGTAGAGAAGGAACTCTGGGGAACTTCGAGAAAATGAAATTTTAGCAGAGACTACGTGCTAAGGTTTTTTTAAAAATCATATTTAAAGACAAAAAGGGTTTTGTTGTCCAAGCTTTGTCTCAGTTCAGAAGTAACAGCACCAGAAATGAAAGGAGAGTAGAAAACAAACCATGTTTGTTCTGTATTGTACACATCAGTGTGGAGACATTTGAACACTGGAGCACACAGCTCATGCCACATATTTGGGAAGGACAGCTCGCTGTGAGTAAAGGTGCTTGATGGCAAGCCTGGGGACCTGAGGTCAGTCCTCAGGACCCACATGGTGGAAGGACAGAACTGACTTCCACCCATGTACACACGCAGAGATGTCATATAAATAAATACATACATAAATAATAAAGGTAAATATGTATGCACATATACACAAACTCCACACTCTTACATTAATCCCTTACTTTGAATTTTAATGCCCCATTTACATCTTTATATAATGCACATCTCTCTCAAAATTAGTTGTTGTTACTAATTTTAATATTTTTGTCTTTCAACTTTTGTACTAAAAATGTAAGTAATTTGCCTGCCACCATTATAGTATTGAGGTATTCTGAATTTCACTTGCATTAACTTTGAACTGTGAGATTGTTTTCACATTACTCATTAAATTTCTTAAGATTTATTTATTTATTTATTTATTTATTTATTTATTTATTTAGTCTTTTCCAGATACAGTCTCCCAGTAACCCTAGCTGGCCTGGAACTCACTATGTAGACCAGGCTGACCTTGAACTCATAAAGATCTGCCTGTCTCTGCCTCCTGAGTGCTGGGATTAAGGGCGTGCACCACCACACCCAGCCTAAGATTTATTTTTAAATTATGTGTGCATGCCCATGTGGGGGCACATGCATGTGAGTGTAGATGCCCGGGAGGTCAAGGGCATCGGAGCCCCTAGAGCTGGAGTTACAGGCCATTGTGAGCCACCTGACACAGTGCTGAAAACTGAACTAAGGTTCTCTGCAGGAGCAGTGCCTTCTCTTAACCACTGAGTCATCTCTCCAGCCGTTTGCTTATTTAAATAAAATTTCTATTTCTTTTTCTTTCTCCTGTCCTTCACATGTATAGTCTTTTTATTTATCTTGTTATTTTATTTATTTTTTAGTTTTTACAAAAAAATCCTCCAGGAAGGAACGTAATGTGCTGATTCTTTTCCTGGGATGAAGCGAGCTCCCTGTGTTCTTCTACTACACTGAGCCACCTGAAGGAAGACCAGGGTCAGATGAAGTGAAGAGAATAAAGGAACAGAATTCTAGAAAAGCAGACAAGTCCTGGCATGCACCCCGTCATATGCCGAGGAGAAGGGCTTTGAGCTGGGTCCACATCCAGTTTCAATAATGGCTGAGTGGTTTTTAAAATACATTAAAGAAGGAACATTGTGCATGTTTGTGGTAATTCTAATCCAAAATAGAAGGAGCTCTATTTTCATTCTTGCTTTTCTATTGTGTTGGACTATAAAATGGAAAGCACCGGAATTTACCACATGAAAGCCGAACACAAAGCAATGTGGCATTAATGGTTCATATTTTTTAAAACACCCACTGAGAAAATAAAGCCACTAAATGCTATTCTGGTAGTAATTTTATTTTGCTTGTTTTCCTCTTACCTAAAACAAATATGCATTATTTCTAAAGGAGAAAAAAATTTATTAATTTGACTTGATAATAGATTATTATCCATCATAGTTCACCACACATTATTTTTCAAGGAAAGTAAAGCACTGATTAGTTTCAGTATCTATTAGAGAAAGCAGTTGATTCAGAAGAACTTCTTTCTGCAGAGCTCTGGGTCCAATCCCCAGGGCCCTGTGTATACTCCCTAGCATACACAGGGCCCTGGGGATTGGACCCAGGGCCCTGTGCATGCTAGGCAAGTACTTTGCCACTGAGTCACAATCCCCAGTCTCAAATAAACATAATTTTTTTGGCTAGTGGGTGGAAATAAAGAAGTTATAAGACAGCAGGAAAAGTAGAAAAAGTCTTGAATAAGACAAATATAAGTATCAGTGATTACAAAGGCCAATAGGATTCACTTTGTGATTATAAAAGTTATTGTTTTCAAAGCTATTCTTTGTCGCCATATCCTGCTTCATGTCTGTATTTGCAGATGTACATGTACATGGATATGTATATATTTGGTGAAGCACCACTGATATTGGAACATCCCCACTGCTGTACATGCTTCAGAATTTCTCCCAGTAGATTTTTAAGCAGATTTCTTTTTTAAAGTTGTATTTATTTTTATATTACGTGTATGAGTGTATTGCCTGCACATATGTAAGTGCACCTATGTGTGCCATGCCTGCAATGGCCAGAAGAGGGCATCAGATCCCCTGGAACTGGAGTTCCAGACAGGTGTTATCTGCCTTGTGGGTGCCAGGAACTGAACCCCAGTCCTCTGCAAGGGCAGCTGGTGCCCTTAATAACACTGAGCCATCTCTCCATAGGGAGTTTTCTTAAGTAACAGTTATTCTAAAATATCGTTTGTCCCCAAAGGTTTGTAAAGGAGTAACAGCTATTCTAAAATATTATTTGTCCCCAAAGGTTTGTAAAGGAAAGATCTCACTTCCATTGCTTCCACAATCAATTTTGGACTGTAACTGAACCCACTTTGACAACAGTCTTGTCTGTTTGCGTCAGCCATTTCCATTATTGGTTGAACTATAAAACGAGAGCAAAGCTGATTTCACCTCCCCTTTAAGAGACTTCTGTCTTCCCTTCACTGATAACAAAGCACCTTCTCCAAAGCAAAGTGCTGTGGAACAGCTGAGCATCAAGGAAGTTAATGACCAGCAACTTTTATGGTCTGCCAGTGGGAGCCTGGGTCCAGATGGTTGTGCCTCTTGGGTGGTAGACAGGTCATGGGTTGGAACGTCAGGAGGCGGGGCCAGCTGGAGGAAGGAGCTCCCTCCAGGGGACGTTATGTCACCTAACCTCTCTGGTTCCTGTATATATGAGGTTTGTCTGCTGAGGACTTCTAGCACGATGCAGACATGAAATCATGGAGCCACCCAGCTGTGGACCGGAGCCGGATCAGTGAGCAGAAACCAGTCTTTGCTCTTCCGAGCTGTCTCTCCAGGACGTGGCACAGTGATATAAAACTGATACAGCTGACTAGTTACTTTAAGAGCAAGGTGGCCTTTTTTTTCTTTTCTGTACAAAATGTATACATTTGAAAAAAAATTGTCATTCAGCAGATCAATAAAAACATCTGCCTCATTACCTCCCCTAAGAAATCAAGCTTATAAGGCCGGAAGTGGTGGCGCACGCCTTTAATCCTACCACTTGGGAGGCAGAGGCAGGTGGATCTTTGTGAGTTCAAGGCCAGCCTGGTCTACAGAATGAGTTCTAGGACAGCTGGGGCTACAGGGAGACCCTGTCTTGAAAAGACTCCCCCCCCAAAAAATAAAGAAATATTTGTTACTGTTACCATGGCAACAGCTCCTGGGTCTGAGTACTGGGCTCTGGCCTGGCTGATCACTCCAGAAGAAAACAGAACACTCTAGTGCTGTTCTTAATTTTCAAGTCCCTAATGTTTAGCTCTTTAAGTGGATGGGGAGACAGGTTCAATGATAAGGGCCACACTAGAAGAAAGTCAGTCAGGGAATTTGTAAGACCAGACTAGGTAGACCTTGCCCCTGGCAGCTCTCCCTGGATCTGAGTCCCCTCCCCCTGGATCTGAGTCTCCTGTGGCCTTGTCTTGCTTTATCTGGTGTTTGTTTCCCAACTGGAAAGTGCTAGGTTGATGATGTCATGTGGATGAAAAGTCAATCAGCACTCACAAGTGCTTACTGAGTGCCAGGCACTGCCAGGCAGGGCTCACACACAGTCAGAGCTATCACAGCCTGAGTTCGTGCCTTCTAAAACAGACAGACAGCTCAGTACATGATGCTGATGGGAACGGCTGTTAAGATAGCAGGAGGAAGGCTTTGAAAGAATGAAGAAGGAAGGCACAGTAAAATCTTAAAGATGCTGTCTTTACCTTTAATCCTAGCATTCGGGAGGCAGAGGCAGGCTGATCTCGGTGAGTTCAAGGCCAGCCTGGTCTATAGAGCGAGTTCTAGGCCAGCTAGGGATACAGGGAGACCCTATCTCAAAAGACCCCCCAAAAAATCAAGCAGCTACAGAGCGCTAGATTATATCTGGGTCCTCAGTTCTATTCCTTTGATCAATGTGTCTTTTTATGTCAGTGCCATGCTGTTTTTATTACTGTAGCTCTGTAGTATAAACTTGAAATCAAGGATGATGATACTTCCAGCAGTGTTTTTCTTGTTCAGAAATATTTTTGCTATCTTGGGTATCTGTGTTTCCATGTGAAATTTAAGATTATTTTTTCAATTTCTGTGAGTGATAATGTTGGAGTTTTGATGGGGATTATGTTGAATCTGTAGTTGGTTTTTGGTAGGATGGCCATTTTCACATTAATCCTACCAATCCTCTGGTATCTTCAGTTTCTGTCCTCAGTGGCTCGAAGTTTACACTGCACAGCTCTTTCAGTTCCCTGGTTAGATTTATTCCAGGACCTTTCTGAGGCTCTTGTGAATGGGACTGTTTTCCTGAGTTCCTTGTCGGTATGTTTGTCATTTTACATGGGAAAGCTACTGCTTTTGTATCTTAATTTGTATCCTGCTACCTTGCTGAATCTGTTTATTGGGTGTAGGCATTTTCTGGTGGACTCTGCAAGTAATTTTTTAATATTTTTTATTTTTATTTATTTATTTATTTATTTATTTTTATGTGTATGAATGTATTGTCTGCATGTAGGTTTGTGCACCTGTGTCGTGCAATGCCTTGGAGGTCAGAAGAGGGTGTCAGATTCCCCTGGAACTGGAGTTAAAGATGGTTCTCAGCCACCATGTGGGTGCTGGGGATCAAACCCAGGTCCTCTGCAAGAGCAGTCGGTGCTCTTAACCACTAGGCCATCTCTCCAGCCCCTGCAAGTATTTTTTTTTTTTGAGAATTTTACTGCCAGAGTTCATCAGAATGATTGCCTATAATTCTCTTTCTTTGTTGCATCTTTACCTGGTTTCAGTATCAAAAAGTCTTAAACTGCCCCCTACGTTCTTATGATTGTGCTGATAGATTAGTGCATCTCTCGCCATGTATCAGAGAAGCTGCTTCTTTTAGTAAATGTTAATTAACACAGAGAACTACATCTGGTAAACGAGCAAAGAATAAGAGACCATTAGTGCTCAGCTCTAAATTGGGCATCTGTATCACACACACATACACATGCATGTGCATGCACACACACACATGCACACAGACACACATACACACACACACAACACAAACACACACAGACACACACACACACACACACACACACATGGCTCAAGGATCATTGCCAGAAGTATTGAACAGCTGCAGCAAAACATTTCCTGGACCTGACAGGGTCACTGCACATATGAAAGCATAGCGGCTGTGACTACATACATAACCCAGCGTAAGACAAAACCAGACAATCCCCACATGGACAGGGAAGGGCTCGTGAACTCCCACCCCTAGCTGAGGAGCTGTTGACAATCGAGGGCTGCTGGGGGAGGGAGAGTCAGTTCTCTTGGGGGCAAGAGGCCACCCATGCTCCAGTAGTTGGTTCCACACCAATTCACACACAAGCAGCACAAAGTAGAGTCAGTGGGTTAAAAAGAAAGAGCACAGGAGGTTGAGAAGAAAAGGGGGAAATGGAACTGGACTTGACTGAAATGTAATGTACGCATGTATGAAATTATCAGACTATGAAAATCTTCAAAATATCCTAACAACTTGACTCACCTATAAACAGGCCCTGATAGTCACAGATTACATGTGAATATACCAATGCTTTTCTGTATTGAGGCAGGATCTCATATACCTGAAGCAGGCCTCATTGTGTAGCTGTGGATAACCTTGAATTTATGACCCTTTTTACATTGTTTGTTTTTATGTGTATGAGTGTTTTGCCTGCATGCATGTAAGGGCACTCATATCATGCAATGCCCACAGAGGCCAGACGAGGGCATTGGATCCCCTGAAACTAGAGTTAGGGACAGTTGTTAGACCCAAGTCATCTACAAGAGTAGCCAGTGCTCTTAAGTGCTGAGCCATCTCTTCAGCCCAAATTCCTGGCCCTTTTCGCTCTGCCTCCTGAGTTCTGGGATTTTTTTTCAGGATTTCACCATCTTTCTCAGGTTATGCAGTGCTGGATTGGGGTTGAACCCAGAGTTCTATCTGTGCTAGGCAAGCACTTTCTCTACAAATGAGATAATCTCCAGACCTCGGTCATTTAAAAAAGCAGATGTCAACTGAAGACGAGCCTTCCATCCGTCCTGCACTGTCTGAAATTGACTAAGCATGCTTCACTGCTCAAAAAAAGATAATAGGATGACTTAGTGTAGTTCCTCACCAAAAAGGAGGTGCTCTGGTGAAATCTGTAGGGTCCCCAACATGTCACACCTCAAGTCTTTATCTTGGAAACCCCAGAAACCCTGAGAGAAGGGGCAGAGTGGAAAGTCCTGCAGTCATGCATTCCCTGAAGGGGATGGTGGGCCCAACTGTTCTGCTCTCTCCTAGCAGCTCTGCATGCCTCAGTAGGATAGTACTGCCTAACCCCAGGGCCCAAAGCCTGGGATCCATCAGGCACACTGTGGACCCAGCCTTTGTTCAGAACCAAAAGTTCAGAACCAAAAGAAATCATCTTTGTAAGTACTCGTCTTAGGTGATGTCTTCTACTAATAGGAAGCTGACTTACACAGAAGATGTAAGGATTGCACTCTCTGGCTTGCAGTCTTGCAGACCAAGTTCATCTGTAGACCTCTTCCTTCAGGACGTAGTGCTGGAAGAATGAATGTGCAAGGACTTGAAACAGTCTGTTTATATGTTTGCAAATGGAAGAACAAGGCAGAGGAGAGTAAAGGTTTGGATTTTGTACACAGCAAAAGAACCTAGGAAATAGAGGCCCTGCTATGAGATTCATTGTGGGCTGGAGAGGTGGCTCAGTGGTTAAGAGCACTGGCTGTTCCTGCAGAGGACTGGGATTCAGTTCCTAGCATATATATGGCAGCTAACAACCATCTTTAACTTCAGTTCCAGGGGATCCAACAGCCTCTTCTGACGTCCGCAGGCATTACACACATGTGGTGCGCATAACATACATGCAGACAAAACACTCATACACAAAAAATAAGCCAAAAATTTTTTTTAAAGAGAATTGGTCAAGGGCCCCTCAGTCCTTCCCTTTCCTGCCAAGAGTGTCCTGGCAGCAGAGGATGGAGTTGCATAGGGAGTTGGGTCCTCCCCCAGACTGTGCCTGTCCTTATAGCCTGCTAAAGAGCTTGGCTATAAAGGTCAGTTTCATTGGACAGTGTGTTGTCATTGTATTTTTGTGTTACATGAAGCAGCTCCAGTGATTACAGTAAAGCATGTTTTCTGCCTGAGTGTATGTGTGCGTGTGTGCATGTGTATTTTGTGATTATAACTGAGCTGTATGCTTTATTTGAAATTCGCATTCTGCAAACGATTCTCATGTGCTTTATAAACACAAGGCAGCAACATCGAGATGTTTTATGTCATAGTTTGGGCTGAGTAGAGCAGAGAGCACCCAGAAGTCTTGGGACATGCAGATTCAGCATAGGTTAAAATTCTAAAGACTATACGGTCTTTAGCGCACCTCTAAAGTTTTAAATTTTATTATTATCTACTTTATTTTCATTTAAATTATTGGTTAGTCTTCAGGGTGCAGGGTTTATTCCTTATTGTATTCTAATTGATTTCTATCTAATTGGAATTTAATGTCTGAAGGGCCCCCAAGAACCTCACCAAACTGAACAGATGACAGAAATGAGGCGGCACCTGTTCTGATGAAACAGAAAACAGCAATAAAACAAAAACCCAAAATACAACCAAAGTTCCCATTTCCTCTTAAGCGTGGCCTGTTCCAGCGATCCAAGCATCTCTTCCCGTGTGCGCGTCCCTCAGCACACCTCCAGCTTCTCTTTCTGCTGAAGTGTGCACTGGTCCGTCCCTCAGCACATCTCCAGCTTCTCTTTCCGCTGAAGTGCGCACTGGTCTCTCACAGTTCAGGGAGCAGTGGCGGTGGGCACTTGGGGTTAGCCTGAGTCTTTGGGGGCAGGAACTTCATTTCAACCCATTTCTCCTCCTAGTAGAGCATGGTCCCAGCCCCTGCAGTGTTGGAAGAGCTTGTTAATACAGCTCTTCAGAGGCAGAGAGTCAGATGTGCCAAGCCTAAGAAGGCACCTGTGAAGAAGGGAGAGAAGGTGCCCAAAGGGAAAAAGGGGAGAGCTGATGCTGGCAGGGACAGAAACAACCCTGCAGAAGACGGAGACGCCAGAACAGAGCGGGCACAGAAAGCCGAAGGTGCTGGACGTGCTGAGTGCAGTGTGTGCATTTTGATAACTGTGTGCTTCTGGTGACTGTACAGTTTGAAATACTAATTTTTATCAAGTTTTATAAAAATGGAGAATTTCATTTTACTTTTTTTTTTAAAGCTATGTTGTTAGCACACAGAACACTTCATTGATTTGGGGGCAGGAACATGTATAACTAACAATGTCTCCCAAGCTGGATTGATGTGGGGGAAACACTTTTCCCTGCTAGTTCTGAAAGACTCCTCTTGGCTCCTGGGAGGGTACTTCCTGATGTTCACACACATGGCCCCCTTGGCACATAATGCTTTGTGCTGTGGGAAACTTCAAAATCAATTTTTATATCCTCCTCACCCTCCACCTTAAAAACCAACATAGACTTAACTCCCTTAAAACCAGAGATCTGTTGAGACCTGAACCCCTAAAATTGGCTTTGCCCAGAATGTTGGGCAATCTGGACTGCAGTGACGTCACTGGGAAGGTTCCTCAGAAGAGCAGTGGTTCCTTTTCTAACAGATTGTGGATCTTCAGATTGATAATTCTGCTGTGGTCATTTTATTTCCTGAAGATCAGGGTCAGCTTGTGAAAAGTTGTTAAACAACATGCTTACCGTGAACTGTCAACCCTCACTCTAAATCCTCCCCATTCAGAGCATCAAAGGAAGACTTCAAAGTGGCTTTCTGACTTTGGTAGTCCATACAAGAAGGAAGCTTGAAAGTTCTTGTATACTGTTGGGGCTGGAGAGATAGCCTAGCAGTTAAGAGTGCCGACTGCTCTTGCAGAGACCCTGGGTTCGATCCCCAGCACCCATCTAAGAGCCATCTATAACTCCAATTCCAGGAGAACTCCAGTTCCAGGGGAATCCGAGACCCTCTTCTGACTTCCGCGGCATTGCACGACACGGGTGCACAAACCTACATGCAGACAGTACATTCATACACATACGGAAATAAATAAAATAAAAAAAAAAAGAAAGTTCTTGTATACTGTTAATGATTGTCTGCCATGTCCTGCCTGAAATACCATGATTATTTATGAGAAGTGTCTTTAATAAAGCTGGATACAGTTTGGCTTGGAAAAAAATGAGGGATTTCATGCAGTGTACTCACTCAAGGACTTTTTCTATTCTGTCTAGAAAAATTTAAAAATTAAGCTAATAACGTCATCTGTGTTCAGATTTAGAAACTGTGGGAGTTTTGTTGTTGTTTGGATGTAGGGTCTCATGTGGCCCAGTCTGGCCTCACACTCATTCCTTTGCTGAGGACGGCCTTGAACTCCTGATCCTCCTGTCTCTGCCTCCCCAAGAGTTGGGATTAGAGCTGTGCATCGCCATGCCCAGGGTAGAAACTTTTCTGTAATTGCTGATTTGGCACATTCTTCTTTTCTATGTAACTTAATTGATTTTGAAATGTACAAGCTGTCCTCTGAAGAACATGAAGGAAGGGTTTGAACTATGATGTAGACAGAGACCGTCTTAGTTATAATGTATGTATACCGTCTCAGCCNTTTTTGTAATTTCCAGGCTAGCCTAGAGACAGGCTCATCTTGCTTTCTGTTTACCTGAACTCATAATCCAGGCTGGGCTGGGTTATTTTCCTGAGATGCCATTTGGTCTGCAGAGGAGCCTGGCTCTGACTTCCTGCCTGCCTCACTCTGCCTTTTGTCCTTGGCTGTGTCTGTTTACTTCAGGTCATCTTGACATTTTCTTCCATCCTGTCTGTGCTTCTGTTTGGGTAGATGTAAGCGGCGAAGTCGTGTTGTCCTCACCTGTGAAAAGCCCACAGGCGGTGGGAGCGGAGGGGTAAAGGAACACAGCGGTGGTAGCCACTTCCTGCGCTGTGAATCCAACAGCCTCTCCACATCCAGAGGGAGACTTGGAATCACAGCCACACCAGGAGCTCTGTAGTGGACAGAGACAAGGACAGCCCCTGCGCAGATTCTCCTGAGAATGGGAAAGTTCTCTGTTCTCTGAGAGACTGCTGTTCAGGCCAGCTTGGGTTTCTTTTCAAATTCAGGCAGTCCCAGGCTGCAGGGCAGAACATAAGCAAAGAGATGGAGAGGTTTCTGGAAACAGGCTTTGGCATTGGTAACGCCCCAATCCCTCTAGGCTTAGTTCTTTTTTCTCTTTAGTTATCAGGATTACAAAAGTAGATTTTAAAAACTCTTCTTACGAGCGTAATCCACCTGGGGAGGAGAGATAGAGTGGACAGAGAGGAGGGCCATGTGGGTATCCCCATGCCACTCACTGATGCGATATCCCAGGGCCAGTGACTGAGCATGCCCACAGGTGAGCAGACTGAGACCCTCCTGTCCATCAAGGCTGTCAGGCTGCTCACACTGGGCTTCCTGGACTCAATCAGGCTGTTCCAGAACCTGCCAAGGAGAGCACCCAGGCTACGCTGCCTTAGCCTACATAGATGCCAAAGATGCATTTGGTCATGTCTCTTTAGAAAATATTTTATTATATTGTCTGCATGTAAGTGCATCTATGTCCCACAGTGCCCATGGGGGTCAGAAGAGAATGTAAAATTCCCCTGGAGTTAGGGATGGTTTTTATGCACCATGTAGGTGCTGGAAATCAAACCCAGGTCCTCTGCAAGAGCAGCCAGTGCTCTTAACTTCTGAGCCATGTCTCCAGCCCCATGATGTCTCTTTGAAATTGGTAAGTGGGAAAAGATGGTGCCACTGGGAAGAACAAAGGGGGAAGTTTGACTAGTTGATCCTGTGGGGGACTATGGGTTGATCCTGGGGGGGACTGTGGGTTGATCCTGCGGGGGACTGTGGGTTGATCCTGTGGGGGACTGTGGGTTGATCCTGTGGGGGACTGTGGGTTGATCCTGTGGAGGACTGCGGGGTTGATCCTGTGGGGGACTGTGGTGTTGATCCTTTGGGGGACTGTGGAGTTGATCCTGTGGAGGACTGTGGGTTGATCCTGTGGAGGACTGAGGGGTTGATCCTGTGGGGGACTGTGGGTTGATCCTGTGGGGGACTGAGGGTTGATCCTGTGGGGGACTGAGGGGTTGATCCTGTGGGGGACTGTGGGTTGACCCTGTGGGGGACTGTGGGTTGATCCTGTGGAAGACTGCTGGATGCTTGTCTTTGTGTGTGCAGGGTGTGGTTGCTGCTGTGGCTGTCCCGGCCTCCCTGTCCTTGGCTAACAGGGACTTATGATCTGTTTAACTGCTACAGGGCAGGAGATGGGGAGGAGAGTTGGGGGTGGGGGAGAGAATGGGAGAGAGAAGACATGAACTGTGCACAGCAGATTCAGAAAATATTTAATAACCTGTTCCTTCCTCACCAAAAAAACCTTTGGTGTCCATTTCTAAGGGAAAAATTATAAACTTCAACATTCTTGAATTAGTTCTCAGAGCTTCCTGAGCAAGGATCAGGCAGGCAGACGTATGCTCAGTGCCCTGCAAGCCCCGAGTGTCTGCAGGAATGGAAACGCTGGCCGGCTCTGCCCAGCCGCTCTGCAGGGGCCACTGACGGCCTGTGAACCGGGTCCCTGTGTTTTCCCCTCTTAATTTGGTTCTGTCCCCCCAGGCATTAATAGAGTCATGAAAGGTAACCTCAGTCCCAGGTGGCCTGGCCACTGACCTGGCGTGACCTCTCACACCTGCTTGGCCCTGGGCTGAGGAAGCTTTCACATTCCCAGGCCCCAGCTGTCCTCTGGGTACCCAGGCCTTCCACCCAGGCCTTCGCAGGGTTTGCCTGCCGGCTGCCCACACCCACTGGGAGCACGAAGCTGGGCAGAAGGTACGTGCTGTCATCCAGCCCTGCATTCCACAGCCTGCTTCCTCTGTAGTCACAGATGACGTTCCCCTTAAGGTTCAGACAGATGCACTAACCAATGCTCAGCAGTCCAGAGGCTGGAGAAGGGATCCAGGATGGTCCTGGTTAGCCTGCTCTGCCATGGCCACCCCAGGCCGAGAGAAGCTACAGAGTCAGTCTGTCCTGCTCCTAACCCCCGTCATCCACAGAGAGGGACGAGAGCCCCAAATTGGAGTAACCTGGCTGCACCTGCTGCTGCCGTCCCTTCTCTGTGATGGAGCGCTTCATGCTCCGACATCTGCTGAGCACATCAGTTCCCTCAAGTCCTTCCTCAGATTGCAGGCCAAACTGTGCCTCTCTCCCCCCAGCAACTCACATACCGAGCCCTTAACCCCTTGGACTGTATGTGGAGATGGGACCTTCAGTGAGGGCATTAAGGAAGTTATCATGGTGGGGCCCTACCCCAACAGGACTTGTATCCTTAGACGAGAAGGAGGAAATGCCAGAGATGAGCTCACGAGGGACAGACATGTAAGAGCATGGCAAAGAGCCTGCTTCAGGCCAGAAAGAGGTGTCTCACCTCGGACTGCAGTCTCTAAAGCTGTGAGGAAATGAAGGAAGCTGCTGTTAGGCCACCAGTGAGAAGTGCTCTGTTACAGCGGTGCACAGGGCCTCGGCACGCTCAGCTGTCAGCTCGCTTGCCTGCCTGGGCCCTGTCCCTTTCCTCGAGGTTTTGCTGAGTCCCGTGACTCTTGCACAGCTTGGCCTGTAGCCATTAAGCTCATGGTGGGCTTCCCCAGATGTCAGACCCCTTCCCCAGTGCTTGGAATGCCGCCTTCTGAAGCTTCTCTCTGCGTGTCTGGAAGTGACTCAGGTGCGTCGCACACCCCTATTCTGACTGTCTGTAGACGGTTGGCCATTTGAGGGAGGCCAGAACCCTGGGCGGGGTCAGTGCTTTTCTTCCTTCCTCATGGAGTTTGCCACTGAGGTCCCCGCATCTCTCGCAGCATCTGAGGGTGGGATCTGAAACCTGTTTGTTTCCTGTTTCTGTTTCTTACCTGTCTGGTTGTTCAGGTGTCATGTTGCTCTTTAAATTTTTTTGGCTACTTTGAATAAGTATGAGTGTTTTGTCTGAATGGATGAAAATGTACTACATGTGTGCAATACCTGCAGATGCCAGAAGAGGGCATCAGGTACCCTGAAACTGGAATTGTGGATGGTCGTTAGCCACGGTGCGGGTGCTGGGATTCGAGCCCAGGTCCTGTGCAAGAGCGGCCCGTGCTCTTGCTTACTGAGCCATGTCTCCAGCTCCTCATGCTAGCCTCCCCCAGACTGGCTGGCCGCCTGGTGCTGCCCGGGCCCGAGCCTCCTGTAAGGAGTTATGCCTTGGCATGGCCAAGCCTTTCAGGTTGCTGTGGTGATTCTTGCATTGCTCTTCAGTCTTTTCTTCACGCCATCAGCTTCACACAGCGGGGCCACGAGGCAGTTGGTGCTCGGCAAACATAAATCACTATTGATTTGATTCCATTTCCCAGACCACAGTGTGTCTAGTAGGTTGGGTTCTCTCTGAAGAAACCGCAATGAAAATGAAAACACTGAGTCAGAGGAATGAAATGACAGGNGCATCTCTCGCAGCATCTGAGGGTGGGATCTGAAACCTGTTTGTTTCCTGTTTCTGTTTCTTACCTGTCTGGTTGTTCAGGTGTCATGTTGCTCTTTAAATTTTTTTGGCTACTTTGAATAAGTATGAGTGTTTTGTCTGAATGGATGAAAATGTACTACATGTGTGCAATACCTGCAGATGCCAGAAGAGGGCATCAGGTACCCTGAAACTGGAATTGTGGATGGTCGTTAGCCACGGTGCGGGTGCTGGGATTCGAGCCCAGGTCCTGTGCAAGAGCGGCCCGTGCTCTTGCTTACTGAGCCATGTCTCCAGCTCCTCATGCTAGCCTCCCCCAGACTGGCTGGCCGCCTGGTGCTGCCCGGGCCCGAGCCTCCTGTAAGGAGTTATGCCTTGGCATGGCCAAGCCTTTCAGGTTGCTGTGGTGATTCTTGCATTGCTCTTCAGTCTTTTCTTCACGCCATCAGCTTCACACAGCGGGGCCACGAGGCAGTTGGTGCTCGGCAAACATAAATCACTATTGATTTGATTCCATTTCCCAGACCACAGTGTGTCTAGTAGGTTGGGTTCTCTCTGAAGAAACCGCAATGAAAATGAAAACACTGAGTCAGAGGAATGAAATGACAGGTAAGAAGCTTTAAAATTAAATTATTTGTGAAAAATGGACCTTGTTCCTTTATACAGAAGCTTTCTGGTCCATTTCTTAACTACTTATCAGTAGAAACAGACACCAAAAACCAGTATTAAGAATGTCACTGGTTAGCCAGGCACAGTGGCCCTCAGACCCTGGAGTAGCTGAATTAAAGACGTCACCAGGCCTGGCTAAACAAAGCACATTTTCATCAGTGATTTGATTTTGAAGTATCATCCTGCCACAGTTCAGTAAGGAGTAGATTAAAGTAAACATGTTAGAGACCAGTGTGTGCATCATAGGTGGTCATTTTGGTAATAATTCCACCCCCCCCCCCACTTGTCCTCTCGATGCTGGAAGTCGACCTCTGTCACCTGGGTTTCCGTTTCTCTTCCTCATCCCAGTGTCCAAACACCAGCTCCTCAGCCTTTTCTCTGTGATAGTGTAGACAAATGGGAACAAAATTTGGGCTTGGGACCAAAGAAACTTTGCCTGTCACTTTTTATCAGAGCGCCGTATTCATAGACACACTGTTTAGGGGCAAAACAAAACAGATAAATCACCTAAAAGCATCTATAAAATGAAAGTTGCAGATCTCAGCTGCCTGTGAACACCAAACAGTGATGTTATGTGAAGAACTCTGAAGATGTCCAGCTTCACAAACCTGGCCTCTCCTTCGCTGGCCTTTCCATGTTCTCTCCCAAAGGGAAGGGCACCACACCCCTGTGCTGACCCTGCCCCACCCCCACCTTTCACTCCTGCCCTCTCAGCAGGGCCCGTTTTCCTCTCCACAGGTGCCTTCTCTTCCCCCTTTGATGAACGGCACACACCATTCCAGATAAAACTTGGGCCTCCAGGTTGTTTTTTTTTTTTTAATTCTAGTGATCTTTTCAAAAGCAGCACACTAAAAGGAGTGGTGTGTTTAACTGCCAATTACCTTATCACAGGTCACCTCCTTAAATCTTAATGGCTTACAAAAATTTTAAGTCCTTTTAAAAGGTGGTTCCCAGAGTCTGGAATGCTGTTCTTCCTGCCTGGTGGAATTGCCAGCCACAGTGGTGGCCTCTGTGCCCAGCAGATTAACTGGAGGTCATTATGTGGTTCTGCATGCTAGAACTGCTATAGTGAGAAGGCAGCCCTGGGGGCTAAAGAGATGGCAGCAGTTCAGAGCACTGGCTGCTCTTGTAGAGGACCTGGTTCAGTTCCCTGCACCCACATGGAAGCTAGGTTCAGTTCCCGGGATCTGACGCCCTCTTCTGGACTCCACCCTCATTGCAGGACATGGTTATTGACACTTGATACACGAGCTTCCGGCTCCCAAAACCTTCACTACAGTATAAAAGTAACAAATAAATAATAACATAGCTTGTAAAACCACGATAGGCAACCGCCTACCAACGGAAAGGAGAGAGAGGAATCAAGCCCAGCCTTCTGCCCTTGCTTCACTGTGGTGCGTCTCGAATGCAAACTTAGATCCCCATAGGTTGCATGTATTTGATCTACACCGGCCTGGGTTGGTAGGCAGTTTGGGGAGATAGGTGTTATTAGAAAGTTTTATAGTCGGCCTTGGCTGGAGGCAAGTAACTTTCTGGGGGGAAGCTTGATGAGAGTTTCTAGAACTCACCCACTTCCAGTTGGCTTTCTTTGCTTGTTTTGTGGTATTCACAAAGATGTGCTCTCTGAGTGGGACCTGATCACCTGATTGGCCCCCGGTCTGCTTGCAGGAAGCCTCCAACGCCTTCCCTTGCATCGTGGACCCTTTCTGCGAACCATATTACCAAAATTAGAAACTTTCATCTATTCTTTTGTTATGGATTTTATCCAGCAAAGGAGGATAATCACATAATCTGGGGCGCGGTTTTTTTGCCAATATTTTACAGCAGTTATGTTGCATTCATTGTGATTTTCTGGTATTTTATTAGTATAAAATTGCATTTCTGACGATCAGGGAGATAACTTGTGTGTAAGGGACACTTGTTGCTCTTGAGAGGGATCTGATTCACGCTTCTCAGCAGCCACCCACTGGGCAGCTCACAGAACAGCCTGTCTGTCTGGATCTAGGGGCTCCACTGTCCTTTTCTGCCCCCTGTGGGCACCTGGCACACCACATGGCAGACACAGGGATACACGCACATACATACGAATAAAAATAAAACTAAGTCTTGAAGAAAGTGTATCTCTAAAGTTACGTCAGTTTTAAAACACTGCCTATCATGCCTAGGCATGGTAGGCTCAAACAGGTCTGGAATTCCCGGCACTCGGATCCTGAGCAGGGAGGGAAACCATCCAAAAAGTTTGGGAGGGCCACAGGCCTTGGGACCCTAACCCTAGCAAACTACCTAACCTGCCTATAAAATAACTCCTCTAATAATACTAATAATAATCAAATCTATACTTGCTACTAGATCCTATGAGATATTGCAATAATTACTGTTAGTACCCCTTTAAGAAACGTTTGTTACTTTGGCAGGTATTGCATGGGTGCAATCCCTTCTAACAGCTTCATATATTATACATTTGGTAAGTGATAGTATTTTTACCTAATTGTTCCTGTAGGTGCTAAAGGCCCCCTTCAATGCTTTGTCTAGGACACCTGACACGATCAGCACAGAGAGGTGTACTCAATCTTGCACAGTGCCATATAAATTCATATTTAGTTCACGATTAAGTGCAATTTCAAGATGTATTTTTTAAAATCAAATCAATCTAGTAGGCTGCAAGCATTTCTTAAACTTACACATTTGCTAAAGTTTGTGAAGGTAACTAGTAAATGGACTTTTTTGTCTTTAAACTGATTCAGTTTATGGCATGCAAAGAATTACTTATGCAGAATCAGCCATAGAGACTCAGTGAGCATGCCCTTTGCTCTCATACTGAGCAACACAGTGTAAGTTGAAGGACCTCATTTAGTTAAGAAATCAGTGTGCAATTTATAAAGGCACCATGGAGAAATCTTATCGGGGCTCTGCCTTGGCTCTGTCTCTATTGTCATTGATGGGGTTAGATTTTCTTTTCCTTCCAAAGGCATGCTTGATTTATTGGCCAATTAAAAATGTGTAAGCACCTCATGGCTTAAAATAACTATAAAAGATGAACAATGTAGTTTAAAACTGCTTCTCGATAGAATCTGAATGTGACGAGCTGCAAGGAATCTAAAACATAGCTTATTACATTTCCCTTGTAAGACAGGCAAGCAGAGAGGGATCCAGGAGAGATGAAGGGACTTGCCCAGGTATTTCCCACTAAGGATTAACGGCCAAGGAGAGGCTGGTTTGTGAGAGATGGGTTCTGTGGAGAAAAGCTGGCACAGACACATTTGTGGAAAGATTTATGAAGACTTAAAAAGTTATTTCACCAGGATGTAGTGAAACAACATGGAGGAAAACAAGCAACTTCAAAACTTTCCTACTCATTACTTGATTCTCTTGGTTACTTATTTGGCTGGGTGGTATGTTTTTACAATGCGCCATAGATGGTTAAGACGTTTCAGGAACACGTGGCCCCAGACGAAGGCATTTCCAATCCCCTCTGGCGAGCTGGAGTAGTTACAGATGGGTGGTTAGTAGCCCCCCGTCTGTAGGGGCGGTGCTGCCGGCATTTCAAACCCACGGTTCCTCTGCCCATATAGGGCCCTAGACAGCTAAACCAAACTGCGATCTATCTCCGCACACCTTGAAAATGGAATTATTTTGGTTGTGATTTGCGTGATGTGGTTTCGTTGGTTTTTGTGCGGGACAACTGCAACCGTCAATAATTATTTTTTTTTTTTATTTTGGTTCTCAAATTAAGGATTTAAATTTGTTCCAGGATAGAAAAAGAAAAACTATGGAGCAAACTGGACCTATAAAGTTATTTCCATGGGGGAGGAAAGTTTAGACTGCATGATTCCCCCGATGGCTAGCAAGTGTTCTGCGTTCTCCCAGCGGCCACGCTCTGGCCCTGCTGGAGTGGACTGTTAACTTTTGCTGATTACAGGCTGCTGTGCTGATTTCACTCATCATAAGAGAGATTCTGATACTTGTTTCACTTACTTGTTTTGGTTTTTTGATTTTTTTGAGGCTTGATGGGGGTCTCCTTATGCCACAGCTGGCCTTGAACTTTCTATGTAGACCAGGCTGGCCTCAATTTTACAGAGAACCACCCCGCCACTAGCTCCCGAGTATTTAACTCAGGTTTTCTGTACCCCGCCCGACACCTAGCTTTTCACTTTTAATGATTGCTTTAAACAAAAATGAAGTTGTGAAATGAAATAGGCTCTTTAATTCAAACTTCTTACATACATTGTTAGGAGTTGTATAAAACTCTGTATACAGTAAAACCCAGAGAACTAAGTTCTGGTGGTTCCTGTCTCTAGCATATAAGGTCTATCTTCTGTTTATCTGTTTGCTTATAATAGTTAAAGCCAGGGATAAGAAAATCAAAGACTTGCCAACACCAGACATACGCCTGCCAGACTTCACCCTTCATAAACAAGTGGTATTCAAGGGGAACCTGGAAAAGCTACAACAGGAAAAGGATCCCAGGGCCAGGCTTGATGACAGCAGTCCATCAAGAGAAAGGCAAAAGACTTTAAAAGTGGAGATGGGGGGGATGGAGAGATGCCATAGCGGTTAAGAGCCCCGACCCGCTCTTACAGGACCTGGTTCGTCCCCAGCACCCAATGGGCGGGACGAGACACCATCTGAAACCTCCAATTCCAGGAGAACTCCAGTTTCCAGGGATCCGAAACCCTCTTCTGACCTCCATGGCATTGCCAACGACACGGGTGCACCAACTTGCATGAGGAGACAGTACATCATACACACAGAAAAAAAAAAAAAAGCGATCTGGGAGCCGGGCGTGGTGGTGCACGCCTTTAATCCCAGCACTTGGTAGGCACAGACGGCAGGAGGATCTGTGCATGAAGTTCCAAGGCCAGCTTGATGTACATAGGAATTTCAGGCCCAGCGGGGCCTACAAGAGAGAAATCCGTCTCAAAAAAAATACAAAAAAAAAGGGGGGGGGGGTGGGGGACTATGGCGGGTACTCTAAGTGTCAAGATGAACTGGGGGGAGAAAAGAACCATAATAAATGAGCCCAAAATTACAAGTCCTCGATGATGTAGGAAAGCTACAGAAAGGAGACCATGAGACCCGCTCTCTGATGCTGTGTGGTCTGTGCCCGCGACTTTCACACTTTGAGTCGACCGCACGTGGCTCTGTGCTCCAAAACCTCTTGGAATCATCTCTCTATCTTCCTATAGGTTATTGGTTGTTTCATCGTCTCAACCATTTGGTTTGAAAAATATCAAGAAAGAACAGATAGTACGGGGGGTTTGTGGGAGGAGATGTTAGGGCCACATGGATCACACAGTCCCTGCTCTACAGGAGTCCGGCCTAGTGGAACGCAAGGAGCCCTCTCCTATGCTCAAAACCCAGCATGTAGCAGGCACAGTGGAAGCTGTTTCATGTAGGTCACTGCTGTGGGTTGAATTGTGACAAGTCCTAACCTCAAGCGCGGGGTGTGGAAGATGCAAGGATGAAGGTTTCGAATCTGTCTACTAAGAATTGGGCCATGTCAGTATAGAAAACACAGGTCCAGGAAGAACACGGAGCGGGAACAACAAAGAGCCATGAGAGAGCTGATCTACAGGTCTGAACTGTCAAGAGAGGCATGCAGCTACTGCTCATCAGATCCCTCAAAAGGAGCTGAGCTCTGGTACCTTGTCTTGACTTCTAGCTTCCAGACCAGAACACTGCAACTACTGTTTTAAGCCAGTTTATAGGGGTTCGAAACAGCAAACCTAGGAAACTAACACGCCATCAACTTTAGTCCGTGAAAGGTTTTGCTGTCAGCCCCATTTGCAGTCTTCCGGTGTTCGTTCCTCATCTTATCCTAAAAGAAATAACTTGGAGATTCTATAGAACAGAATTCACATCCTGGTTTACAATGAAATTAGCCAAAAAGTTGGAAACGTAGTTTAAATTCCTAACCTTACATTCTTCTTTATCTGAAGTGGAGATCATTTTCTTAGGATTAATATTTCACGTGAGAAAGGGGGGGATATGCTGCAGTGTATAATGTATAATTATAAATGTCCTTATACAACACCATGCCGTGCACTAGTACACCACGAACTGACACGCAGGAATATGCTGCAGCACATAATGTATAATTATAAATGTCCTGCGCTGGGGAGAGAGATGGCCTGTTCCCTAGTGGATAAGGCGCACTGACTTGCATCTTGCATAGGGACCAGGGTTCGATTCCCTAGGGACACCACACCTGGACAGCTGAGAAACTTGTGTCCTGTTTTTTCTAACTCCAGTTCTAGGGAGAACTTCAATTTCCAGGGGAATCCGACAGCCCTTTTCTGACCTATGCGGCGACTGCACCAAACTCCACGGTGCACAAACCTACATTGCAGACATTACATTGTCACACATACAAGAATTAAATAAAATAAATAACTAAATGTGTTTATACCAACACCGTGCATGCCGTTAGTACACCATAACACCACACCTCCGCCATTTGCTTGTCGCATATTAATATATAATTATAACTGTCCTTTGTACATCACTGGTGCCCTGTTGCCAAAAAGTACACCATGAACTGACACTTAGGAATATGCTGCAGTGTATAATGTATAATTATAAATGTCCTTCTACAACACCATCCCATGCATTAGTACACCAATTAAACCAACCTGACCAGCTACAAGGAAATATGCTGATAGCGCTAATGTATAATTTATCACTGCCTTCTGATCAAAATACCATCAGCATGGCATTAGTACACCATGAATGACACTCAAAGCGGCTATATTTCGAAAATGCAAACAAACGAGAGAACTAGATTTCTTAGCCTTCAGCAAGCCCAGACTGGTCAACCCAGAGCTCTACGGATTCGACAGCAGTACGGTGTATGGCGAGCACGGGGGATTACGATTGGAGTTCCTCGGGCGTCCGCGAACGTTGGCAACGCTCGCTGGTGGCTGATCGTAGAGTGAGACTTTTTATTGTACTCCCCCCTCCGGTGGTGGGAGGAAACGTGACGAGCCTTGAGTTGTACACACTGCCTCCTGATGTGCGCGTGTAGTCATGGACTTACAAATTATGTTATCTTGTCCTTAACTAAGCTCACCCTCACAAAACAAGTGGCTTAGAAGAAGGCCTTCAGAGAAGCTCAGATTGAAGATAGCACTCAGACATGAGAGGAACACGGTAATTGCAGGCCAGCTGCTTCTCCCAAAGAAGAGCTCTTTTCACTCACGTTGTGAAATTCAAACAATGATGATCTAATTAGATGTGACATGTAGTTGGCTGCTGAGGTTCAAATTATCAAAGGATTATTTATTTGAACAATGGATTTGTCTCAACTGTCTTTAAGGAGCCAGGCCTTGAGATATTAGTTGACAGCTTGACAGGTGAGGTGTGTGGATTGTAGCATTTAAATTTATTGCACCCATATGTTACAGATGTCCTAGATTGAGGATGGAGTGCCCCTCATCAACTGCGTAGTCATTTGGGATGTGCACTTCCTCATTTTTTTTTTAAACTGGAGACCAGCCTAACCATCAAGTGTATATGTGACTCACTTCTTGCTTATTCTTCCTTCATTGCCACTCTCCCCTTGACACTACTTCCGGCAACTGTTAGTAATTATCTGGGGCCTAGGGAGGAGTCTGGTTAAGGCACAAGAAGGAAGAAGTTGTCGGATATGCAGAAGACTGGGGGATAGAATCGAACACCCCGTGTCGGACTTCCTAGCCTTTCAGTGTCGCCCACTTGAATTACACTTAGTGTCCCTGTGATCACGCAGTCTAGATACAGATCATTCCAGATTAGGTTCATAGAGGCCACCTGTAGACCTAAACCCCGCATTGGAGGCCGTTGATCACAGGCTACAGATCGTCCATGATGTATCAATCACAGATGTGGTGCTTTTGATGATAATACAACGAAGCCACCCGAGCAACCCTCCTGAGCTTGAAGACTTCCTGATATAGGAACTGTAGAGAGAGCTGAAAAATTAACTCTATGGTTTCTTAATGGAGATTTTGTATTATCGAGATCATCTTGTGTTAATGATGTTTTATTTATTTTTTTTATGTGTCTGAATTGGTATGTAGTACTGACATTTCTTTACTGTGGCACCAGTGTCTGAGAGACTATATGGTAGACTGCTGGAGGTCAGACAGAGGTAAAGTCAGCATATGTGAGAGGTATGGCTTCCCCTGGAAAAACAAATTCTGGAGAGAATCTCCTGGTCCATTGGCAGTAAAAGTGTACACGACTTTTGCATGGTACTAGTCCTCCATGTGGGGCAGTGGGATCCCACCCTGGGGACCTCTAGTACACAGACAGGCATTCGGCTCTGCTCTTTAACCTTATTGGCCCTATCGCTCCGGCCCCCTTCTTTTTTTTGTTTTTTCTTTAGTTTCTATTGTCCGATTGAATCCTCTTCTCCCCCTTGATGAGCGGGATGCACTCAGTTCGTTCTTGCCTACTACTGTCTCGGCAACTTGCCCCGTGGGTCACTTTGTGGGCCACCTTGTCCTGCCTGTCACTCATGTGTCCCTCCATGTCCAGTCCTGTCAACTTTGCGGGAGTCACTGTGGCTTCCGTGTGGTCGATGACTTCTACGAAAGACACGGCCGAGAAGGAACAAATCTGTCTTATCAACCGCTATAGAGCTTGCATCACGTTCAGACGAGCCTTTGCTACCCACTCACCTATAGGATCACGCATCGGAAAGACAACAAGTGCTGGGCTTTTTCTTCTCCAAGTAGTAGCAGCTGTCTGTCTGTTGGCCTTTTGCTCACACTGGGAAAGTGCGTGTGAGTCATGGCTTCTTCATCAGCAAATCCGAACAGTATTTCCTCTCCCGATTTTCTATTACATGGAATTGGCCACAAATTTAAAATACTGTTTGGGAGCACAAACACTGTACATAACTGTTGTGAAGGCGGTTAAAAAAGGGGGGGGTGAGATGTTTGTTTCATACCAAGTTTGAAGTTGAGAGTTGCTATGGAACCGGCTGCTTTTACCCAACTCTAAGAGTCAAAGAGGAGCTATTTTGGTCAACTAGAGACAATTTTCCTAGTTCAAAGAGCTAAATAAGTTCATCATAAAATAGCAAATGCTTTGTTGATAGCTGTTATGGATTCCTTGGAACTGCGGACGGCGTAGACCATGAGAGATGACACTGCATACACCGCCGGCCGGCGGAAACCCGAAGAGGGAGCCATCGACGAGTCGGGGAGAAGCGGAGACGTAATCTCTGTCAGACTTCGCCCGGATTGTTTTTTTTTCCGTTTAGCGGGTAGGCATTGGTAAGCGTTCTATAATAAGAGGGTGTTGTGGCACGTGGTGTCGAAACCGGCTGGCAGACTATAGGCAGACGGTTTTTTGTTGGTCGGACCCATGGGTATTCCTGTCCTTGTCCGTGCAGGCTCCTTAGCTCGATAGTGCGCTCTGGAATCCGCCGCCATTTACCCGCTTTCATTGTAGCAAAGAACTTTCACCAAGATGTCCGAGTCGTGCTGCGAGTTGCCTCTCTTCTAGTTTCCTGTGTTCAGGCTGGTGATAGATTTTGGCCTCAGCAGTTACGAGGCACCGTGACTACTGAATGCTCTTGAAGAGGATACTGGTTTGATTCCCAACGCCTATATGGCAGCTAATAACAATCTTTAACTCCAGTTCCAGGCGGGCGCAATGTCGACATCTACCCGCTGTCCTACATCTGCAGCGAAGTGCACTGGGTCGACACAAGTTGTACTTTACACACATCACTCTCGAAGAATAGGCCCGGCAACACACTTAATGGCACAGTAAACAATAGAATACAATACTAAATATAGTTAAAATACATTTTAAAGATCTGAGACGCGTTCCCAGCTAAATCAAAACATTCTCCATAATTCTTCTATATTCCAGATGGATACTGGCGGACATATCTTTTTAATATTTTATTTATTTTTATTGTGAAGCTGTACTGCTATTGCAGCATATTGGAGTTATAGCACCTCACGTGCGTCAGTGTCCCACAGAAGGTTATGTCCCAGTGAAATCGGATGTTCACTGGATTCCCCTGAAAGTGGAGTCAGGGGAATGAGGTTGGATAGCTGCCATGTGGGATACTGGGGAAGCGTTCAAAAACATGGGGTTCTTCTTGCAGAAAAGATGAGTGTACGAAAAAGGGGCTACAGGACCCTGAATTCAGCGTGAGTGAATTCACTCTCCTAGTGCTCGTTTTCAGCCCTAGGAACATGTAATTATTAAAACGTATTCTTGCCTTCATGCTTAGTTTACTTCGAAAGGCCTTAACTCGTGAGCCTTATAGCTCCCAAGTCGTTATCTGTTACATGGATGGGTCCACGGTGGCCATAAGAACAAGTGCCTGGCTTTAAATGCCCGCTTTTTTTTTTTTTTATTTCGACNTTTTTTTTTTTTGAGAATTTTACTGCCAGTGTTCATCAGAATGATTGCCTATAATTCTCTTTCTTTGTTGCATCTTTACCTGGTTTCAGTATCAAAGAGTCTTAAACTGCCCCCTACATTCTTATAATTAGTGCATCTCTCGCCATGTATCAGAAAAGCTGCTTCTTTTAGTAAATGTTAATTAACACAGAGAACTACATCTGGTAAACGAGCAAAGAATAAGAGACCATTAGTGCTCAGCTCTAAATTGGGCATCTATATCACACACACATACACATACGCGCGCGCACGCACACACACACACACACACACACACACACACACACGTGCGCGGCTCAAGGATCATTGCCAGAAGTAGTAAACAGCTGCAGCAAAACATTTGCTGGACGTGACAGGGTCACTGCACATATGAAAGCACAGCGGCTGTGACTACATACATAACACCAGCGTAAGACAAAACCAGATAATCCCCACATGGACAGGGAAGGGCTCGTGAACTCCCACCCCTAGCTGAGGAGCTGTTGACAATCGAGGGCTGCTGGGGGAGGGACAGTCAGTTCTCTTGGGGGCAAGAGGCTACCCATGCTCCAGTAGTTGGTTCCACACCCATTCACACACAAACAGCACAAAGTAGAGCCAGTGGATTAATAAGAAAGAGCACACAAAGTTGAGAAGAAAAGAGGGAATGGGGCTGGACTTGACTGAAACGTACGCATGTATGAAATTATCAGACTATGAAGATCTTCAAAATATCCTAACAATTTGACTAACCTATAAACAGGCCCTGATATCACAAATTACATGTGAATATACTGATGGTTTTCTGTATTGAGGCAGGATCTCATACACCTGAAGCAGGCCTCAGACTCATTGTGTAGCTGTGGATAACCTTGAATTTATGACCCTTTTTACATTGTTTTTATTTTATGTGTATGAGTGTTTTGCCTGCATGCATGCAAGGGCACTCATATCATGCAATGCCCACAGAGGCCAGACGAGAGCATTGGATCCTCTGAAACTAGAGTTAGGGACAGTTTTTAGACCCAAGTCATCTACAAGAGTAGCCAATGCTCTTAAGTGCCAAGCCATCTCTTCGGCCCAAATTCCTGGCCCTTTTTGCTCTGCCTCCTGAGTTCTGGGATTTTTTTCAGGATTTCACCATCTTTCTCAGTTTATGCAGTGCTGGATTGGAGGTTGAACCCAGAGTTCTATCTGTGCTAGGCAAGCACTCTACAAATGAGATAATCTCCAGACCTCGGTCATTTAAAAAAGCAGATGTCAACTGAAGACGAGCTTTCCATCTGTCCTGCACTGTCTGAAATCGACTAAGCATGCTTCACTGCTCTAAAAAAAGATAATAGGAAGACTTAGTGTAGTTCCTCACCAAAAAGGAGGTGCTCTGGTGAAATCTGTAGGGTCCCCAACATGTCACACCTCAAGTCTTTATCTTGGAAACCCCAGAAACCCTGAGAGAAAGGGCAGAGTGGAAAGTCCTCTGGTCATGGGGCATTCCCTGAAGGGGATGGTGGGTCCAACTGTTCTGCACTCTCCTAGCAGCTCTGCATGCCTCAGCAGGATAGTACTGCCAAACCCCAGGGCCCAAATCCTGGGATCCATCAGGCACACTGTGGACCCAGCCTTCAAAGTTCAGAACCAAAAGAAATCATCTTTGTAAGTACTCGTCTCAGGTGATGTCTTCTACTAATAGGAAGCTGACTTACACAGAAGATGTAAGGATTGCACTCTCTGGCTTGCAGTCTTGCAAACCAAGTTCATCTGTAGACCTCTTCCTTCAGGACATAGTGCTGGAAGAATGAATGTGCAAGGACTTGAAACAGTCTGCTTATACGTTTGCAAATGGAAGAGCAAGAGTGTTCCAACAACCAAGAGGAGAGTAAAGATTTGGATTTTGTACACAGCAAAAGAACCTATGAAATAGAGGCCCTGCTGTGAGATTCATTGGGGGGCTGGAGAGGTGGCTCAGTGGTTAAGAGCACTGGCTGTTCCTGCAGAGGACTGGGATTCAGTTCCTAGCATATATATGGTGGCTAACAACCATCTTTAACCTCAGTTCCAGGGGATCCAACAGCCTCTTCTGACATCCGCAGGCATTACACACATGTGGTGCACTTAACATACATGCAAACAAAACACTCATACACATAAAATAAGCCAAAAAATTTTTTAAAGAGAATTGGTCAAGGGCCCCTCAGTACTTCCCTTTCCTGCCGAGTGTCCTGGCAGCAGAGGATGGAGTTACATAAACTCCGGGCCACCCAGAACGGGTGCTGGGTCCTCCCCCGGACTGTGCCTGTCCTTATAGCCTGCTAAAGAGCTTGGCTATAAAGGTCAGTTTCATTGGACAGCGTGTTGTCATTGTATGTTTGTGTTACATGAAGCAGCTCCAGTGACTACAGTAAAGCATGTTTGCTGCCTGAGTGTATGTGTGCACGTGTATTTTGTGATTCTAACTGAACTGTTTGCTTTATTTGAAGTTCACATGCTGCAAACGATTCTCAAGTGCTGTATAAACACAAGGCATCAACATCGAGATATTTTATGTCATAGTTTGGGCTGAGTAGAGCAGAGAACACCCAGAAGTCTTGGGACATGCAGATCCAGCATAGGTTAAAATTCTAAAGACTATACAGTCTTTAGCGTACCTCTAAAGTTTTAAATTTTATTATCTACTTTATTTTCATTTAAAGTATTGGTTAGTCTTCAGGGTGCAGGGTTTATTCCTTATCGTATTCTAATTGATTTCTATCTAGTTGGAATTTAATGTCTGAAGGGCCCCCGAGAACCTCACCAAACTGAACAGATGACAGAAATGAGGCGGCACCTGTTCTGATGAAACAGAAAACAGCAATAAAACAAACACCTAAAATACAACCAAAGTTCCCGTTTCCTCTTAAGAGTGGCCTGTTCCATCCGTTCCGAGCGTCTCTTCCCGTGTGCGCGTCCCTCAGCACACCTCCAGCTTCTCTTTCAGCACACCTCCAGCTTCTCTTTCTGCTGAAGTGTGCACTGGTCCGTCCCTCGGCACACCTCCAGCTTCTCTTTCCGCTGAAGTGCGCACTGGTCCGTCCCTCGGCACACCTCCAGCTTCTCTTTCCGCTGAAGTGCGCACTGGTCCGTCCCTCGGCACACCTCCAGCTTCTCTTTCCGCTGAAGTGCGCACTGGTCTCTCACAGTTCAGGGAACAGTGGCGGTGGGCACTTGGGGTTAGCTTGAGTCTTTGGGGGCAGGAACCTCATTTCAACCCATTTCTCCTCCTAGCAGAGCATGGTCCCAGTCCCCGCAGCGTTGGAAGAGCAGTTATTCAACTCTTCAGAGGCAGAGAGTCAGATGTGCCAAGCCTAAGAAGGCACCTGCGAAGAAGGGAAAGAAGGTGCCCAAAGGGGAAAAGGGGAGAGCTGAGGCTGGCAGGGACGGGAACAACCCTGCAGAAGACGGAGTCGCCAGAACAGAGCGGGCACAGAAAGCTGAAGGAGCTGGACGTGCTGAGTGCAGTGTGTGCATTTTGATAACTGTGCTTCTGGTGACTACAGTTTGAAATACTAATTTTTATCAAGTTTTATAAAAATGCAGAATTTCGTTTTACTTTTTTTTTTTAAAGCTTTGTTATTAGCACACAGAACACTTCATTGACTTGGCGGGGAGGAACATGTATAACTAACAGTGTCTCCCAAGCTGAATTGATGTGGGGGAAACACTTTTCCCTGCTAGTTCTGAAAGACTCCTCTTGGCTCCTGGGAGGGTACTTCCTGATGTTCACCCACATGGCCCCCTTGGCACATAATGCTTTGTGCTGTGGGAAACTTCAAAATCATATTTTATATCCTCCTCACCCTCCACCTTAAAAACCAACATAGACTTAACTCCCTTAAAACCAGAGATCTGTTGAGACCTGAACCCCTAAAATTGGCTTTGCGATGTTGGGCAGTCTGGACTGCAGTGACGTCACTGGGAAGGTTCCTCAGAAGAGCAGTGGTTCCTTTTCTAACAGATTGTGGATCTTCAGATTGATAATTCTGCTGTGGTCATTTTATTTCCTGAAGGTCAGGGTCGGCTTGTGAAAAGTTATTAAACAACATGCTTACCGTGAACTGTCAACCCTCACTCTAAACCCTCCCCATTCAGAGCATCAAACGAAGACTTCAAAGTGGCTTTCTGACTTTGGTAGTCCATACAAGAAGGAAGCTTGAAAGTTCTTGTATACTGTTGGGGCTGGAGAGATAGCCTACCGGTTAAGAGTGCCGACCGCTCTTACAGAGGCCCTGGGTTCGATCCCCAGCACCTACATGGCAGCTAAGAACCGTCTATAACTTCAATTCCAGGAGAACTCCAGTTCCAAGGGAATCCAAGACCCTCTTCTGACCTCCGCGGCATTGCACAACACGGGTGCACAAACCTACATGCAGACAATACATTTATACACATACAAAAATAAATAAAATTTTAAAAAAAGAAAGTTCTTGTATACTGTTAATGATTGTCTGCCATGTCCTGCCTGAAATACCATGATTATTTATGAGAAGTATCTTTAATAAAGCTGGATACAGTTTGGCTTGGAAAAAAATGAGGGATTTCATGCAGTGTACTCACTCAAGGACTTTTTCTATTCTGTCTAGAAAAATTTAAAAATTAAGCTAATAAGGTCATCTGTGTTCAGATTTAGAAACTGTGGGAGTTTTGTTGTTGTTTGGATGTAGGGTCTCATGTGGCCCAGTCTGGCCTCACACTCATTCCTTTGCTGAGGACGGCCTTGAACTCCTGATCCTCCTGTCTCTGCCTCCCCAGGAGTTGGGATTAGAGCTGTGCATCGCCATGCCCAGGGTAGAAACTTTTCTGTAATTGCTGATTTGGCACATTCTTCTTTTCTATGTAACTTAATTGATTTTGAAATGTACAAGCTGTCCTCTGAAGAACATGAAGGAAGGGTTTGAACTATGATGTAGACAGAGACCGTCTTAGTTATAATGTATGTATACCGTCTCAGCCTTGCCCTGGTACAAGGCTCATCTGCCTCTTTAAACTTCTTTTTTTTTTTTTTTTTTTTTTCTTTTTTTGTAATTTCCAGGCTAGCCTAGAGACAGGCTCACAGGGCTGGGTTATTTTCCTGAGACGCCATTTGGTCTGCAGAGGAGCCTGGTTCTGACTTCCTGCCTACCTCACTCTGCCTTTTGTTCTTCGCTGTGTCTGTTTACTTCAGGTCATCTTGACTTTTCTTCCATCCTGTCTGTGCTTCTGTTTGGGTAGATGTAAGCAGCAAGTCGTGTTGTCCTCACCTGTGAAAAGCCCACAGGCGGTGGGGGCGGAGGGGTAAAGGAACACTGCGGTGGTAGCCGCTCCTGCGCTGTGAATCCAACAGCCTCTCCACATCCAGAGGGAGACTTGGAATCACAGCCGCGCCAGGAGCTCTGTAGTGGACAGAGACAAGGACAGCCCCTGCGCAGATTCTCCTGAGAATGGGAATGTTCTCTGTTCTCTGCGAGACTGCTGTTCAGGCCAGCTTGGTTTCTTTTCAAATTCAGGCAGTCCCAGGCTGCAGGGCAGAACATAAGCAAAGAGATGGAGAGGTTTCTGGAAATAGGCTTTGGCATTGGTAACGCCCAAATCCCTCTAGGCTTAGTTCTTTTTTCTCTTTAGTTATCAGGATTACAAAAGTAGGTTTTAAAAACTCTTCTTATGAGCCTATTCCACCTGGGGAGGAGAGATAGAGTGGACAGAGAGGAGGGCCATGTGGGTATCCCCATGCCACTCACTGATGCGATGTCCCAGGGCCACTGACTGAGCATGCCCACAGGTGAGCAGACTAAGACCGTCCTGTTCATCAAGGCTGTCAGGCTGCTCACACTAGGCTTCCGGACCTCCATGGCTCAATCAGGCTGTTCCAGAACCTGCCAAGGAGAGCACCCAGGCTATGCTGCTTTAGCCTACATAGATGGCAGAGATGCATTCAGTCATGTCTCTTTAGAAAATTTTTTTTTTAATTTTTTTTTAAATTTTATTTATTTCTGTATGTGTATGAATGTACTGTCTGCATGCAAGTTTGTGCACCCGTGTCGCGCAATGCCGTGGAGGTCAGAAGAGGGCATCGGATTCCCCTGGAACTGGAGTTCTCCTGGAGTTGGAGTTTCAGACAGTTCTCGGCCGCCATGTGGGTGCTGGGGATCGAACCCGGGTCCTCTGTAAGAGCAGTCGGCGCTTTTAACCACTAGGCCATCTCTCCAGCCCTAGAAAATATTATATCGTCTGCATGTAAGTGCACCTATGCCCCACAGTGCCCGTGGAAGTCAGAAGAGAATGTAAAATTCCCCTGGAGTTATGGGTGGTTTTTATTCACCATGTGGGTGCTGGAAATCAAACCCAGGTCCTCTGCAAGAGCAGCCAGTGCCCTTAACCTCTGAGCCATCTCTCCAGCCCCATGATGTCTCTTTGAAATTGGTAAGTGGGAAAAGATGGTGCCACTGGGAAGAACAAAAGGGGAAGTTTAACTAGTTGGTCCTGTGGGGGACTGTGGGTTGATCCTGTGGGGGACTGTGGGATTGATCCTGTGGGGGACTGTGGGGTTGATCCTGTGGGAGACTGTGGG
>VZQC01013997.1:852726-872531 GCA_009823505.1 Rhizomys pruinosus | reverse complement strand
GGGTTGATCCTGTGGGGGACTGTGGGGTTGATCCTGTGGGGGACTGTGGGGCTGATCCTGTGGGGGACTGCGGGGACTGCAGGGTTGATCCTGTGGGGACTGCAGGGTTGATCCTGTGGGGACTGCAGGGTTGATGCTGTGGGGACTGCAGGGTTGATCCTGTGGGGAACTGTGGGGTTGATCCTGTGGGGAACTGTGGGGTTGATCCTGTGGAGGACTGTGGGGTTGATCCTGTGGAGAACTGCTGGGTTGATCCTGTGGAGGACTGCTGGGTTGATCCTGTGGAGGAATGCTGGGTTGATCCTGTGGAGGACTGCTGGGTTGATCCTGTGGGGGACTGCTGGGTTGATCCTGTGGGGGACTGTGGGCTGATCCTGTGGGGGACTGTGGGGTTGATCCTGTGGAGGACTGTGGGGTGGATCCTGTGGGGGACTGCGGGTTGATTCTGTGGAGGATTGTGGATTGATCCTGTGGGGGACTGTGGGTTGATCCTGTGGAGGACTGCTGGATGCTTGTCTTTGTGTGTGCAGGGTGTGGTTGCTGCTGTGGCCGTCCCGGCCTCCCTGTCCTTGGCTAACAGGGACTTATGATCTGTTTAACTGCTACAGGGCAGGAGATGGGGAGGAGAGTTGAGGGTGGGGGAGAGAATGGGAAAGAGAAGACATGAACTGTGCAGAGCAGCACTCAGAAAATATTTATTAACCTGTTCCTTCCTCACCAAAAATACTTTGGTGTCCATTTCTAAAGGAAAAATTATAAACTTCAACATTCTTTAATTAGTTCTCAGAGCTTCCTGAGCAAGGGCCAGGCAGGGAGACGTATGCTCAGTGCCCTGCAAGCCCTGAGTGTCTGCAGGAATGGAAACGCTGGCCGGCTCTGCCCAGCCGCTCTGCAGGGGCCACTGACGGCCTATGAACCGGGTCCCTGTGTTTTCCCCTCTTAATTTGGTTCTGTCCCCCCAGGCATTAATAGAGTCATGAAAGGTAACCTCAGTCCCAGGTGGCCTGGCCACTGACCTGGTGTGACCTCTCACACCTGCTTGGCCCTGAGCTGAGGAAGCTTTCACATTCCCAGGCCCCAGCTGTCCTCTGCGTACCCAGGCCTTCGCAGGGTTTGCCTGCCGGCTGCCCACACCCACTGGGAGCACGAAGTTGGGCAGAAGGTACGTGCTGTCATCCAGCCCTGCATTCCACAGCCCGCTTCCTCTGTAGTCACAGATGACGTTCCCCTTAAGGTTCAGACAGATGCACTAACCAATGCTCAGCAGGCCAGAGGCTGGAGAAGGGATCCAGGATGGTCCTGGTTAGCCTGCTCTGCCGTGGCCACCCCAGACAGAGAGAAGCTATAGAGTCACTCTGTCCTGCTCCTAACCCCCATCATCCACAGAGAGGGACGACAGCCCCAAGTTGGAGTAACTAAGCGCTTCATGCTCCGACATCTGCTGAACACATCAGTTCCCTCAAGTCCTTCCTCAGGGTTGCAGGCCAAACTGTGCCTCTCTCCCCCCAGCAACTCACATACCGAGCCCTTAACCCCTTGGACTGTAAGTGAAGATGGGACCTTCAAGGCGGGCATTAAGGAGGTTATCATGGTGGGGCCCTACCCCAACAGGACCTTGTATCCTTAGACGAGGAGGAGGAAATGCCAGAGATGAGCTCATGAGGGACAGATCATGTAACAGCATGGCAAGGAGCCTGCTTCAGGCCAGAAAGAGTTGTCTCAGCTCGGACTGCAGTCTCTAAAGCTGTGAGGAAATGAAGGAAGCTGCTGTTAGGCCACCAGTGAGAAGTGCTCTGTTACAGCGGTGCACACGGCCTCAGCACGCTCAGCTGTCAGCTCGCTTGCCTGCCTGGGCCCTGTCCCTTTCCTCGCGGTTTTGCTGAGTCCCGTGACTCTTGCACAGCTTGGCCTGTAGCCATTAAGCTCATGGTAGGCTTCCCCAGATGTCAGACCCCTTCCCCGGTGCTTGGAATGCCGCCTTCTGAAGCTTCTCTCTGCGTGTCTGGAAGTGACTCAGGTGCGTTGCACACCCCTATTCTGATTGTCTGTAGATGGTTGGCCATTTCAGGGAGGCCGGAACCCTGGGCGGGGTCAGTGCTTTTCTTCCTTCCTCATGGAGTTTGCCACTGAGGTCCCAGCATCTCTCGAAGCATCTGAGGGTGGTATCTGAAACCTGTTTGTTTCCTGTTTCTGTTTCTTACCTGTCTGGTTGTTCAGGTGTCATGTTGCTCTTTAAATTTTTTTTGGCTACTTTGAATAAGTATGAGTGTTTTGTCTGAATGGATGAAAATGCACTACATGTGTGCAATACCTGCAGATGCCAGAAGAGGGCATCAGATACCCTGAAACTGGAATTGTGGATGGTCATTAGCCAAGGTGTGGGTGCTGGGATTCGAGCCGAGCCATCGGCTTCACACAATGGGGCCACGAGGCAGGTGGTGCTTGGCAAACATCCTTCACTATTGATTTGATTCCATTTCCCAGACCACAGTGTGTCTAGTAGGTTGGGTTCTCTCAGGAAACGCAATGAAAATGAAAACACTGAGAGGAATGAAATGACAGGTAAGAAGCTTTAAAATTAAATTATTTGTGAAAAATGGACCTTGTTTCTTTATACAGAAGCTTTCTGGTCCATTTCTTAACTACTTATCAGTAGAAAAAGACACCAAAAACCAGTATTAAGAATGTCACTGGTTAGCCAGGCACAGTGGCCCTCAGACCCTGGAGTAGCTTAATGATGTCACCAGGCCTGCCTAAACAAAGCACATTTTCATCAGTGATTTGATTTTGAAGTGTCATCCAGCCACAGTTCAGTAAGGAATAGATTAAAGTAAACACGTTAGAGACCAGTGTGTGCCTCACAGGTGATCATTTTTGGTAATAATTCCACCCCCCCCCCCACTTGTCCTATCTCTGCTGGAAGGAAGTCGACCTCTGTCACCTGGGCTTCCGTTTCTCTTCCTCATCCCAGTGTCCAAGTACCAGCTCCTCAGCCTTTTCTCTGTGATAGTGTAGACAAATGGGAACAAAATCTGGGCTTGGGGCCAAAGAAACTTTGCCTGTCACTTTATATCAGAGCGATGTATTCATAGACACACTGTTTAGGGACAAAACAAAACAGATAAATCATCTAATAGCATCTATAAAATGAAAGTTGCAGACCTCAGCTGCCTGTGATGTTATGTGAAGAACTCTGAAGATGTCCAGCTTCATAAACCCGGCCTCTCCCTCGCTGGCCTTTCCATGTTCTTTCCCAAAGGGAAGGGCACCACACCCCTGTGCTGACCCTGCCCCCCCCCCACCTTTCACTCCTGCCCTCTCAGCAGGGCCCGTTTTCCTCTCCACAGGTGCCTTCTCTTCCCCCTTTGATGAACGCCACACACCATTCCAGATAAAACTTGGACCTCTAGGGTTTTTTTTGTTTGTTTGTTTGTTTGTTTTAATTCTAGTGATCTTTTCAAAAGCAGCACACTAAAAGCAGTGGTGTGTTTAACTACCAATTATCTTATCACAGGTCACCTCCTTAAATCTTAATGGCTTACAAAAATTTTAAGTCCTTTTAAAAGGTGGTTCCCAGAGTCTGGAATGCTGCTCTTCCTGCCTGGTGGAATTGCCAGCCACCTTGGTGGCCTCTGTGCCCAGCAGATTACTGGAGGTCATTATGTGGTTCGGCATGCTAGAACTGCTATAGTGAGAAGGCAGCCCTGGGGGCTAAAGAGATGGCAGCAGTTAAGAGCACTGGCTGCTCTTGTAGAGGACCTGGTTCAGTTCCCTGCACCACATGGAAGCTAGGTTCAGTTCCCTGCACCCACATGGAAGCTAGTTTCAGTTCCCGGGGATCTGACGCCCTCTTCTGGACTCCACCCTCATTGCAGGACATGGTTGCACTTGTACACATTCAGCCAAAACAGTCATACAGATAAAGTAACAATAAATAAATAGTTATAAAAAGAGATAAGGCCGCCCTAAAGGGAAAGGAGAGAGAAGGAATTCAAGCCCAGCATTCTGAGCTTGCTTCACTGTGGTGGTCTGAATGCAAAATACCCCCATAGGTGCATGTATTTGACTACACAGGCCTGGGTTGGTAGCAGTTTGGGGAGGTTATAGAAATTTTAGTATGTAGGCCTGGCTGGAGGCAATAACTTTCTGGGGGGCAGATTGTGAGAGTTTATAGGCTCACCCCACTTCCAGTTTGTTCTTTGCTTGTGTGGTCAAAGATGTGCTCTCTGAGGGTCCTGATCTGGCCACCATGTCTGCCTGCAGCCATGCCTCCCCGCATCGTGGACCCTCTTTCTGGAACCATTACCAAAATAAACTTTCATGTATTCTTTTGTTTACAATATTTTATCACAGCAACAGAGGAATAATCAATAATCTGGGGGGTTTTTTGCCAATATTTTACTGAAGCTCTGTGCATTTGATCTGGTATTTTTATTAGTAGTAAAAATTGCATTTCTGGGACCAGAGAGATAACTCTGTGGTTAAGGGCACTTGATGCTCTTGCAGAGGATCTGATTCAGTTCCTAGCAGCCACACTGGGCAGCTCACAACAGCCTGTCTATCTGGATCTAGGGGCTCCACTGTCCTTTTCTGCCCCCTGTGGGCACCTGCACACACATGGCAGACACAGGGATACACGCACATACATATGAATAAAAATAAGTCTTTAAAGAAAGTATCTCTAAATTACTCAGTAAAACACCCTATCATGCCAGGCATGGTAGGCTCACATCTGGAGTCCCAGCACTCAGTATCCTGAAGCAGGGAGACCATCAAAAGTTTGAGGCCAGCCTGGGCTACCTAGCAAGATACCTACCTGCCTAAAATAATAATAATAATAATAATAATAATAATAATAATAATACTGCTACTACTAGATCCTATGAGATATTGCAATAATTACTGTTAGTACCCCTTTAAGAAACATTTGTTACTTTGGCAGGTATTGCATGGGCGCAATCCCATCTAACAGCTTCATATATTATACATTTGGTAAGTGATAGTATTTTTACCTAATTGTTCCTGTAGGAGCTAATGGCTCCCTTCAATGCTTTGTCTAGGACACCTGACACGATCAGCACAGAGAGGTGTACTCAGTCTTGCACAGTGCCATATAAATTCATATTTAGTTCACGATTGTTCTAGTTTGTTTTCCATTGCTGTGACAAAACACTCTGACCAACACCAACTTGGGGAGGAAAGGGTTTATTCAGCTTACATCTCCTGGGTCACAGTTCTTAGGGAGCCCAAGGCAAGAACTCAGGGCAGGAACCTGGAGGCAGGAGCTGAAGCACAGGCCATGGAGGAGTGCTGTTCACTGGCTTGCTTTTTTTGGCTCATGCCCAGCCCGCCTTCTTATACAATACACAACAACGTGCCCAGGGTGGCACCACTCTTGTGGGCTGGGCCCTCCCACACTGCTCAACCATCAAGACAATACTCCACAGATATGGCCACAGGCCAATCCAATGGAGCCAATTCCCCAACTGAGGCTCCCTCAACCCAGGTGTGTCAAGTTGACACTAAAGCTATCCAGCACAATTGACCCCTTGTCAACTTGACACACAAACCAGCAGTGTTTTTCTTGTTCAGAAATATTTTTGCTATCTTGGGTATCTGTGTTTCCATGTGAAATTTAAGATTATTTTTTCCAATTTCTGTGAGTGATAATGTTGGAGTTTTGATGGGGATTATGTTGAATCTGTAGTTGGTTTTTGGTAGGATGGCCATCTCACAATATTAATCCTAACCAATTCCTCTGGTCTTCAGTTTCTTCTCCAGTGGCTCCGAAGTTTAACCACTGCCACGACGCCGTCTCATCTGCTCCCACGTCACTCCTAAGACCTCTATCCTCCAGGACCATTTCCATATGTGAATTCAACGTGCGAACTCGTATCCGGTCCTTGAGTTCCCTTGGGGTCTCCGGAGGCGGGTATGTTTGTCATTTTACATGGGAAAGCTATTGCTTTTGTATCTTAATTTGTATCCTGCTACCTTGCTAAAACTGTTATTGCGTGTTAGGCTTTGTCTGGTGGACTCTGCAAGATAATTTTTTAATATTTTATCTTTATTTATTTATTTATTATTTATTTTAGTTTAAATGTATTTGTCGTGCATGTATGGTTTGCACCTGTGTATGCAATGCCTTGGAGGTCAGAAGTGTTCAGATTCCCCTGGAACTGGAGTTAAAGATGTTCTCAGCACCATGTGGGTGCTGGGGATCAACCCTAGACGGAGAGGTGCCGCTGAAACTAGCAGTCTCGGCTCCTCATACAACCACTTAGCCAAATTCTAGAATCTATCTCTCCAGCCCCTGCAAGTATTTTTTTTTTTTTGAGAATTTTGCATCTGGCCAGAGTTCATCAGAATGATTGCCTATAATTCTCTTTCTTTGTTGCATCTTTTACCTGGTTTCAGTATCAAAAAGTCTTAAACTGCCCCCTACATTCTTATAATTAGTGCATCTCTCGCCATGTATCAGAGAAGCTGCTTCTTTTAGTAAATGTTAATTAACACAGAAGAACTACATCTGTAAACGAGCAAAGAATAAGAGACCATTAGTGCTCAGCTCTAAATTGGGCATCTGTATCACACACACATACACATGTCCATGTGCATGGCACCACACACATCATGCACAGACACACCATACACACACACACAACACAAACACACACAGGGACACACACACCACACACACACACACACATGGCTCAAGGATCATTGCCAGAAGTATTGAACAGCTGCAGCAAAACATTTCCTGGACCTGACAGGGTCACTGCACATATGAAAGCATAGCGGCTGTGACTACATACATAACCCAGCGTAAGACAAAACCAGACAATCCCCACATGGACAGGGAAGGGCTCGTGAACTCCCACCCGTAGCTGAGGAGCTGTTGACAATCGAGGGCTGCTGGGGGAGGGAGAGACATCTCTTGGGGGCAAGAGGCCACCCATGCTCCAGTAGATAGTCCCACACCCAATTTCACACACAAGCCAGCACAAATAGAGTCAACTGGTTTTAAAAGAAAGAGCACAGGAGGTTGAGAAGAAAAGGGGGAAATGGAGCTGGACTTGACTGAAATGTAATGTACGCATGTATGAAATTATCAGACTATGAAAATCTTCAAAATATCCTAACAACTTGACTCACCTATAAAATTAGGTCACAGACTTACATGTGACTATACCAATGCCTTTCTGTATTTGAGGCAGGATCTCATATACCTGAAGCAGGCCTCATTGTGTAGCTGTGGTATAACTTGAATTTATGACCTTTTATCATTGTTATTTATGTGTATGAGTGTTTTGCCTGCATGCATGTAAGGCACTCATATCATGCAAAGCCCAAGAGGCCAGACGAGGGCATTGGACCCCTGTAAACTAGATTAGGACAGTTGTTAGACCCAAGTCATCTACAAGAAAGTAAGCCAGTGCCTCGTTAAGTGCTGAGCCATCCTCTTCAGCCAAATCCTGGGGCCCTTTTTCCTCAGCCTCTGAGTTCTGGGATTTTTTTTCAGGATTTCACCATCTTTCTCAGGTTATGCAGTGCTGGATTGGGGTTGAACCCAGAGTTCTATCTGTGCTAGGCAAGCACTTTCTCTACAAATGAGATAATCTCCAGACCTCGGTCATTTAAAAAAGCAGATGTCAACTGAAGACGAGCCTTCCATCCGTCCTGCACTGTCTGAAATTGACTAAGCATGCTTCACTGCTCAAAAAAAGATAATAGGATGACTTAGTGTAGTTCCTCACCAAAAAGGAGGTGCTCTGGTGAAATCTGTAGGGTCCCCAACATGTCACACCTCAAGTCTTTATCTTGGAAACCCCAGAAACCCTGAGAGAAGGGGCAGAGTGGAAAGTCCTGCAGTCATGCATTCCCTGAAGGGGATGGTGGGCCCAACTGTTCTGCTCTCTCCTAGCAGCTCTGCATGCCTCAGTAGGATAGTACTGCCTAACCCCAGGGCCCAAAGCCTGGGATCCATCAGGCACACAAACAAAACAGAAAACAGAATATCAAAATTGGACCCAGCCTTTGTTCAGAACCAAAAGTTCAGAACCAAAAGAAATCATCTTTGTAAGTACTCGTCTCAGGTGATGTCTTCTACTAATAGGAAGCTGACTTACACAGAAGATGTAAGGATTGCACTCTCTGGCTTGCAGTCTTGCAGACCAAGTTCATCTGTAGACCTCTTCCTTCAGGACATAGTGCTGGAAGAATGAATGTGCAAGGACTTGAAACAGTCTGTTTATATGTTTGCAAATGGAAGAGCAAGGCAGAGGAGAGTAAAGGTTTGGATTTTGTACACAGCAAAAGAACCTAGGAAATAGAGGCCCTGCTATGAGATCATTGTTGGCTGGAGTGATGTCCAAGTGGTTAAGAGCACTGCGTCCTCCTGCAGAGACTGGGTTCAGTTCCTAGCATATATATGGCAGCTAACAACCATGCTTAACTTCAGTATGTGTCCAGGGATCCTAACAGCCTCGTTCCTTGACTGGTCCGCAGCATACCACACATGTGGTGCCATTAGACTACAGGCGACAAACACTCATACACAAAAAATATAGCCAAAATTTTTTAAATATGGTCAAGGGCCCCCCTCTCCCCCTCATAGGTATGTAAGTTGCTAGGGAGTTGTTCCTCCCCCAGACTGTGCCTGTCCTTATAGCCTGCTAAAGAGCTTGGCTATAAAGGTCAGTTTCATTGGACAGCGTGTTGTCATTGTATGTTTGTGTTACATGAAGCAGCTCCAGTGATTACAGTAAAGCATGTTTTCTGCCTGTGAGTGTATTTTTTTATTTGTTATTTTGATTATAACTGAGCTTGTAGCTTTATTTATATATCTATTTCTCTCTATCGTCTTATTTCTCAGTGTGCTTTATAAACACATGCCAGCAACATCAGATGTTTTATGTTCATGTTTTTTTAGTAGAGCAGAGAGCATTTAAGTCTTTTGGGAACATGCAGATTCAGCATAGTTTTGTTAAAATTCTTAGACTATACGGTCTTAGCGTATTAAATTTTTTATATATATTTTTATTATTATTTTCTGATTTAAATTATTGTTTAGTCTTCCAGTGTTATATGCTCTTATTGTTGTCTAATATCTATATGTCGGAATTTATTTCTTGAGGGCTCTCTCTAATATAACGTCTCACCAAACTTTTAACAGATCTAATATTATCTCTATCTCTCTTGTTGAGAAAATCAGAAAACAGCAATAAAACAAACACCTAAAATACAACCAAAGTTCCCATTTCCTCTTAAGCGTGGCCTGTTCCAGCGATCCAAGCATCTCTTCCCGTGTGCGCGTCCCTCAGCACACCTCCAGCTTCTCTTTATTATATTCTCTCTTTTCTTCGGCTGAAGTGCGCATGGGTCTCTCACAGTCAGGGAGCCAGTGCTTAGCCTGAGTCTTTGGGGCAAGGAACTGTCATTTCAATTCTAGTAGGAGCATATCTTCTCTATCCCCTGCAATCTCTCTTTATATACAAGCTCTCAGAGGCAGAGAGTGCTTCAAGCCTTAAGAAGTGCACTTTGGAAGGAAGGGAGAGAGGGTGCCCAAAGGTAATAAAACAGTCCATACTATATAAAACCCTGAGCGACGTGAGACGCCTCTGAACAGAGCTTGGGGCACAGTTTAAAGCCGAAGTGGTGGACTGTCTGAGTGCACGTGTGTTGCATTGTAACTGTTTGCTTCTGGTGACTGTACAGTTTGAAATACTAATTTTATTTAAGTTTTATAAAAATGGAGAATTTCATTACTTTTTTTTTTAAAGCTCTGGTTGTTATCTATCTATCTATTTCATTGATTGGGCTAGGAAACAATGTTATTTTTCAACAATGTACTCCAAGCTATATATCTACTTTTCCTTTCAGTTCTGGAAAGACCTCCTCTTGGCTTCCGGGAGGGGGTAACTTCCTGATGTCACACACATGGGCCTGGCACAAATAATAATCTTCAAAATCAATTTTATATCTCCCTCACCCTCCATCCTAAAAAAACCAACATAGACTTAACTCCCTTAAAAACCAGAGATCTGTTGGAACCTGACCCCCTAAAATTGGCTTTGCCCAGAATGTTGGGCAATCTGGACTGCAGTGACGTCACTGGGAAGGTTCCTCAGAAGAACTGTGGTTCCTTTTCTAAAAGACTATGGAGCTTCAGATTGATAATTGCTGCGGTGGTCATGTTATTTCCTGAAGATCAGGGTCAGCTTGTGAAAAGTTGTTAAACGGCATGCTTAATGTGAACTGTCAGCCCTCATTCTAAACTGTCCCCATTCAGAGCATCAAAGGAAGACTTCAAAGTGGCTTTCTGACTTTGGTAGGCCATACAAGAAGGAAGCTTGAAAGTTCTTGTTACCTGTTGGGGCTGGAGAGATAGGCCTAGCAGTTAGAGTGCCGACTGCTCTTGGAGAGACCCTGGGTTCGATCCCCAGCACCACGATCCGCGAAGAACCATCTAAATAACTCCAATTTCCAGGAGAACTCCAGTCCAGGGGAATCCGACCCTCTTCTGACTCCCTGGATTGCACGACACGGAGTTGCACCAAACCTGCATGCAGGACAGTACATTCATACACATACGGAAATAATAAAATAAAAAAAAAAAAGAAAGTTCTTGATATATGTTAATGATTGTCTGCCATGTCCTGCCTGAAAATACCATGATTTATTATGAGAGTGTTCTTATTAATAAGCTGGATACAGTTGTGGCTTGGAAAAAAATGAGGGATTTCATGCAGTGTACTCACTCAAGGACTTTTTCTATTCTGTCTAGAAAAATTAAAAAATTAAAGGCTTAATAACGCTCATCTAGTGTCGGAATTTAGAAAACTGTTAGATTCTTTTCGTTGTTGCTTTGATGGCAGGTCTTCAGGGGCCCAGTCTGGCCTCACACGTCATCCTTGCTGAGACGGCGGTTTGAACTCCTGATCCTCTGTCTCTGCCTCCCAAGAGTTGGGATTGAGCTTTTGTTGCGATCACCATGCTCAGGGTAGAAACTTTTCTGTAATTGCTGATTTGGCACATTCTTCTTTTCTATGTAAATTAAGACAGAGACCGTCTTAGTTATAATGTATGTATACCGTCTCAGCCTTGCCCTGGTACAAGGCTCATCTGCCTCTTTAAACTTCTTTTTTTTTTTTTTTTTTGTAATTTCCAGGCTAGCCTAGACAGCTCATCCTTGCTTCTGTTTACCTGAACTCATAATCCAGGCTGGGCTGGGTTATTTTCCTGAGATGCCATTTGGTCTGCAGAGAGCCTGCTCTGACTTCCTGCCTGGCCTCCCTCTTCCTTTGTTCCTTAGGCCGTGTTGTTACGTTCAGGTCATCTTGACATTTTCTTCCATCCTGTCTGTGCTTCTGTTTGGGTAGATGTAAGCGGCGAAGTCGTGTTGTCCTCACCTGTGAAAAGCCCACAGGCGGTGGGAGCGGAGGGGTAAAGGAACACAGCGGTGGTAGCCACTTCCTGCGCTGTGAATCCAACAGCCTCTCCACATCCAGAGGGAGACTTGGAATCACAGCCACACCAGGAGCTCTGTAGTGGACAGAGACAAGGACAGCCCCTGCGCAGATTCTCCTGAGAATGGGAAAGTTCTCTGTTCTCTGAGAGACTGCTGTTCAGGCCAGCTTGGGTTTTACTTCAAAATTCCAGGCAGTCCCAGAGCTTGGCAGGCAGAACATAAGCAAAGAGATGGAGAGGTTTCTGGAAACAGGCTTTGGCATTGGTAACGCCCAACCCCATCTAGGCTTGTCTTTTTCCTTTAGTTTCAGGATTACAAAAGCTAGATTTTAAAAACTCTTCTTACGAGCGTAATCCACCTGGGGAGGAGAGATAGAGTGGACAGAGAGGAGGGCCATGTGGGTATCCCCATGCCACTCACTGATGCGATATCCCAGGGCCAGTGACTGAGCATGCCCACAGGTGAGCAGACTGAGACCCTCCTGTCCATCAAGGCTGTCAGGCTGCTCACACTGGGCTTCCTGGACTCAATCAGGCTGTTCCAGAACCTGCCAAGGAGAGCACCCAGGCTACGCTGCCTTAGCCTACATAGATGCCAAAGATGCATTTGGTCATGTCTTTTTAGAAAAATATTTTATTATATGTCTGCATGTAAGTGCCATCATGTCGCACAGTGCCATGGGGGTCAGAAGAGAATGTAAAATTCCCCTGGAGTTATGGATGGTTTTGATGCACCACTGTAGGTGCTGGAAATCAAACCCAGGTCCTCTGCAAGAGCAGCAGTTGCTCTAACTTCTGAAGCCATGTCTCCAGCCCCATGATTCTCTTGAAATTGGTAAGTGGAAAAGATGGTGCCACTGGAAAGAACAAAGGGGGAAGTTTGACTAGTTGATCCTGTGGGGGACTATGGGTTGATCCTGGGAGGGACTGTGGGTTGATCCTGTCGGGGAGAACTGTGGGTTGATCCTGTGGAGGGACTGCTGGGTTGATCCTGTGGGGGACTGTGGGTTGATCCTGTGGAGGGACTGCAGGGGTTGATCCTGTGGGGGACTGCTAGGGTTGATCCTGTGGGGGACTGTGGGTGATCCTTTGGGGGACTGTGGAGTTGATCCTGTGGAGGACGAGGGGTGATCCTGTGGGGGCTGAGGGGTTGACTCCTGTGGGGGACTGGGGTTGCGTCCTGTGGGGGACTGTCAGGGTTGACCTGGGACTGCAGGGGATCCTGGGACCTGGGGTTGACCTGTGGGGGACTGTGGGTTGATCCTGTGGAGGACTGCTGGATGCTTGTCTTTGTGTGTGCAGGGTGTGGTTGCTGCTGTGGCGTCCCGGCCTCCCTGTCCTTGGCTAACAGGGACTTATGATCTGTTTAACTGCTACAGGGCAGGAGATGGGGAGGAGAGTTGAGGGGTGGGGGGAGATGAGGAAGAGAGAGAAGACATGAACTGTGCACAGCAGCAGCATTCAGAAAATATTTAATAACCTGTTCCTTCCTCACCAAAAAAACCTTTGGTGTCCATTTCTAAGGGAAAAATTATAAACTTCAACATTCTTAATTAGTTCTCATGAGCTTCCTGAGCAAGGTCAGGCAGGGAGACGTATGCTCAGTGCCCTGCAAGCCCGAGTGTCTGCAGGAATGGAAACGCTGGCCGGCTCTGCCCAGCCGCTCTGCAGGGGCCACTGACGGCCTTGAACCGGGTCCCTGTGTTTTCCCCTCTTAATTTGGTTCTGTCCCCCCAGGCATTAATAGAGTCATGAAAGGTAACCTCAGTCCCAGGTGGCCTGGCACTGACCTGGTGTGACCTCTCACACCTGCTTGGCCCGAGCTGCGGAAGCTTTCACATTCCCCGGCCCCAGCTGTCCTCTGCGTACCCAGGCCTTCGCAGGGTTTGCCTGCCGGCTGCCCACACCCACTGGGAGCACGAAGCTGGGCAGAAGGTACGTGCTGTCATCCAGCCCTGCATTCCACAGCCCTGCTTCCTCTGTAGTCACAGATGACGTTCCCCTTAAGGTTCAGACAGATGCACTAACCAATGCTCAGCAGTCCAGAGGCTGGAGAAGGGATCCAGGATGGTCCTGGTTAGCCTGCTCTGCCATGGCCACCCCAGGCGAGAGAAGCTATCAGAGTCAGTCTGTCCTGCTCCTAACCCCCATCATCCACAGAGAGGTACGACGAGCCCCAATTGGAGTAACTGGTGCACCCTCTCCCTCTCGTAAGCGCTTCATGCTCCGACATCTGCTGAAGCACATCAGTTCCCTCAAGTCCTTCCTCAGGTTGCAGGCCAAACTGTGCCTCTCTCCCCCCAGCAACTCACATACCGAGCCCTTAACCCCTTGGACTGTATGTGAGAGATGGGACCTTCAGTGAGGGCATTAAGGAGTTATCATGGTGGGGCCCTACCCCAACAGGACTTGTATCCTTAGACGAGGAGGAGGAAATGCCAGAGATGAGCTCAGAGGGACAGACATGTAACAGCATGGCAAAGAGCCTGCTTCAGGCCAGAAAGAGGTGTCTCAGCTCGGACTGCAGTCTCTAAAGCTGTGAGGAAATGAAGGAAGCTGCTGTTAGGCCACCAGTGAGAAGTGCTCTGTTACAGCGGTGCACAGGCCTCGCACGCTCAGCCTGTCAGCTCGCTTGTGCCTGGGCCCTGTCCTCTTTCCTCGCGGTTTTGCTGAGTCCCGTGACTCTTGCACAGCTTGGCCTGTAGCCATTAAGCTCATGGTAGGCTTCCCCAGATGTCAGACCCCTTCCCCGAGTGCTTGGAATGCCGCCTTCTGAAGCTTCTCTCTGCGTGTCTGGAAGTGACTCAGGTGCGTTCGCACACCCCTATTCTGATCTGTCTGTAGATCGGTTGGCCATTTCAGGGAGGCCAGAACCCTGGGCGGGGTCAGTGCTTGTTCTTCCTTCCTCATGGAGTTTGCCACTGAGGTCCCGCATCTCTCGAGCATCTGAGGGTGGGATCTGAAACCTGTTTGTTTCCTGTTTCTGTTTCTTACCTGTCTGGTTGTTCAGGTGTCATGTTGCTCTTTTAAAATTTTTTTCTACTTTATAATTTTTGTATGAGTGTTTTGTCTGAATGGATGAAAATGCTAATTTGAAACCTGCAAGCAGAGGGATCAGGTCCCGGACTATGTGATTGTTACACGTAACAGCCATCTTCAGACGGTGCTCTGCTTAGTGACAGTCCCAGCCTATGAGCCCCCACTGCCGTGGGCTCCGGCAGCCTCTAAGATTAGCCTTGGAACATGGCAACTTTAGTTGTGTGGTCATTGCGCAGGTTGCTCTGGTCAGCTTTCCGACCATCGAGCTCACACAGGGGGCCACGAGGCAGCTTGGTGCTCGGCAAACATCACATCACTATTGATTTGATTCCATTTCCCAGACCACAGTGTGTCTAGTAGGTTGGGTTCTCTCATGAAGAAACCGCAATGAAAATGAAAACACTGAGCAGAGGAATGAAATGACAGGTAAAAGCTTTAAAATTAAATTATTTTGAAAAATGGAGTTCCTTTACAGAGCTTGTCCTTTTATCTTATCATAGACCAACCAATTAAGAAGGTAGTGGGCTGAGGTGTCCTAAGGCGTCTCAGGATCTGTTCTCCCCAGCCCTGGAAAACCTCTGACTCTTAGAATCCATTCAGGGATCGAGACCTATGACTCCGCATGCAGCACAGTCACAAAGATGAACAACATTGAGTACACATTACAAGATAATAATAAAAAAAAGGTCACTGGTTAGCCAGGCACAGTGGCCCTCAGACCCTGGAGTAGCATTAAAGATCGTCACCAGGCCTGCGCTAAACAAAGCACATTTTCATCAGTGATTTGATTTTGAAGTATCATCCTGCCACAGTTCAGTAAGGAGTAGATTAAAGTAAACATGTTAGAGACCAGTGTGTGCTATCTAGGTGGTCATTTTTGGTAAATAATTCCACCCCCCCCCACTTGTACCTCTCATGCTGAAGGAAGTCGACCTCTGTCACCTGGGTTTCCGTTTCTCTTCCTCATCCCAGTGTCCAAGACCAGTTCCTCAGCCTTTTCTCTGTGATAGTGTAGACAAATGGGAACAAAATCTGGGCTTGGGGCCAAAGAAACTTTGCCTGTCACTTTATATCAGAGCGACGTATTCATAGACACACTGTTTAGGGGCAAAACAAAACAGATAAATCATCTAAAGCATCTATAAAATGAAAGTTGCAGACTCAGCTGCCTGTACCCAACGTGATGTTATGTGAAGAACTCTGAAGATGTCCAGCTTCAAAACCTGGCCTCTCCCTTGCTGGCCTTTCCATGTTCCTTTCCAAAGGAAGGGCAAACACACCCCTGTGCTGGACCCTGCCCCCCCCCAACCTTTCACTCTCCTGCCCTCTCATAGCAGGTGCCCGTTTCCTCTCCACTAGGTGCCTTCTCTTCCCCCCTTTGATGAACGCACACACCATTCCAGATTAAAAACTTGGCCTCGCAGGTTTTTTGTTTGTTTGTTTTTTTAATTCAGTGATCTTGTCAAAAGGCAGCACACTAAAAGGAGTGGTGTGTTTAACTACCAATTACCTTATCACAGGTCACCTCCTTAAATCTTAATGGCTTACAAAAATTTTAAGTCCTTTTAAAAGGTGGTTCCCAGAGTCTGGAATGCTGCTCTTCCTGCCTGGTGGAATTGCCAGCCACTGTGGTGGCCTCTGTGCCCAGCAGATTAACTGGAGGTCATTATGTGGTTCTGCATGCTAGAACTGCTATAGTGAGAAGGCAGCCCTGGGGGCTAAAGAGATGGACAAGGCAGTTACAGAGCACTGGCTGTCTCTTGTAGATGACCTGTCAGTCGCCCACATGGAAGCTAGGTTGCCGCACCCACATGGAAGCTAGTGTTCAGTTCCCCGTGGATCTGACGACCCTCTTCTGGACTCCACCTCATTGCAGGACATTGGTTGCAAACTTGTACACATTCAGCAAAACAGGTTCATTACAGATAAGTAAAAATAAATAAATAGCTTTAAAAGAGATAGGCCGCCCTAAAGGGGAAAGGAGAGAGAAGGAAATTCAAGCCCAGCATCTGACCTTGCTTCCACGTGGTGGTCTGAATGCAAAATATCCCCATAGGTGCATGTATTTGACTACACAGGCCTGGGTTGGTAGCAGTTTGGGGAGGTTATAGAAATTTTAGTATGTAGGCCTGGCTGGAGGCAATAACTTTCTGGGGGGCAGATTGTGAGAGTTTATAGACTCACCCCACTTCCAGTTTGTTCTTTGCTTGTTTTGTGGTCAAAGATGTGCTCTCTGAGGGTCCTGATCTGGCCACCGCGTCTGCCTGCAGCCACGCCTCCCTGCATCGTGGACCCTCTTTCTGGAACCATTACCAAAATAAACTTTCATATATTGCTTTTGTTATGTACCAATTTTATCACAGCAACAGAGGAATAATCAATAATCTGGGGGGTTTTTTGCCAATATTTTTATTGAAGCTCTGTGCATTTGATCTGCTAGTAATTTTTTATGTAATAGTAGTAAAATAATTGTCATGTTCTGGCGACGTCAGAGAGATAACTCTCGTGGGTGTAAGAGACACCTTTGATGCTCTTGCAGAGAGATCTGTTACAGTTCCATCAGCAAAGCAACACACTGGGCAGCCTCACAACAACCTAGTCATGTCTGGATCTAGGGCTCCACTACCTTTTTCTGCCCCTGTGGGACTGCACACACATGGCAGACCCACAGGGATACCACCACATAACATATTACGGAATAAAAATAAGTCTTTAAAGAAAGTACTCCTCTAAATTACTCCAGTAAAACAACCCTATCCATCCAGGCATGGTAGGTCACATCTGGATCCCGCACTCAGGATCCTGAAGCAGGGAGAACATCAAAAGTTTGAGGCCAGCCTACGGGCTACCTAGCAGATACCTAACCGCCTAAAATAATAATATAATTAATTAATAATTAATAATTAATAATAATACTTGCTACTACTAGATCCTATGAGATATTGCAATAATTACTGTTAGTACCCCTTTAAGAAACATTTGTTACTTTGGCAGGTATTGCATGGGCATCAATCCCATTCTAACAGCTTCATATATTTACATTTGGTAAGTGATAGTATTTTTACCTAATTGTTCCTGTAGGCTAATGGCCCCCTTCAAATGCTTGTCTAGGACACCATGACACGATCAGCACAGAGAGGTGTACCACATTGGGCACAGTGCCATATAAATTTCATATTTAGTCACGATAAGTGCAATTTCAAGATGTATTTTTTAAAATCAAATCAATCTAGTAGGCTGCAAGCATTTCTTAAACTTACACATTTGCTAAAGTTTGTGAAGGTAACTAGTAAATGGACTTTTTTGTCTTTAAACTGATTCAGTTTATGGCATGCAAAGAATTACTTATGCAGAATCAGCCATAGAGACTCAGTGAGCATGCCCTTTGCTCTCATACTGAGCAACACAGTGTAAGTTGAAGGACCTCATTTAGTTAAGAAATCAGTGTGCAATTTATAAAGGCACCATGGAGAAATCTTATCAGGGCTCTGCCTTGGCTCTGTCTCTATTGTCATTGATGGAGTTAGATTTTCTTTTCCTTCCAAAGGCATGCTTGATTTATTGGCCAATTNAAAAATGTGTAAGCACCTCATGGCTTAAAATAACTATAAAAGATGAATAATGTAGTTTAAAACTGCTTCTCGATAGAATCTGAATGTGAAGAGCTGCAAGGAATCTAAAACATACTTATTACATTTCCCTTGTAAGACAGGCAAGCAGAGAGGGATCCAGGAGAGATGAAGGGACTTGCCCAAGTATTTCCCACTAAGGATTAACGGCCAAAGGAGAGGCTGGTTTGTGAGAGATGGGTTCTGTGGAGAAAAGTCAACACAGACACATTTGTGGAAAGATTTATGAAGACTTAAAAAGTTATTTCACCAGGATGTAGCGAAACAACATGGAGGAAAACAAGCAACTTCAAAACTTTCCTACTCGTTACTTGATTCTCTTGGTTACTTATTTATTTGGCTGGTTGGTTGTTTATACCATAGATGTAGAGTTCCAAGGAGGCCAGAAGAAGGCATCTGATCCCCTGAAGCTGGAGTTACAGATAGTGGTTAGCCACTGAGTGGGTGCTGCAGATCAAACCCAGGTCCTCTGCAAGAGCACTAACCACCGAGCCATCTCTCCAGCCCCTTTAAATGGATTTTGTGTTCATTTGCATGGTTGGTTTTTGTGAAAATGAATACGTCAATAATTAATTTTTTTTTATTTCTGGTTTCACAAATTAAGGATTTAATTTGTTCCAGTGAGAGAAAAGAAACCTATGGAGCAAACTGGACATATACAGTTATAATGGGGAAGTTACTGATTCCCCCGATGGCTAACAAGTGTTCTGCGTTCTCCCAGCTGCCATGCTCTGGCCCTGCTGGAGTGGACTGTTAACTTTTGCTGATTACAGGCTGCTGTGCTGATTTCACTCATCATAAGAGAGATTTTGATACTTGTTTCACTTACTTGGTTTTTTGATATTTTGAGATGGGGGTCTCCATATAGCCCCAGCTGGCCTGGAACTTTCTATGTAGACCAGGCTGACCTCAATCTTACAGAGACCCACCTGCCACTAGCTCCCGAGTATTATAACTAAAGGTATGTACCCTGACACCTAGCTTTTCACTTTTAATGATTGCTTTAAACAAAAATGAAGTTGTGAAATGAAATAGGCTCTTTAATTCAAACTTCTTACATACATTGTTAGGAGTTGTATAAAACTCTGTATACAGTAAAATCCAGAGAACTAAGTTCTCATGGTTCCTGTCTCTAGCATATGAGGTCTATCTTCTGTTTATCTGTTTGCTTATAATAGTTAAAGCCAGGAATAAGAAAACCAAAGACATGCCAACACCAGACATACGCCTGCCAGACTTCACCCTTCATAAACAAGTGGCATTCAGGGGGAACCTGGAAAATCTACAACTGAGGTAAAGGATCCCAGAGCCAGGCTTGATGGCAGCAGTCCATCAAGAGACAGGCAAAAGACCTTTAAAAGAGATATGGGAGGGGGCTGGAGAGATGGCCTAGCAGTTAAGAGCGCTGACCGCTCTTACAGAGGACCCGGGTTCGATCCAACCCTGTCTCAAAAATACAAAAAAAAAAAGAGGGGGATATGGGGTACTCTAAGTCAAGATGAACTGGGGAGAAAAGAACAATAAAATGACAAAATACAAGTCCTGCGAGATGAGGATCTGCAGAAAAGGAGACCATGAACTGATTCAGAAACCGATTCTAATGCTGTGCATCTGTGACCGCTGACTTTCACTTCTGAGTAGAAGTGGGCCTGGCTCCAAACCTTCTTG
>VZQC01013997.1:753492-849052 GCA_009823505.1 Rhizomys pruinosus | reverse complement strand
CCCCTGAGCTTTTGTACAAAGCAGTTGGGCATAATGCATTTTGGAAACAACAACAACAACAACAGAAAAGACTGCATCAAAGAACTGACTGAAACAGTGAACTTCTGCTCAAAACAGTCAACTTCCCCATGGAAAATATTGAGAAAGACTAAGAGATGAAAAGCATGTTTGGCAGAATGCATGAGCTCTGGCGGGGTGGGGGAATGGGCGGGAACACGGGTCTAGATTTGTTAAAAATAAAGAAATAACAAAAAAAATAATAATAATTTCACTTTTAATTTAAATATTCACATACAGCTAATGCATCATTACTGGACACTTTAGCTATAGAGTAAGAGAGGCTTTGGGGAGATTGCTGAGTTGTCTCTAAGGTTCTCAAGCACCTAACATGGTGCCAGACATACCTGTGAGGAGGGACAAGGAGCTACTGGATATAGTAGGTGCTGCAGAAGGACACAGAGCCACTCAGACTCTAACACACACGGCAGTGATCATGACACAGATTGTCCAGAGTTCACAGAGCCACCCAGGCTCTAACACACACACACACACACACACACACACACACACACGCAGCACACACGGCAGTGATCAAGGCACAGATCATCCAGAGTTCACAGAGGAAAACAACCACCAAAACCATTGAGCTTGAAGGCTTCCTGATAGAATAGAGAAGCTGAAAAATTAATGTTCTTTATGATTTAAAATTTTTTTTAATTTAATTTATTTTTTATGTGTATGAATGTACTGTCTGCATGTAGGTTTGTGCACCCATGTCGTGCAATGCCTTGGAGGTCTGAAGAGTGTCTCGGATTCCCCTGGAACTGAAGTTCTCCTGGAATTGGAGTTACGGATGGTTCTTAGCGGTTCTTAGCTGCCATGTGGGTGCTGGGGATCAAACGCGGGTCCTCTGCAAGAGCAGTTGGTGCTCTTAACCACTAGGCCATCTCTCCAGCCCCTTCTTTTTGATTTAGTGTATTGTCAGATGGATCCTTGTCAGAGCATGAAATCAGTGAGTGCTGGCCTGACTACCTGCTCAGGTAACTGGCCCCGTGGGTCAGGTGGGGCCACTTGTCCTGCCCTGTCACTAACGTGTCCCTAAGGAAGTCTGTCCAACTGCAGAGTCACTGTGGCTCCGTGGCAGACTTCTAGAAGACCAGGGGAAACTGTCAACAACAGCAGGAGCTACACGTTTCCAGAGCCCACCCCGCCGAATCAAGCAAGAGACAAGTGCTGGGTTTTTCTCTAAGTAGCACACATCCTGTCTGTGCCTGACACACTGGAAAATGGGACATGGCTGACCTCATCAGCAAATAAGAACAGTATTTCCTCCTCCAATTAAATGGAAATGGCACAAATTTAAATACTGTTTGGGAACAAACACTGTACAACCTATTGTGAAGTTTTAAAAAGGGAGGGCATGAAATGTTTGTTTCATACCAAGTTTAAAGTTGAGAGTTGCTATGGAACCGGCTGCTTTTACCCAACTCTAAGAGTCAAAAAGGAACTATTTTGGTCAACTAGAGACAATTTTCCTAGTTCAAAGAGCTAAATAAGTTTATCATAAAATAGCAAATGCGTTGTTGATAGCTGTTATGGATTCCTTTAACTTATGAATGCTAGAAAATATACAGCCTGCTGGAAAGAAGAGTAGGGAAGCTGAGAGTAATCTCTGTCAGACTTAGCCTGATTTTTTTTTACTTTATTCTTTTATTGCATTGTAATTAGTTCTAAAAAGAGTTTGTGTCACGTTGTAGAAATTCTGTAAGAAAAGCATAAGTTGTTGTCGACACCATGATATTATGAAATGGTCAGGCGAGCTACTAGATAGAAGGACATCAAAATTCTACCCATTATTGTAGAAAATGACACTTTAAAGATCTGAGGGCTGGAGTGTTGGCTCAGCAGTTAAGAGCACCGGCTGCTCTTGCAGAGTATCTGGGTTTGATTCCCAGCACCGACATGGCAGCTAACAACCATCTGTAGCTCCAGTTCCAGGGGACTCTGATTCCCTCTTCTGACCTCTGCAGGCACTAGACAACACAAGTGTATTTTACACACATGCAGGCAACACACTAATGCACATAAAATAAAATAATAAATAAAAATATTTTAAAGATCTGAGAAGTTTCCAGAAAAAAATCCAAATTCTTCTAATTCCAGAGTACTGGGAAATATATTTTTAATATTTTATTTATTTTTATGTGAATGACTGTATTGCATGCATGGATATAAGCACCTCATGTGCAGTGCCCACAGAGTCACAGGAAGGTGTTGGATTCCCCTGAAACTGGAGTCATTAGCTGCCATGTGGATACTGGGAACCGAACTGGGGTCTTCTGCAAGAGTAACCAGGGCTCTGAATTGCTGAGTGTCTCTCTAGCCCTAGAAAATACATTTTTAAAATGTATTCTTGCTTCTGCTGTTTCTTAGAAAGGGCCTAGGCAGAATACAGCTCACAAGTCTTACGTTTCATGGATATGTGCCAGAGAACAGGGCTGCTTCTTCTTCTTCTTTTTTTTTTTTTTGGTCTTTTGAGAAAAGGTCTCCCTGCAGCTCCGGCTGTCTTGGAACACGCTATGTAAACCAGGCTGGCCTTGATCCGCCTGGCCTTGCCTTCCCTAAGTGCTGGATTAAAGGGACCTGCCAGCACCCGGCATAAACAGGGCTTCTTAAGCTTTATCCATTTGTGTTCCCCTTTTGCCCAAGAAGATAGGCATATAGAATAGGTATAAAAACAAAACATTTACTAATAATAAATTATAAATTCATTTAAAACACTTTGGAATGTATATAATTTTAACATTCATGAAATATTAATGCAAATTTGCATACTAATGAGCTAGACGTGCTTGCTTACTTTTACATAATGAATTTAAGTTTGGCTGAATATTTGATACTATGAGATATAGAATTGATTGGCATTTTGCTTATATGTTCTCAGTGCTCAAGACATCTCTTCAGAGAAGGATGTAGTACAAACTGGCAGGCACATGTTTAGAATTATTTCAGAAATTGCTGGAAATTCTGTCCTGTTCCTAAGCCCAAATTTATTTAATGTAATTTTAAGATGAAACAGATCAACAACTCATATAGCGGTCTTTACAGTCAAACACTGTAACATGATACAATCCAAAGATACATTAATTTGGTACTTAGGATGCTGAGGAATGGGGAAAGAAAATATTAGAAGTCTTTGTTTTCTGTAATTAAGCCAGAATAATCACATGACAAATTAGGGACAGATGAGAGGTTACAGCTACTAGAGAGGATTGTGCTATATGGGGATGGGGGAGCAGATACAGGAGAGGTAAAGTGGAAGGGTGATTTGATTTCAGAACTCAGTTATAAGCACTGAGTTCTGATTGCCATACAGTGCCCATGAATAACTGGCTCGTTCTTGCTGAGTGGAGGTAGGTCTTCTACCTGACACCACAAAGACCATCTCTTCCACTTTTGGATTCACAGCTTAATCCAGGTATTGGGATGGTGTCTGTGACCTCAAACCTGTCAATACACAACCATCAGGCCTTTCCTCTCGTCACCAAAATCAGACTGTAACACAGGAAAAAACCCGACATTCATCTTCATCCATGAAGGCCCAACTGGGAAAATTCTTTGCCCTCTGGCCAACATATCCGTTCAGCACCTTCACTACAAGCTTCCCAGAGTGGATGCAGATCTCCCCTGGAGCAGTAGGGATAGGCTTCTTAATTACACAATGATTAATATTTACTGAAAATCTATTATTTATAGACAATTTACATACATTATCCTTTTTAATGTGCATAAACCGTGTGAAGCAGAGAGCTGAATCCCATTTGTAATTGAGGGTCCAGGATACACAGTGAGAAGGACAATCGTGTAAAGACACACTGCTACAGGTCACTGTCAGGGTTAGAAGCAGTTGGCTGCGACTTTCAGTCCTCTGCTACAAGTCACTGTCAGGGTCAGAAGCAGGCTGCGGCTTTCAGTCCTCTGCTACAGGTCACTGTCAGGGTCAGAAGCAGGTTGCTGCGACTTTGAGTCCTCTGCTACAGGTCACTGTCAGGGTCAGAAGCAGGTTGCTGGGACTTTCAACCCTGCCTCCTTCCTTAGGCTCTAACACTGTCCCATTTAGATGCTTTGTGGTCCATTGTTCCATGGCCTTGCTGAATTAGCACATTCCTCGTTCCCTAACCATGTGGCTGCCCCCTAGGACACATAATTGTACCCTATTAGCAAGCTGGGCCCAGCAAGTGCTTTGCTCTATCTGAACCAGCTCAGTGTGTGATGAAGCCGTCACCACACGGATTCCTCCTCCAGCCCCTCCCCTACGAGGAGACCTCTCATGCATGGGCGGACAAGGCCACACTTCTGCATTTTCACAGGTTCTCTCCCTTTGCTTCTAAATGTATGGCCTGTTATTCAAATCAACTGTTGGAAAACACGCTGAATTGGTCTCTCTGCCCATGTCCTTACCTGGCTAGACCTCAGTCTTCATAAACTCATCAGATCTCACTGTGCCTGCACTCACCATGCAATTGCCAGGACAGTGAGACTGAAGATGGTTGGATTTCCAACACTGGGAACAGTGGTAGGCACATCACATTTGCTGAGTCATTGTACTCATTGTGCCCATAATATTGAAAATATATAAGATGTGACTACATTAAACATTTGAAATTAAAGTCCTCCAAGGTGTGACCTGCAACAGACATGTGCATGCACACTTCCAGTGGGAGGTAATTGATTCAGATTGGGGCTTTAGGTCCATAATGAATTTAGGAGAGCTGACTCAATATAGAATCCTGAAGAGATTTTCAGTGTTTTTCTAAAGGATGGGGAAGATCTCCAAATGTAGGCTTGGATTTTTGTTTGTTTGTTTGTTTGTTTTATTAGGAAAGTTATGCGTGGAGAACAGAGCTGATATTTATTTCTGATTCCTCTAGTACTGAAGGGCCCTGAAGAACAGTGGGGTTTAGACCACAGAGCTCAAACAACTGGCGGTGCTCACAGGTCTGGAGACCGGAAAGCCCAGGGTGGAGCCTGGTTGGGTTGGGTCCTTGCTGAGGACCCTCCCTGGGCTCACAGGTGGGTGTTCTCTTGTAGTATCCTAACGTGGAGGAATGAGAGGGCCTCTGTCCCCAAGCCCCTTTAAAGACACTAGTCCCACCACAAGAGCTCCATCTTCCTGGTGATCACCTCCCAAGGACTCCAGATAATGGCACAGTGGGGATTTGGGCTGCAGTACAGGAATTTGCAGTTGGGGAGGGACACAAACATTCACTCCTTAATACAGGGCCACTGTGAACAATTTCATAATCTCAAGGCCCAGGTAAAAGGAACCCTTACACATGTGATTTTTAAATTGTGTCTAAATAACAAAGACTATTCTACTAACTTGGGGAAAAATATTTTGAAGTTTTGGAACCAGCATAGAGATTGTGTTAATGAGGATATTACATGGTAAGCCAAAGTCCTTGGGTTGCAAAGTTAAATTTTAGAATTTCAAACTTATTCCAATCTATTTTTTTTTCTTTTGGTCTTTTTGAGACAGGGTCTACCTGTAGCTCCAGTTGTCCTGGAATTTCTTCTGTAGACCAGGCTGGCCTTGAACTCATAGAGATCCGCCTGCCTCTACCTCCCAAGTGCTAGGTTTAAAGGCGTGCGCCACCACACACGGCCCCAACCTACTTTTTAAAAATGATGAAAAGCCCTGTTATAAGTCACAGCTTAAATAATAATATGTGCACCATTCAAGAGGAAAAACAAAAGGCTAGGATTGCAAGGCAGAGAAACCTCAGAAAACAAGATCAGATTCCCAGCAGTTTTTTTTTTAATTAAAAAAACTTTGAAGGGCTAGAGAGATGTCTCAGTGGTTAGGAGCATTGACTGCTCTTGCAGAGGTCCTGGGTTCAATGCCTAGCACCCACATGGTGGCTAACAACTTTTCCTAACTCCAGGGGAATCCCACACCCTCTTCTAAATTCTTTGGACAATGCATGACATGGTTGTACTTACACACATACAGGAAATATACACATAAAAAACTTTTTAAAATTTATTTTTATGTGTACAAGCGTTATGCCTGCTTGTATGTATGTATGTATACCATGTGTGGTCAGTGCCCACAGAAGCCAGGAGAGGGTGTCAAATCCCCTGTAACTGGGATTATGGATGGTTGTTAGCCACCATATGGGTTCCAGTATTTGAACCTAGGTCTTCCGTGACAACAAGCAGTGTTCTTAACTGCTGAGCCATCTCTCTAACCCTGTGCAGGTGTTTGTTAATTCGACATAGACCTAGACATAGAATCATAGTTGAGGGTCTCCCCGATCAGACTGGCCTGTGGGCGTCTGTGGGGGCATTTCCTTGGTTGCTAATTAAGGTAAGACAGTCCAGCCTGCTGTGGGCAGTGCCATCCCTAGACAGGTGGACCTGGGCCAGGTAACTGAGCGAGCCATGGGAAGCAGCCAGCAGCTGCTGTCCGCTCTGCTCTCTGCTTTCAGTTCCTGCCTTGAGCTGATGGACTGCAACCTGTAAAATAGAATAAACCCTTTCCTCCCAGGGTGCTTTGATCACCGTGTTTATCACATGCAGCAACAGAAAAAGTAACAAGATTATTCTTCACTTATGTTCTGTTGGACTCTAGATTCCCATAAGTTTTATTTATTCTTTGCCACAAAGCTTGGTGTGCTGTATTAAATACATGTTTTAAATACTCCCCATCGTGGACAAATTATAATTCAAGCAGCTCTTGAACACATGCACTCAAAGGAGAGTTCATGTCATACCGAGCAGGTAGGGGGGGGGCTGTGGGTCTAATGACAGTCGCTGCTCTACTGAGATTTTTCTGAACTGTGTCTTCTGCATATCCTGAGGTTGTTTCTCTTATGATTTGCCCTGGTTGCGGTTATTTGACTTGAGAGGGGGCTGGCCATGCTCCTTGTCTATCATTAGGAAATGCATCCCAGGCTGTTCTGGAACTCTCTTTGTAGCTGAGGCTCTCCTTGAACTCTGATCTCCTCCCTCTACCTCCCAAATGCTGGGAATACAAGCATGAGCCACCTCAGCCTGATCCCTAAACCGGGTAAATTTGTTACAAATTACTAGTAACATGGTCTCAAGTGTTATTTAACATTGTACACTTGCTGTAATATCTATGTAGAACTGTGACTGGCTGAGTAAGGCCCAATAACTGTTGTGTATTTATTGATTAATAAGACATGGCCTGAAGTGCCCGTGATAGAGACTTCTGCTGCGTGCTTGGTTTAGTAGCTTGTTAAATGCCAGCAGAGGCAGCTGCAGACCAGGCCCCGCCAGTGATGGCATTTTGCAGGGCTCACAAACTCAAGGTCAAAGGCAACACGCCAGCACGACTTTGTTTTTCTTTTCTTTTTGAACATATGTGCACTGAGTGAACATGTGTGCATGCGTGTGATGCGTGTGAAGGTCAGAGGTAGGTGTCAGAGGCCTTCTTCAGTTGTACTCTTCATTTTTATTTTGTTTTGGGGGATTTGTTTTTGAGACAGGGTCTCCCTGAAACATCAGCTGGCCTTGAACTTGCTCTGTAGACCAGACTGTTCTCAATCGCACAGAGATCTGCCTGCCTCTGCCTCCTGAGTGCTGGGATTAAAAGAGTGCACCACCATGCCCAGCTCTACCTTAATTTTTGAGACAGGGTTTCTTTTTTTTTTATAAGCATTTTTAGTTGAATCTTTGTGATTTTCATATGATATAATTTGGTGGTATTTAGATCTTCTCTTTCTATACTTTCCCTACTGCCTCCTGCCCCATTCAGTGTACTCTCCTTCCTAGCTTCCTTCCTTCCTTCCTTCCTTCCTTCCTTCCTTCCTTCCTTCCTTCCTTCCTGCTCGCTCACTCACTCACTCACTCGCTCTGTGTGTATATATACATATATATGTATATATGTATATATGTATGTATGTGCATGACCATAGAATCTAATTTGTCTACATATGGCCTTTAGTGTGTGTCCACCCACTGGAGCCTGGTGACCCTACCAAGAGTTCCATCCTTGACATTTTCCTTAGGTTGGTTTGGGATTCTTACCCCCATCCCTGTGTCTATGCTGGGATTTTGTCTGGTTTGAGCATACATGGGTTTTGTGCATGCTGTCACTATTGCAGAGTTCATATAACTGACCAGCTGTCTGGGAAACTGTTTTCCTGTGGTTATCCACCACCTCTGCCTCTCGCCAGCTTTCTGCACCCTCTTCCACAATGGTCCCTGAGTCTTGGGAGGCAGATGTTTGAAATGTGTTCTATTCATGGATGAGCACTCTGTAACCTCTTATTTTCTGCACATCAGCCAGTTGTTGGTTTCTGTGTTAATCACCACTTGCTGCATAAGGAAACTGTTAATCTACAGATTCAACAATATGTCATTAGAAGTCGGCTTAATTCAATGACTATTTAACACAAAACTAATATTGTGTTCTCCCCTATGTCCTGTGACATGTCTGGCCTCAGTTTCCCAAACTGGATAATGTCAGGTATGGGCTCCATCCGAGGAAGCAGCCTTCAAATCCACACTGTTCCTGCCACTACTGCACTGGGGGACATACCTTGCCAGGCCATTTGTTGTCGTAGTTCCCAGAATTCACAGCTGGGTCAGGTTGAAGGTTAGCAATAGAGAGATAGGATTTCTCACTGATCCTGCCGTGTCCGCTGCCCTTTACTGGCGTCATAGGTATCTGCTACCATACCCAGCTTAGATGAATGCTGGGATCCCAGCTCAGCTTGGCAGGCATGCGTGGGAAGTCCCTTGCCAACTGAGCCATCGCCCCACCCCAGCACCACCTCTTGCTTCCAGTCATGTCTACTCCAGCTGTACCACTGCTGAGTCACCCTTAGTGGAACCTCCTCAGGGGATCCCACGGTATCTGGATTTTCAGGTCCTGCCTTTCTGTCCTGCACAGTCCCGCGCTGCGTATTCTCTTTGCTAGATGGTAAGGCAGGCATTCAAAGCCCGAGCTCTGTGTTCTCTCCCATTCCTGGCTGCCTTTCTGGTAACCTTCCCCAGCTCAGTAAGATTCCCCTCAAAACCTCAAACCCCATGGCTCTTCCCATTGCTGACTGTCATCCACACTGTCACAGCAACCTTGGGCTGCACCATCTGCCTCTGTGTGTGCATTGTCTGACAGTTCACTGTCCCCATGGCAGCAAATCACAGTAGTCCAAAACTCTGTTAGCTGTCAGCATAGCCTGTCAGCATATGGCTATGGTCGTCTCCAGGCCCACAGCTCTGCTCCCGTGGTAAGGACTGTATACATTCATCTCTATCCTCCCCCAAGACTGTAGCATTTGTGAGGGAGGGACTTGGTTGTGCTCAGCAGTGTATCAAATGTGTCTCGGCCTCCTGGCAGAGGCCCCGTAGACATTTGCTCATGAATGGGCAAATGAGTAAGTGAAGGAAAAAAATGGGCCAGGAAATCTTTTCACCAAATAAACATGGGATACTAGTGGTCAAAGAGTATCGCCTTCCAGATATCCTATGAGCACGCTCTGGGGGATCTAATGGGCATCAGTGATGGTGGATGTGTTCATTTATTTAGTTATGTCATAATTACACAGTACAAGACTGGGAATGCAGCTCACTGGTAGAGTGCTCACTGAGAATGTGCGAGGTTTGAGATTCAGTCCCCAGAGCTGAAGAGACAGCCGTGTGCAACATAGACATGTGTCAGTCACATGATGTATACCTTGAATATATGCGACCCTAATTCCTCAGTCAGTCATTGTAAAGTAAAATTAAATTTAAGAACTCTCTTCAAACAGATTGTATGTTATATGTTTACACCATGTCAGATACTGTTCTGGGGCTTTGGGATTTCCAGGACAGCACTACCCCATGAAGGTTAGCAGGCAGCAAGTAGACATGGAAGAGCAGGGAGCAGTGCAGGGCTAGAGAGTAGCTCAGGGCNCCATGGCAGCAAATCACAGTAGTCCAAAACTCTGTTAGCTGTCAGCATAGCCTGTCAGCATATGGCTATGGTCGTCTCCAGGCCCACAGCTCTGCTCCCGTGGTAAGGACTGTATACATTCATCTCTATCCTCCCCCAAGACTGTAGCATTTGTGAGGGAGGGACTTGGTTGTGCTCAGCAGTGTATCAAATGTGTCTCGGCCTCCTGGCAGAGGCCCCGTAGACATTTGCTCATGAATGGGCAAATGAGTAAGTGAAGGAAAAAAATGGGCCAGGAAATCTTTTCACCAAATAAACATGGGATACTAGTGGTCAAAGAGTATCGCCTTCCAGATATCCTATGAGCACGCTCTGGGGGATCTAATGGGCATCAGTGATGGTGGATGTGTTCATTTATTTAGTTATGTCATAATTACACAGTACAAGACTGGGAATGCAGCTCACTGGTAGAGTGCTCACTGAGAATGTGCGAGGTTTGAGATTCAGTCCCCAGAGCTGAAGAGACAGCCGTGTGCAACATAGACATGTGTCAGTCACATGATGTATACCTTGAATATATGCGACCCTAATTCCTCAGTCAGTCATTGTAAAGTAAAATTAAATTTAAGAACTCTCTTCAAACAGATTGTATGTTATATGTTTACACCATGTCAGATACTGTTCTGGGGCTTTGGGATTTCCAGGACAGCACTACCCCATGAAGGTTAGCAGGCAGCAAGTAGACATGGAAGAGCAGGGAGCAGTGCAGGGCTAGAGAGTAGCTCAGGACCTGATGGCTGAGGTCAGCTCTGCTGAACTTGAACCTCCCTCTGTGCCTGAGCCAACCATCCTGAGTGAGTTATCTATAAAGTTGGGGTGAGGCTGTCTGTGGTGGGCATTGGTAAGAATTCACACACGCACACACACACACACACACACACACGACTACAACCTCTACTGTCTGGTTTCCATATGTGCACATCTACATGTTCCAGGTACACTGGCTGCAGTTCAGGATGAAGTGACCATGCCTGAAGCTCAGCGCCAAGTTACATACTCGAAGCCATTATGCTTCAAGTGAAGTAATACAGTCCCAAAACAATCAAACAGGGGATGGTTTCCCTCATTTGTGGATGCTAGTACCAAATCCCCCAATTGAAAGACAAGCTGCCCATACCAATTTGGCCAAGGGACCTAAGGGATAACTTCATTCCTTGCCCTCAGAGGTCATCTCAGTCCCAGGGGACTATGCATGGGGGCATCTCTTGAAATGTCCTGCAGATGTGAGTCACTAGTCTTCCTGTGGAGGGAGGTCTTGGAGATCCACTAATAGGACTTCAGCCAGTGTCCACTCTATAAAGAAGAAAGTCTGCTCATGCTTCAAAAAGGGAAGCCTGGTCTAGCAAGACCTGACTTTGTCCTCAAGTGGATGGAACTGGTAAACGAAAAGCCAAAAGGAGTCAGGGGCTTCCTCCCCCCCCCCAAGTGACCCCTGAGGACCAGATCCTCAACTGACCTTGAGAAAACAAAAACCTTGGTTAATCAGGGCTAACTGTGTGGGCTTAAGTATCCAAAAGGAAAGTATAACCAGAAATAAATAATCTGTAAGGCCTGAGAAATTGTACTTCAGATATAAAACTTGAGACTTAGTAAAAAGACAAAAAGAAAAAAAAAAGAGAGAGGGCACTGTTGTTTTGCCTGTCTTCAATTCTTACTGGCAAGTGCATCTACTATGTGGCTGCCACTGCTTTTGGCATCCTTCAAAGACAGGAGACACAGCTTTTTAACCCTCCAGTATGGACTGAAGACTCATGTCTCTCCAAGAATCCTCCAAACCTTCAATGCCAGATGGGGACTGCTGAGACAACCACCATGTGGACTGAGTAGCTACTGGGGTTTCAGCTTCTTCAGAGTGTAAACTGCCGTTGTTGAACTACCCAGGCTGTATCATGGAGGCCAGTGCAGGAAGATCAAGACATGACACAGTGCTTACTGGACCTCATTTGGGTGACCATGGGAAGGAAAGACCCCAGTGTGGAGCACAAGGGCAGGATTGATGTTTGTTTGGACTGGCCAAGGAGGAGCCTTCAAACAATTCCTTAAGGAAAACATGACATCTTTTAGCAAAAAAAAAAGAAAAAGAAAAATCCTCCAATTCAGGTGATATGTGTATGTATGTATATGTGTGTGTGTGTGTATGTGTGTGTGTGTGTGTGTGTGTGTGTGTGTGTGTATATATATATATATATATATATGTAATACAAGTTAGAGAGAACAACAACAACAAAAGAACTGGAAAAAAACAGTGAAGTTCTCCCCAAAATTGGATTGAGAAATGATGTATGATGTATGAAAATTCTAATATCAATAAAAATATATTTTAAAAAAAGAAAAAAAGAAAGACAAGCTGAGCAATGTTATTGTTATATTTCTTTCTATCTGAAAGCAACTGTGATGTTATATAGTGAATCTCTTAATGAGCCCTAAAGTTAACTTACCACATACTTTCAGACACGGTAATTAATGTATATGGGTGGAAGGTATATATATATCCATATTTTAGAGTAATATAAAATTAAAGGGAAAAATGTGAACTCCTAAACATATATCAGAGTTAACACACAGTTTATTCCTGGAGGACATAATTCTGGTAGATATATGACATTTATATAGGCATACTTTGCAGCAATACAATTGGGAGGGAACCACATCAACTTAAGTACTGGGTCAAAGAACAGATTGCTATAGTTAAATTCTGCCCCAAACAGTAAACCTTTACAGAGAAAAACTTTAAAAAGACTGAGAGAAAGATGCAGGACATGTATGGCAGAATGCATGATCTGGGGTGGGGTGGGGGGAAGGCGAATATGTCTGAATTGAACTGAAAAATGATGTCTGAAATACACAAAACATCTATAGAAGTATTATATTAAAAATCAAATAAATTCAACACAAGGAAAGAAAAAACAGACCAAAGGAAGAAGAAATAGAAGGCCTTGCTCTGGGGAAGCCATGTGGCCCTGGGGGAAGCCATGTGGCCCTGGGGGAAGCCATGTGGCCCTGGAGAAGTCACATAGCCCTGGGGAATCCACGTGGCCCTCGGGGAAGCCACGTGTCCCTGGGGGAAGTCATGTGTCCCTGGGGGAGCCATGTGGCCCTGGAGAAGTTACGTGGCCCTGGGGAAACTACATGTCCCTGGGGGAAGCCATGTGTCCCTGAGGGAAGCCATGTGGCCCTGGGGGAAGCCATGTGTCCCTGGGGGAAGCCATGTGGCCCTGGGGGAGCCATGTGGCCCTGGGGAAGCCATGTGACCCTGGAGTCTGGCAAAGGGAAGGCTCAGCCAGGAGCAGTTGTTTTTGCGGAGGCAGGAAAACTGGAGCACTTCCTCCTGTGCCATCAAAAAAATAAAAGCCGCTTTTATTGAAAATGGGCATTCTAGGTCCTCCCCAGCAAAGAATCAACTAAAGGGAAGGGATCCATGCATGTGCTTTGCTCAGTGTGAAGACTGGAATAGAGACCAGACTGGAGTAGAACAAGACAGGGCGCACAGCGGGGCTTCCACTGCCACATGTGAAGGCTGGCTTTTGTGGAAGCATCCTTTGAAAATAGTCTGGGGATTCACTGTGGATATTGTAGGTGTCAGGAAGACAGAGAGGAAGGGGGAGAGAAGGGGCAGAGACAGAGAAACTAGGGAGGCAGAGGGGGAGACAGGACGAGATGGGTAAACAGAGGGCAGAGGCAGAGGAGGGGGACAGAGAGGGGGAGGGAGGGAGACAGCGAGCAGGAGAGCATGCCACCATATTAGGGACTGGGTGACCCCACCCCTCTCTCCATCTCTTTTTCCCTTCTCCCCCCCCAATCTCTGCATAGCACATTCATACTTAACGGAAAGCTAAAGGAGAGTTTAATCTTAAACACATGTAGTCACATACATATCTGTAATACATCTCCTGAATATTATAAAGCTAAGGTTTTGGGAGACCCAGAGTTCCCAGGGTTCCTCTGAAAACTTACTTTAGCTCTGACTTATTTGATTGAAGCCAGAATCTACTACATGTGAGACCAAAACTTTACAACCAGTGTTTCAAGAAACTGGCACATCTGTGGTCCATACTGATGGGAATCTTTCTTATATTTTATTGTCTTACTTCATTTTATTGCATTAACTATACTCAGGACGCCAGCCTAAATATCCATGTTGGCAAAACTGATCCGCGGCTGGACGGTGAACAGAGAAAGGAACAGCAGAAGAGCTGGGAGGGGCTCTAGGAGCTGAGCTGGTTGTTGGCTCTGAACGATGCAGAGCGAGTGTAGAAGAGCTGCAGAAATCCCCCTGCAGCCGGCGGGCCCCTCAGCCAAGTGCACCCTCAGCCAAGTGCACTGAGCATGTGTCTGCCGCTGAGAGACTTCTCCAAAAGAAACTTCTGGGGCAAAAGCAGAGGAAAGGGGGCCTTGGCAATCGCCCAGACAGCCCGGGACCATGTTACGACAGGCACACTTAGGACTTGGAACTTGTGTTCTACACTGTTTCATCTGTTGTCTTTTTTTTTCTATTTGTAATTTTAATACTTTAAGTCAAACTGATCATCTTTTCCTTATATTTGATTCTTGTTTTAGAACCATGTGGCACACACAGCATTTTAGTTCTGGATGGACCAGGTATATGATGGTAGTGCCAACAGCATGCACCCAGATGCTGGGGCCAGCCTCATATTGTAGCACAGGCGTATTCAGATGTTAGAGGTGTTACTGTAACCAACCTGCTGAGCTGCCAGTCATAAAAGGACTGTGCACAACGTTACAGCAGTGTGTGGTACTTGATGGTGGTAGTGACCATGCTGGCACTGGTTTACACATCTTCTGTACTGTGTCTCTTCTCATTCTTTTACAAACCACTCCTTTACTTATAAAAAAGGTTCCTATGAGACAGTGTGACCTGTGACATCAGCGGCCTAGTCATCTCATCCTTGCTGTAGTTCTCAGTTACATAAGTGGCCATGTTCATCAACTGGCCTCTGCCCTCTAGGTTTGTGTAATCACACCCAAAGATATTCACACAAGGACAAAATTGCTTAAGGATGTAGTTCTCAGAGTATATTCCTGTCATTAAACAATGTGTGGCTATATCTGGAGTAAGAATTTGGAAAGCGCACATGCATGTATGTGTCTATCTAAGTATGTCTGTATGCACATGTGTTGGTGTTGAAGAAACCATGTCTTCATCCAGCTCTGCTTCTAGACATTCTCTACACAAACTCCCAGGTAAGTACGCAGATGGATACATACAAGAACATCCTTTGCAGTGTTTATCTGGTGTGTTTTTTTGTGCCCGTGCTGTATGTACTTCACTGTGTGTGCACGTGCAGAGGCTCTTCCTCTACTGCTCTTTACCTTATTTTTGGAGGCAGGGTGTCTCCATGAAACACACACACATACACACAGCTCTTCCTCTACTGCTCTTTACCTTATTTTTGGAGGCAGGGTGTCTCCATGAATGTGGAGGTCACTTATTAACCACAGAACCCAGGATCCACCTGTGCCCCCTCTGCCCACGTCTCATGTTGGATTCACAGGAATACTGTCCTTTGTGAGATTTCACATGGGTGCTGGGGATCTAAACTCAGGTTCCTGCACCCCCATGGCAAGCACTTTCCCCAAACCCATCTCCCCACTCCTGCAGTGTACTAAATCCGTAGCCAACATGGAGTGAGGAGATACTGTAAGGCCAGCTTTTGACGTCTTCCCATTGGTACAGCAGGCTGCTGACCAGGCACAAACCTGTTTCCTATTCTGGGGCAGATCTCTTGTGCTGATGAAGTCGGCTCATGGAGTTTGCTCATTCGCTGGATGGCCAGCAGTTTCATATCCCGTTCTTGGTGCTATGTCCACAGCAGGATAGGATCCTTGCTTTCTAGAAGTTCATCATCTGCCTCTGTGCCTCCCTGGTGGCTGTTTCCTGGGGGAGATGAACAAATGTCTACTCCCCCGCGAGTGACACCAATGCCAGACCAGAGTCTAGCTTGGTGAAGCAATGAGTTTAACTGGGGTGACTAAGAAGTGCATGGAAACTCGTGATTCTTCCCCATCCACAATCGTGTCTGTCTCTCCAAGCAGCAGTTAACCATGTACATATCCCCGGGGAGGGGGCAGAGCCTCACACACCTCTTCTCCATTAGTGAACAAATATTAAGAGGCCCAGTCTTGTTCAGGTCTCAAGGGGACAGTCACAGCTGCTGAGGGTTAAGAATGTAGCAGCCATGTCATGCCTGGAGGACAGCTTTCCACACTAGCCAGAACATGACCCTGAGATGTGACAGGGCTGTCATGATGTCATTTCAACATTTGGTTTGTTCTTAGAGATGATCATTAAGCTACACTGGTAGATTGGATTCACACTGGATGGTTTTACCCATTACAGAGAGGATTCTTAGTGGCTTCTTGGGTTCCTGTGTTATTACTGCTTCCAGGTGTGTGTGCTCCAAGGCTGGCCCCTCCCTGATGTCTCATTGGAAGGTAAAGGAGAACTGAGGTTTCATCCTCCCCAAAGCAGCATGTATTTTAAGGGCAGTGGCAGTATTGCAAGTATATTATTGGTGATGGTACTGTGAGCACGATGCTCCTTTATCTGCCTGTTCCAGTTCTTCTCTTCATCTAAGCCAGTGGTCATGGCCAAATCTGTGTGGGAGAAGTTAGGGAGGGAATTCAGGGAGTGAGTCCATGACCACTGATGTCTGCACTCCAGACAAGACGCATTCAGACAAGATTTTCTTTTTTTTTTTTTTTTTTTGGTCTTTTTTTGAGACAGGGTCTCCTGTAGCTCTGTGCTGTCCTGGAACTCATTCTGTAGACCAGGCTGGCCTCGAACTCACAGAGATCCGCGTTGCCCTGCCTCCCAGTGCTAGGATTAAAGGCTTGCGTGCTCACATGCCCGGCATTTATTTTATTTCTGTAATGTTTTAATGTACTGTCTGCATGCAAGTTGTGCTCCCATGTCGTGCTAATGCCTGCGGAGGTCAGAAGAGGGCGTCGGTCCCCTGGAACTGGGCAGTTACAGACAGTTTTCAGCCGCCATGTGGGTGCGGGGATTGAACCTGGGTCCTCTGCAAGCGCCGTAGGCGCTTTAACCGCCTAGGCCATCTCTCCAGGCCAGAATTTGATTTTTTCTAAATGTTGTTTGCAGTCGTACTGTCTGCCACGTAGTTCTGAGCCCCCGTGTCATGCAATGCCTCAGAGCTCAAAAACAGAGGGTGTCGGATTCCCCCTGGCTACGGAGTTACAATGCGAGTTCAAGGACGGTCTAGCACCATGTGGGTGGCCTGGGATCGAACCCGCGTCCTCGTAAGAGCGGTCAGCGCTCTTAACTGCTAGTCCATCTCTCCAGCCCCAGAAACTTGGGAATTCTAAATGCCCCCCACTACAGGGTAACTCTAAAAGGCAGGCTTGGTTGAAATCAATCAAAATGGCCTCCTTGGGTGAAATCCCACAGTGATTTGGCACACAAACAGTCACAGAATGGCAAACAGCAACACTTGAGGACAGCTTTAAAGTGTGATGAATATAGTCCATATGGCAAAATCCTGGAAGAATGTGAGAGAGCTGACTGGGTCAGAGGAAGGAAGTGTGAGCGCACTCATGGTGGGAACCTGTCGAGTGGGGCAGTGGTCACACCATGTGCCACATAGTGAATGTGAATGTGTCTGTAAAACCTCCGCTCTGCAGGGAGGAGAGCGGGCTTCCCTGGTCTGTAAAACCTCCGCTCTGCAGGGAGGAGAGCGAGGCTTCCCTGGCCTCGCACGCTCAGCTGCAGCTGTCACCTGCTTCACCCTTGCTTCTTCTGTTATCAAGTAGGAGAAGAGTCTGGAAGGAGGACGGTGATCATGTCAGTAATAATGAGGTACACACCAGTCCTATTGAGGGGCTTCACGAGCACTTCCCTCTGCCCCTTTACTGGGAAGGCATTAGATGAGAACTTGGGAAGCCCTCTCCTAAGATTGTGTCAGTGAACAGCTTCCCTTCACCATGACACACTGTCCCTTCTAGGAATGGCCAGACTCTCTGCTATCCGAGAGAGCTCCTGCTCCCCCCCTGCCAGACACCTGCCTTCTCAGCTTGGCCAATGCCAGCCAAATGCATGATTTGGGTGGCACCTCAGCACCAAGAGGCATGGTTTGGGGATTGCAGAGGAACTCAAGAGTTCTGATAAATTTCACTATTTCCCTGCAGTAGTCATTAGTAATAAATAAACAATGACTATGCCCAACAGAGCCTCGATTTGAATTATTAAACGTGAATATTAATAGTATTAGAAGAAAAGCAAAACTCAGCCAGAGCTTTGAGTCGCAGTAGGCAGACAGTCACTGCACAAGTTCTTTGGGTTTTCTCCTGAGTGGAATAAGTTATCGGAATGACTGGACAAAGCTTAGCTCAAGTCTGGCCGAGTGAAGATTGCTTATTACTATGAACCTTCCAGGATTGTGTTTAGATGTTACACGGAGAGCGTCCTATTGACCATGCTGGCATACATAGCGTCAGCCATGTTATCTTCTTTTCCTTTGCCTGATTTCTTTTTTTACTATATAGAAGCTATCACTGTTCACATTGGTTATTTGTGTGTGTGTCTGTGTGTGTGTGTGTGTGTGTTTTCTCTCCTCTGTACTAAAAGTAAACGTCATGATATTAGGGACTTCGGTGGATCTGGAATGATACCTGGTATATGGTATGTAGCATTTAAAAAAGATTTGTTGTTAAAAGAGATTTGTTGAGGGGCTGGAGAGATGGCCTAGCGCTTAAGAGCCTGATGCTCTTGCAGAGGACCTGGTCTCGATCCCAACACCCCATATGGTGCTGAGAACATCGTCTAACCCAATTCCAGGCAGAAACTCCGTTCCAGGGGAATTCGAGACCCCTTTCTGACCTGCTCCGGCATTGCACGACATGGGTGCACCCCTACATGCAGACAGTCGCTCATACACATACACACAAAATAAAAAAATAAAATTAAATATAAAATAAATAAATAAATAAACACATGATTTGTTGAAGTGCCAGCAAGATGGCTCAGTAGGTAAAGGGGCTTCCTGCCAAGCCCAGCACCCTGAGTTTGATCCTTAGAATGCACATGATGGAAGGAGAAACCCAACTCCTGAAAGTTGTCCTCTGACCTCCAGTATATCCTGCAGCACAGGTGTACACCCAGTTAGTTACGTTTCTGCTACTATGATAAAATGCCATGACCAAGACTCTCATCCTGGGGGGCCATGGTGGCAGAGGCAGCTGCAGCAGAAAGCTCCCAGGAAGCAGAGAGGCCAAGCTGGAAGTGGGGCCAGGCTATGAACCCTCAACGCACAGCTGGACGATCTTCCTCTAGCTAGGCCACACCCTTAAAGATTCCATGACCCTCGGCAGACAGCACCCCCAACTGACCAAGTGTTCAAATACTCAAGTCTGTGGAGACAGTTCTCTTTTGAAACCACCGCATACACATACACTAGATAAATAAATTAAAAAATAAATATTTGTTGAATAAATGATACTTTATTTGTTTTAAAAATATTTTATTATTTTTTCTTTTTTATGCTTTATGTAGTCCCCATCCATCCTGAGTTGCACATGAGGTCAGAGAGGGTGTTGAATCACACGGAATGGAGTTACAGGCAGTTGTGTGCACCATGTTGGTTACAGGCTTTCAGTCCTCTTGCTCCAGGTCTTGCATAGAAAAGCCATGGCTCCTAACCACTGAGCCATCTCTCCCCCAATAACTCAGTTCTTTCATCATGCATATTGTTGCAAAGTATTTTTTTTTAAATTTTTTAATTTTTTTTCTCTATGTGTATGATGTTATGTTGCATTGCAGTGCTCCCCCGTGTTGTGCAATGCCAGCAGAGGTCAAGAAGACGGGTGTCGGATTCCCCTGGAAAGGAGTTTCTCCTTGGAATTGGAGTTTCAGATGTTCTCAGCTGCCACGCGCGGTGCTGGCGATCGAACCCGGGTCTCTCTGCAAGAGCAGTCGGTGCTCTTAACCGCTAGGCCATCTCTCCAGCCCCTGCAAAGTATCTTTTAATTTTTTGTTTTTAATTGGCTTTTATGAACTTCCTACAGTACATTTTGGTCACGTTTAGACCCTGCACTCCTACATGCCCTCTACTACCCTTACACCTCATTTCATGTTCTCTAATATATTTATTTATGTTTTAGTCAAAGTTGTGTCCCCAAATATCCTTCAGTATGGATCCATCCCCTGCAGCCTGATTAAACCCAAGAGTCTTGTCCTTAAAAGAGACTGACTCTCCCCTTCCCAGCAGCCAATGGTTTCTAGTTCTCCAGGTACGGACGGGGTCTCTTACCCACTTCCCTGTGTCTGTGCTTTTGCCATTGCTGTGAGTACATATTAGCAGTTACCCCGCTGTGGGTGGTGCTAACCCACCACCTCTGGGTCTGTCTTTCTGCCCCCTCTTGTGCAATGATCCCTGAGCCTTGAGAGGAAGAAGGTGGACACAGGCATCCAATCCAGGGATGTGAACTTCGTAATCTCCTACTCTCTGCACGTTGGCCAGTTGCGGGTTTCAGCGTTAATCACCATCTGCTGCATATGGAAGCTTCTCTGGTGAGAGTTGAGAGATGTATAATTTACAGGTATAACAATAAGTCATTACGAGTTGCTTTAGTACTATATGTATTTATGAAAATAATAGTATTGGGCTCTCCCCCATGGGCTGTGGCCTGTCTAACTACATTTTATGGCCTGATAGCAATGTCAGGTATGTGCCCTGTCTTAAGCAGAGGACTTTAAATCCAATTAGAAAGGGATATATGCCACCATTATACTAGTGCCGCTGTTGCACCAGCCCTTCCTGCTTCATCACTTCTCTTTCCCTTCATATCACTGCATTCTATCACACCCCCCTGACTGTTTACTACTTTCCTGACCTCCATACATTTTCCAGTAGAAATGTGCACATATAAGAATTTAAAACTCGTGTCCAGCTATGGGAGGGGACATGAAGCTTTGTCTTTCTGAGTCTGGATTACCCTTCTCAGGATGACTGTTTCCAGTTCTATCCTGTGAATTTCATAATTTTGTTTTTTGACAGCTGAATAATATTCCACTCTGTAAATGTATCATACTTTATTCATTCATCAGCGATGACGGACATCTAGGCTGTTTCCATTTCCTGGCTTGTGAATAAGGGCGCCTTGAACATGGATGATCAGGGTACCGTCTGTAGTGGTTACAGAACCCTTTGGGTATATGCCCAAGAGTGCTATGGTGGATCATATGGTAATCAATCTCAAGCTTTCTGAGGAATCTCCACACTGATTTCTACAGCTGCTGTACCAGCTTGCACTCCACAGCGTGGATAAGAGTTCCTCCTCTTTCCCCACAGCTGCCCCGGCATTTGTTGTTGTGTGTTTTTTGGATTGTAGCCATTCTGAGTGGGGTAAGATGAAATATCGAAGTGGTTTTAATTTGCATTTCCATGTAGACTAATGATGTTCAACGTTTTCTAAACTATTTCTCTGCCATCTGTGTTTTATCTTTTGAGAACTCCCTGCCCTGTTTTTTAATTGGATTTTTTTTTAAGTTCTTTGTATATTCTAGCCGTTAATCCTCTGTGAGAGGTCTAGTTGATGCAGATTTTTCCCATACTGTGGGCTGCCTCTTTGCTCAAATGATAGTGTCCTTTGCTGTACAAAATCATTCAGTTTCATGTGGTCCCATTTGTCAGTTTGTCGGACTTGATGCCTGCATAGGAATCCTATCCAAAAGTACGTTCCTGTGCCTGTGCTGTCCAGTGCATTCCGTACTTTCTCTTCTGTCAGATTCAGGATATTGGGTCTTGTGTTGAGGTCCCTGATTCATTTAGAATTGAGTTTTTGCATAGTGAGAGACTAGGATCTAGGTTTTTTTTTTTTTTTTTGGTCTTTTTGAGACAGGATCTCCCTGTAGTCCCAGCTATCCTGGAACTCTCTATGTAGACCAGGCTGGCTTTGAACTCACAGAGATCTGCCTGTCTCTGCCTCCCTAGTGCTGAGATTAAAGGCGTGTGCCACCATGCCTGGCAAGTTTGATTCTTTTACTGTGGGTATCCAGTTAGGCCAGCCCCATTTAAACTTGCTGTCTTTTCTCCAGCATTTATTTTTGGACCCTTTGTCAACAATCAGGTGGCCATAAATGCATGGGCATAAATCTGGGTCCTTAGCTCCTCTCCACTGACGCGTGTGTCCTTTGTATGCTAGTGCCATGCTGTTTCTGTTACTTCAGCTCTGAAGTATAATTTGAGTTCAGAAGTGATGATCCTCCAGCACTTCTTCTGTTGTTTAGTATTATTTAGGCTATGCTGGTGTTTTGGATTTTTACAGGAAATTTGAGATGGAATTGTTTCAATTTCTGTGAAGAATTGTATTGGCAGCTTAATGACCATTGCATTGAATTTTCGGACTCATAGAATGAGCCATGCTCACAACATGAATGGCCATGTTCACAGAATAAATACTAGCGCTGAGAAATAGTCTGACAAATAGAAAGTTCTTTATCTCTTTAATTTACAAATTGCAGAGTCTCTGGATACACTATTTCAATGGACCTTTTTGAGTGGAAGAATGTTAAGGAAACTGTCCTTGGTCTCCTCATCCCTGGGTTGACAGATCTCAGAATCCTTACTTTCTAATGGCTGAAAAGCATGTGACTTTCCTGACCTTGTTCAAAAAAACCGTTGCAGCTGTTGTTGGCTTGGAGATCAAAATTGGAAGGGGTGTTTTCAATGGCTCCAAAAACCAACCGCTGACTCGTCGTCCAAGCTGTGCTCTGGGCCTATTTATACACCCAGGTGTTGTGCTCATGGGTTTACAGTCACACCACTGACTGTGGTCAGCACTGTCCCCAGTGACCTCCAGTACTGCTTCTGTTCCCCTTGCACATCCTTTTATCTGGAGAGTGGGGAGTTATTTGGTACTTAAGTTGCTCGGTTTTAATTGAGCTTCACTTTCTCTTTGGCTGATAGGTGGTCAGTCTTGCTTGTGACCCTAACTGCAGTAAGAGATGTCAAGGGTGTATGTGGAGACACCCGAATGTGTGTGTGTGTGTGTGTGTGTGTGTGTGTGTGTGTGTGTAGTGGACCTGGGCCAGGTAACTGAGCAAGCAATGGGAAAGCAGCCAGCAGCTGCTTTCCGCCTGCTGCTCTCTCGCTTTCAGTTCCTGCCTTGAGCTGATGGACTGCAACCTGTTAAAGATGAATAAAACCCTTTCCTCCCAGGGTGCTTTGATCACTGTGTTTATCACATGCAGCAACAGAAAAAATAACAAGATTATTCTTCATTTATGTTCTGTTGGACTCTAGAGTTCCATAAGTTTTATTTATTCTTTGCCACAAAGCTTGGTGTGCTGTATTAAATACATGTTTTAAATACTCCCCATCGTGGACAAATTATAATTCAAGCAGCTCTTGAACACATGCACTCAAAGGAGAGTTCATGTCATACCAAGCAGGCGGTGGGGGGGGGGGGGCTGTGGGTCTAATGGCAGTCGCTGCTCTAGTGAGATTTTCTGAACTGTGTCTTCTGCATGTCCTGAGGTTGTTTCTCTTATGATTTGCCCTGGTTGCGGTTATTTGACTTGAGAGGGGGCTGGCCATGCTCCTTGTCTATCATTTAGGAAAGCTTCCTAGGCTGTTCTGGAACTTCGTCTTTGTAGCTGGAGGCTCTCCTTGAACTCATGATCTCCTACCTCAGCCTCCCAAATGCTGGAATATAGGCATGAGCCACCTCAGCCTGATCCCTAAACCAGGTGAATTTGTTACAAATTACTAGTAACATGGTCTCAAGTGTTATTTAACATTGTACACTTGCTGTAATATCTATGTAGAACTGTGACTGGCTGAGTAAGGCCCAATAAATGTTGTGCATTTATCGATTAATGAGACATGGCCTGAAGTGCCCATGATAGAGACTTCTGCTGCGTGCTTGGTTTAGTAGCTTGTTAAATGCCAGCAGAGGCAGCTGCAGACCAGGCCCCGCCAGTGATGGCATTTTGCAGGGCTCACAAACTCAAGGTCAAAGGCAACACGCCAGCACGACTTTGTTTTCTTTCTTTTTGAACATATGTGCACTGAGTGAACATGTGTGCATGCGTGTGATGCTTGTGAAGGTCAAAGAGGTTTGGTGTTCAAAAGGCCTTCTTCAAGTTGTACTCTGTCATTTTTGTTTTGTTTTGGGGGATTTGTTTTTGAGACAGGGTCTCCCTGGAAACATCAGGCTGGCCTTTGAACTTGCTCTGTTAAGACCAGGCTGTTCTCAACGCAACAGAGATCTGACCTGCCTCTGCCTCGCTGAGTGCTGGGATTAAAATAGTGCACCACCCCTGCCAGCTCTACCTTAATTTTGAGACAGGGTTTCTTTCTTTTTTTATTTTTAAGCATTTTTAGTGTGAATTTTTGGGATTTCTTTTTTTTTATTTAACATTTTTTTTTATTGATGCTTTGTGCATTTGCAAACATCATTTATCCAATCAGTTCAGGCATATGTTCCCTGTGTCCCTCCCCCCCACCCCCACCCCAACCGAGATCATGCATTCTGCCATAACTGTACCTGATATTTCTTCAGTTGTTTTTTTTCCATTTTTAGCTATAAGTGATAATCCATGAGTACAAAAGGCATCCTCATCAGAACCAATTTGCAGGCTGTTGTGCCCAAAACCGCGCCAACACCCCCACCTTCCAGCGTGTGGTGAGGGGTGGTATGTTCAATCAGGCTTAATCAAATGGGGGTCCAGACTACATTGCTGTGTTTCACCATTCCACCCCAATCGCAGCCCCCTTACATTCTACCACGCCGCCTCGTTCCGCAGATTATTCCTGGGCTTAGAAAAGGACACAGGTGGACGAGAAGGCAGAAACAGTCCACTCTCTGCTGGAGCTGTTGCTTGGCACTCTGGTTAATCTGGCTGTTTCCTTGCATGGGCTGACAGTTGGTCCAGAATGAAACCTTTCGATCCTACTTATGAAGCACAAGCAAATTAGATAAGTTTAGGTATTTAAGCAGCATTAATAGTATGGTAGGTTACTTTAGCAAAGACACATGATGTTTATATGAAATGTTGATCCATGAATACATTTTTTCCTGTTAAATATTGACAGGGTCTTACTGTGGCTTATTGAGATCTCCTAACCTGTAGAGGATGTAAGCTTGTGGCATCAGCCAGGGTACATTCCTCCAAGGAGAGAGCCCAAATAGCCAATTCGATTTTGGATATACGGCATATGGCTGCCTCTGCTGCCACAGTATTTCCAGGGCCAGGTGAGGTGAGCTGGTGTTGACCAGTGGAGTCTTGCTGACTCAAGGAGACCCCGGTATTTGCTTTATTGGTTTATGGCCTTGGTTAACATTCTCTGGTGTTCCCAGGAGGCATCTGTACACTTGGCATGTATCGTGCTCCAATACATCTTTCCCATGTAACGTCAGGTCTTCAGCAGCAGGCCTTATCGCCTCTCTTGCAAGTTATCCAGTTTAGAGGCAAGGAGCCTTTACCTTTTGTGGGGCCTTAGGATCCCCGGCCAACATCTCCCTGGACTAGAAATAATCCATTACTGATGTCAGAGCCCTGTATTGAGTATATTTTGCTTAAGTGCATAGTTTAAGGACGTTTAGTATATATTTGGTTCTGAACAGAGAATAATCCTTTTCCAGTTCTTATGTCTATTAGTCAATTAAAGAAGGCAGTTAACCATTTTATAAGATGATACCGTCGGTATAATGTGCCCCAAGTTACAGTGTGGAGAGCGGACCTCATCATCGTCTATTCTCCTTGATTCTGGGGGGGAGGGCAAGAAAGTCTCTCATATCAAAACCTTTGCGGCACCTAGAAGGTAAGTTTCATTAGAGAACTTCAAACATCAGAAAGGAATTTTTGTGATTTTCATACGATATAATTTGGTGGTATTTAGATCTTCTCTATCCATACTTTCCCTTACTGCCTCCTGCCCCAGTCAATGTAATTCTTCTTTTCTTTCTTTCTTTCTGTTTTCTTTCTTCTTTCTTTCGTTCTTTTTTCTTTCTTCTGCTTTCTTTCTTTTTCTTCTTTTCTTTCTTTTTCTTTCTTGTTCTTTCTTTTTCTTCTTTTTCTTGCCTTCCTTCCTTTCCTTTCCTTCTCTTGCGCTTCCTTCCTTCCGTTGTTTTTTGGTTCTTTCGAGACAGGGTGCTCCCTGTAGGCCAGCTGTCCTGAAACTCCCCTATGTACACAGGCTGGCCTTGAAACTCACAAAGATCCGCCTGCCTCTGGCCTCCGCTGTATAGTGCTGGATTAAAGTGCTGTGCCACCACCACACCCGCCTTCCTTCCTTCTTCTCTTTCTTTCTTGCCTCTTTCTGTTCTTGGGTCTCTTCCTTCTTTCTCTTTCTTTCTTTCTCTTTCTCTTTCTTTCTTTCTCTTTCTTTTCTTTTTCTTCTTTCTTTCTTTCTGCTTTCTTCTTTCTTCTTTCTTTTCTCTTTCAGCTTATTCTTTTTCATTTCTCTCTTCCGTTCTCGTCTTTCCTTCTCTTATCTTTCTTCTCTCTTACTTTCTCTTCTCTGTACCTCCTTAATATAACGCTCGATTCTCTTTCCTCTTTCTTCCTTTCCTGCTTCTCTTTTCTTTCCTTCTCTTCTTTCTCATTTCTACTTTCTTTCTCTTTCTTTCCTTTCCCTCCTTTCTTTCTTTCTCTTTCTTTACTTTTTTTTTTTTTTTTTTTTTTTCTTGGTTTGTTTCTTTTCTGGTTCTTTCTCTTCTTTCTTTCTCTTTCTTTCTTTCTCTTCTTTCTTTCCTTTCTTCTTCCTTCTTTCTTTTCTTTCTTTCTTTTCTTGCTTTCTTCTTCTTTCTTTTCTTCGCCTGCCTTCCTGTCCTTCCTTCCTTCTGCAGCTCTGTCTGTGTATTGGGATATATACAATAATAGTTAAATATATATAATAGTATATATATATGCATGACCAGCAGATATCTAATTGTCACATGAGCCTTTAGTGTGTGTCCACCTCACTCTGAGGCTGGTTGACCCGTACCAGAGTTCCCATCTTGACATTTTTCTTAGGTTGATTGATTCTTACCCCATCCCATGTAGGTCTATCTGAGATTGTTTTGTGGCTGGTTTGAGCAGATTACATGTTTGGTCTTGTTGCATGCTGTCACTATGATGGCAGAGTTCAATATACTGACCAAGCTTGTCTGGGAAACTGTTTTTCCTGTGGTGTATCGCAGCCACCTCCTGCCGCTCTTATCAGTCTTCTCTGCATCTCCTCTTCCACCAATATTCCCCTAAGTTTGGGGGCAAGATGTTTGAAATGTTCTATTTCATGGCATTGAATGGCACTCTGGAATAAACCTCTTATTGTTCTGCATGTCAGCCATGTTGTTGGTTTCGTGGGTTAATCACCACTTGCTGCATAAGGAAAACTGTTAGAGTCTACGATTCAAAATAAGTACATTAGAAGTCGCTGTAATTCAATGACTATTTAACACAAAACTAATATTGTGTTCTCTCCCTATGTCCTGGGACAACGTGTCTGGGCCTCAGTTTCCCAACTGGATAATGTCAGGTATGGGCTCCATCCGAGGAAGCAGCAGCCTTCAAATCCACACTGTTCCTGCCGCTATTTCACTGGGGACATACCTTGCCAGGCCATTTGTTGTCGTAGTGCCCAGAATTCACAGCTGGGTCAGGTTGAAGGTTAGCAATAGAGAGACAGGATTTCCCACTGATCCTCCCATGTCCGCTGCCCTTTGCTGGCATCATAAAAAATTTTTATTTATATTTCTGTATGTGTATGAATGTACTGTCTGCATGCAGGTCTGTGCACCCGTGTTGTGCAATGCCGCGAGGCCAGAGAGGGTTTCAGATTCCCCTGGGAACTGGAGTCTCTCGATCCTGCAATTTGGAGTTCAGACGGTGTCTTAGCCATTCATGTGGGGTGCCTGGGGGGATCGAACCCGTGGTTCCCTGCTAAAGAGCGGTCTGCACTCCTAACCCACTTAGGCCATCTCTCCAGCCCTCTCTAATTGTAATATTGTAAGTCAACTGTCCATATCCTTTCTATTACCATTTGCTTCTTGTTTTAGAACCTTATGGCACACGCAGCATTTTAGTTCTGGATGGACCAGGTATATGATGGTAGTGCCAACAGCACGCACCCAGATGCTGGGGCCAGCCTCACATTGTAGCACAGTCCTATTTAGATGTTAGAGGTGTTACTGTAACCAACCTGCTGAGCTGTCAGTCATAAGGGAAGCGTCCAGGGTGTACGTGACAGGATGTCAGACGTCTGGCACGGCTTACGCATTCGCGTGTCTCCATTTTTTTTTCTTTTATTGAGTATGTGTAGTGTCCACTGTTGACCACGGCTGACTCGACGGCGGGTGGAGTCTCGGTTCTTGGCACCGAGAATCAAGCTGGGCACTTGACGATGTTGTACGGCCAATGGCACGGGGCAATACAAACTCTGCCAGGCTTAAGCCGCTAGCTCGTCTCTTCTCATTCTTTTAGAAACTACTCCTTTACTTATAAAAAAGGTTCCTATGAGACAGTGTGACCTGTGACATCAGCGGCCTAGTCATCTCATCCTTGCTGTAGTTCTCAATTACATAAGGGGCCATGTTCATCAACTGGCCTCTGCCCTCTAGGTTTGTGTAATCACACCCAAAGATATTCACACAAGGACAAAATTGCTTAAGGATGTAGTTCTCAGAGTATATTCCTGTCATTAAACAATGTGTGGCTGTATCTGGAGTAAGAATTTGGAAAGCGCACATGCATGTATGTGTCTACCTAAGTATGTCTGTATGCACATGTGTTGGTGTTGAAGAAACCATACTTCATCCAGCTCTGCTTCTAGACATTCTCTACACAAACTCCCAGGTAAGTACGCAGATGGATACATACAAGAACATCCTTTGCAGTGTTTATCTGGTGTGTTTTTTTGTGCCCGTGCTGTATGTACTTCACTGTGTGTGCACGTGCAGAGGCTCTTCCTCTACTGCTCTTTACCTTATTTTTGGAGGCAGGGTGTCTCCATGAATGTGGAGGTCACTTATTAACCACAGAACCCAGGATCCACCTGTGCCCCCTCTGCCCACGTCTCATGTTGGATTCACAGGAATACTGTCCTTTGTGAGATTTCACATGGGTACTGGGGATCTAAACTCAGGTTCGTGTACCCCCATGGCAAGCACTTTCCCCAAATCCATCTCCCCACTCCAGCAGTGTAGTAATTACATACTGTCATGGAGTGAGGAGATACTGTAAGGCCAGCTTTTGATGTCTTCACACTGGTACAGCAGGCTGCTGACCAGGCACAAGCCTGTTCCTATTCTGGGGCAGATCTCTTGTTCTGATGAAGTCGGCTCATGGAGTTTGCTCATTCGCTAGATGGCCAGCAGTTTCATGTCCCGTTCTTGGTGCTATGCCCACAGCAGGATAGGATTCTTGCTTTCTAGAAGTTCGTCATCTGCCTCTGTGCCTCCCTGATGGCTGTTTCCTGGGGGAGATGAACAAATGTCTACTCTCCCCCAAGCAACACCAACACCAGACCAGAGTCTAGCTTGGTGAAGCAATGAGTTTAACTGGGGTGACTAAGAAGTGCATGGAAACTCGTGATTCTTCCCCATCCACAAGCGTGTCTATCTCTCCAAGCAGCTGTTAACCATGTACATATCCCCGGGGAGGGGCAGAGCCTCACACACCTCTTCTCCATTAGTGAACAAATATTAAGGGGCCCAGTCTTGTTCAGGTCTCAAGGGGACAGTCACAGCTGCTGAGGGTTAAGAATGTAGAAGCCATGTCATGCCTGGAGGATAACTTTCCACAACACTAGCCAGAACATGACCTGAGATGTGACAGGGCTGTCATGATGTCATTTCAACATTTGGTTTGGTCTTAGATATGATCATTAAGCTACACTGATAGATAATTGGATTCACACTGGATGGTTTTACCCATTACAGAGAGGATTCTTAGTGGCTTCTTGGGTTCCTGTGTTATTACTGCTTCCAGGTGTGTGTGCTCCAAGGCTGGCCCCTCCCTGATGTCTCATCTGGAAGGTAAAGGAGAAACTTGAGGTTTTTCCATCTCCCCCCAAGTGCAGCATGTATTTAAAGGCTAGCTGGCAGTATTGCAAGGATATTATTGGTGATGTACTGTGAGCATGTATGCTCCTTTATCTGCCTGTTCCAGTTCTTCTCTTCATCTAAGCCAGTGGTCATGGCCAAGTCTGTGCGGGAGAAGTTAGGGAGGGAATTCAGGGAGTGAGTCCATGACCACTGATGTCTGCACTCCAGTCAAGACACATTCAGTCAAGATTTCTAAGGGTTCAGCCTGGAACTTGGGAATTCTAAATGCCCCCCACTACAGGGTAACTCTAATACGCAGGCTTGGTTGAAATCAATAAAAATGGCCTCCTAGGGTGAAATCCCACAGTGATTTGGCACACAAACAGCCACAGAATGGCAAACAGCAACACTTGAGGACAGCTTTAAACTGTGATGAGAATAGTCCATAAGGCAAAATCCTGGAAGAATGTGAGAGAGCTGACTGAGTCAGAGGAGGGAAGTGTGTGTGCATTCATGGTGGGAACCTGTCGGGTGGAGGACAGTGGTCATACCATGTGCCACATCGTGAATGTGAATGTGTCTGTTAAACCTCTGCTCTGGAAGGAGGAGAGCGGGCTTCCCTGGTCTGTAAAACCTCTGCTCTGGAGGGAGGAGAGCGGGCTTCCCTGGTCTGTAAAACCTCTGCACTGCTGGAGGGAGGAAAGCGGGCTTCCCTGGTCTGTAAAACCTCTGCTCTGGAAGGAGGAGAGCAGGCTTCCCTGGTCTATAAAACCTCTGCTCTGGAGGGAGGAGAAGCGGGCTTCCCTGGCCTTGCACGCTCAGCTGCAGCCATCACCTGCTTCACCCTTGATTCTTCTGTTATCAAGTACGAGAAGAGTCTGGAAGGAGGACGGTGATCATGTCGTAATAATGAGGTACACACCAGTCCTATTGAGCGGCTTCACGAGCACTTCCCTCTGCCCCTTTCACTGTCTGGAAGGCATTAGATGAGAACTTGGGAAGCCCTCTCCTAAGGTTGTGTCAGTGAACAGCTTCCCTTCACCATGACGCACTGTCCCTTCTAGCAATGGCCAGACTCTCTGCTATCCAAGAGAGCCCCTGCTCCACCCTGTGGACACCTGCCTTCTCAGCTTGGCAGATGCCAGCCAAATGCATGATTTGAGTGGCACCTCAGCAACAAGAGGCATGGTTTGGGGATTGCAGAGGAACTCAAGAGTTCTGATAAATTTCACTATTTCCCTGCAGTAGTCATTAGAAATAAATAAGCAATGACTATGCCCAACAGAGCCTCGATTTGAATTATTAAACGTGAATATTAATAGCATTAGGAGAAAAACAAAACTCAGCCAGAGCCCGTTTCTCAACATGGCTGTATTAAGAGATGGGGTCTTGGGTCTGGAGAGATGGGCTCAGTGTTAAGAGTGTCCAACTGCTCTTGCAGAGGACCTGGGTTTCAATCCCAGCACCACATGGCGGTAAGAACCATCTTTAAACTCCCAGTTCCAGGGGAATCTGACACCCTCTCTGACCTCTGTTGGCATTGCATGACCATGGGTGCAAACTACAAACCTCATGCAGACATACACTCATACACATAAAAATAAATAAAAGAAATTTAAAAAAAGAGAAATGGGGTCTTTACAATGGTGATTAGCTTTAAATGAAGTCGTTAGGGTGAACCTTAATCCAGTATGTCTGGTGTTCTGGTAAGAAGAGAGTTGGACATAGAGATGTCAATGCAGGGAAGTCAGCCCTCTTCGAGACAAGGACACTGGCCTTGGAAAAAACTAATTTTGCCAACATGTTGGTCTTCGACATCCAACCTCCAGAAAATAAACTTCTGTTGTTTAGTTCCTAACCTGTGGGACTTGAAGCCCTTGCAAACACAGACCTGCTTTTCATATTTATCAAGGCCCTTTTCCAGGCTGAGCTGGTCTTCCCTGGGCTCTGGGCTCGCTCTTGTCCCGCTCTTAGCCTTCCATCTCTCTTCTCTTCTGGTTCTGAGCACTAACCCAGAAGGAGCACACCGTGCCCAGGGGTGGGTGCTGAGTTTGCAGGACATAATCATATCATAAGTAGAAGAAACTCAAGTCTGGGCCTCAGTTCACACTTGACTGCTCGGCAGAGGGCCTCAGGAAGCTTAGAGCTTCCAGATGAGCTGAAGGTCAGCACAAAGAGTGTCTCCCTAAGAGCCAGTCCTTGAGGACTGGGGATGAAGTGAGCTTGTACAAGAGCCACAGCAGCGAGAGTGGATCCGGAGGCCGTGGCAGGGAAAGGGTGAGGGGAGAACGTCAGCACGCGCCTCCTTTCTGTCCGATGACCAGCTCATCACTGGATGGGTGCTGCCCAGATTCAGGGCAGGTTGTCTCTCCATTTATCCTCTGGAAATCCTTGTGGGCCATGAAGAGGTATGCCCCACCAACCTGGCTAATGATCCAGCTCTAGGCCTAGGTGACAGTGTCAATTATTGGTGATTTCCATCTTCCCAGTGTTCCTTCTTCTTGTTAATCTTCATCTGGCCTCCAAATAAGGACATGTGGTTGCATCATTGAAACAGCCACATAGTCCAAAAGAATCTCCCCATTTCAAGATCCTTACTTAATCACATCTACAGAATCACTGACTGTGTAAGCCAGCATTCACAAGACTTGGACTTGGGTATCTTTGGGGCCAGTAATTAGTCCATTACATATATGATATCCTTTATGTTGTGTCATGTGTAAAAATAGGAACTCACTCTAGCTATAGGCTCCCTTTCCTTCTCTGTATCTTGATAGGCTCTTTGGTGCTCCATGCAGCCAAGAAGAAACCTTATAATATCCTCTGGTGTGCCGGGCACTGTGCAGGATGCCTGTACAACACGAGGTCAGATGGTGAAGGAATACGAGCGATGACGGCAGTTCCTTGGACCCGAGTGGCTCACCAGGGGTTTGCCAGACAAGGAATTGCTTAGGCTAAAAGTCCTATGGTCTGCCAGGCAAATTCCACAGAAAAAGAACACTAGGTCCAGGGAGCAGAAATTTTCCAAAACCCATAAATGTGAAATCAGTATATTGCAGAAACTCTGAGGAGCCATTCTAAAAAGATGTGTTGTGTGTGTGTGTGTGTGTGTGTGTGTGTGTGTCCCAATCCATCCATACCATGCTCCATCCATCCGTCCCTCCATCCGTCCAATGGTCAATGGTGTTTAGGGATCTTGGGATCGTTAGGTAAAGCTGGTTGGTTTAATGGATAAAATGATCTTTTTATTCAGGCTGTTTATTCACATTTTTAACAAAAAGCTGTTTAGTACTGTTACTTTCAAAATTCTGATTTTTCTGTCTCACGGTCTATTCAATATAGGCTACAGAGCAACGTCTTCATTCTGCAGGACTGGGGAGAGGAAGCTCTGCCTCACTGAACACACCAAACCTTTGAATAGCCTTACGATTATATGAAGGTCAGGCATGTGACCAACAAGTAGTCACATTCTCATTGGATGAAATTTTCCCACTTCAAGGAAGACTGTACTTTGATGCTCAGAGAGAGTTTATCTCTCTGAGATTTCATCCATCAGGAGAGAAAAAACAGTGAGCTAGGAGAACGTGTTAGAAATCTAGGCTGTGGCACTGAGTAAAAAAAAACCCAAGTGTAGGAGGAGCCATCAGGCTGCGGGGAGGTAATGTCCATTGTAATGGGAAGCGGGAGCAGGTTGATTTTCCCAGACCAATGCTTGAAAAACAGAGTAAAAATATTCAGGGTGTGTGGGGTTGTGTGTGTGTGTGTGTGTGTTGTATACATATGTATGTGCATAAATGTATAAGAGGCAATTCTATATTCCTTAACCATATGCTGGCAATTTTTCTAGTAAACTTTTCTTCACTAAGGCAATATCCTACAGTGTTCTGCAGTGAATTCTTGATTGCTAGTGCCGATTCTTCACACTTGAGTAAAATTATGGGTTGTAAGACTTGGGAGATGGCACATCANTAATGAATTTTTTTCTCCCTCCCCCCCCGCTCCTGGTTAAGTCTGTAGAAGATTTCACACTCTATCTATGTTGGAAAAATTACTTTTCCTCTCTAATCAAAATCATTTTTAGCGACTGTCACTGTGGTGACAGTGATATTCTACAATATCAGCAACAGCATTCTTAAAAGCAAGAAATGTGTCTAGTACTATCTATAAAATCATTAAAAAAGACACAGATTTACTTTAGTTCTATCCGTATTTAGTCTTCTATGATTAGAAACCAGATGTATTTTAGTGAAATATCAGGCTCAAAATTTTTTCTTACTGTAAACATGCATCAGAATAATTAATTCTGTAAAACTGAAGAATTTTTTCATTATTTACATTGGAGTTCTTGTAGTTACTCGTCTGAATTTTTTTTTAAAAACTTCAATTTTCAATTGCATACTACATATATTTCATCAGTCTAAATCAACATAATATACTAATAGTTCCATGCTTTAATGATAATTCAGTAGCAGTTTATGACCAAGGTGGATTTGGCACTAATATTTTTAGCACTGAATTACTAAAACTAAGTAGAAATGTCTACTAATTTGAATTACATAATAATATTTTAAAAAAGTTCTTAGAAAAAAAAATTAGTTCAGTTATACAAGATTAAATTACACAAAAGTGATCCTAACTTCTGGTCAGTCAGAGTAACCACATAATCATAACCAGGCATAAATATTTTGGCCTTATGAATTGCAAGGCTCTTTGAAAAGTACAGTATTGAATTTCTACTCAGTGATAAAATACTTATGGATCTTTCTGCAATACTTGAATTTGTCAACTTTTGAGTCCTTCAGTGAAAGAGATTGAAAGAGAGAAGAAAAAGGAGAAAGAGGAGGAGGAGGAGAAGAAGATTACCAGGAACAGGACCAGGAGGAGATGAAAGAATGGTCATAGAGTAAGAAGAAGGAGAAAAGAGAAAATTGTATTGGGTAAATATCTATAAGACCAGGTACCTGAATTTCAAGATTTGGGATTATGATGATCAGACCAGAGACAATATCTTGGAATTTTAATCTATTTAAATTTCACTCAGTGTACACATCTTTGCTTAACTTAACATCATTGTGACTGTGAAAAATTTACAATGAACCATCACATATGTACCAAAATTATGACTTGAAATAAACTGTATGTTAATTGAAAAAACATTACAATGAATGCTTACCAGATCCTTAGCTTTCACCAATCCAAAAGCTAAGCAAGTCATTGCAGTGATATGATGTCACATTACTGCTACTGTCATGCCTGAAAAAAAAAAAAAAATATGCTGAGTCATTTCCAGAAGATCTTCAGGAACTAAGATATATTTTTGTTTGGTTTTTTAAATTTTTTATTATTTTGTATGTGTAAAGGTACTGTCTGCATGAGGTCTGTGGACCATGTCATGCAATGCCAGGTCAGAAGAGGGCATGGGTGTCAGATTCCCCTGGACGGGAGTTCTCCTGGAATTGGTTCAGACGGTTCTAGCCGCCATGTGGTGCTGGGATCAAACCCGGGTCCTCTGCAAGAGCATCGTGCCTAACCGCTAGCCATCTCTCCAGCCCAAGATATATGTTTAGATTAAGAGGAGTCTAAGGCTCAGATTCTTTGTATTATAAATACATAAGATGATTTTGCTTCCAAAAACACAAAATTCACATGCCGGGCTGGTGGCACACGCCTTTAACCAGCACTTGGGAGCAGAGACAGCGATCTTTGTGAGTTTCAAGGCCAGCTGTCTACAAGGGGAGTTCCAGGACAGCTGGCTTACAGGGAGACCCTGACTCGAAAGAACCAAAAAAACAAACAAAAACCAAAAACAACAACAAAAATAATTTGTCTTCATTCAAAATAAAATTTACCATCAATGTAAGATTACAAAGTTGTGGATTACTTCATATCTATTTTATTCTGTAATTAATACAGGGAAGTTATATCCATGAAATCTCAAAGAATTTGTTGATTAAACAAGAACATCGTGACATACCACATGCCATGTTAAGGTTGATAGGGGAAATTTGAAAAGAACCCACCTCCACATGAAGAGCTATGCTGAGAGAATTATTCTTTTCCTATGGATGACTTTGCTGACATATAATCCGTTCTAAGTGGCCAGTCATAAATAGAAGTAAAAATTTACTGTACCAAATGAACAAAGTAGGTTATATATACCATTTACAGATACACAATATACACTCCATATATATTATGCAAAAATATCAGCTATTGATTAGGCAGAATTGGGAGGAGTGGAGGGTGAATAGAAGGGGTGAATGATGTAAAACACAAATCAATACTTCATTTTAATTTAAAAAATTAACAATTAAAAAACAAAATTTAGTGTAACAATTGCTACAGTTGAACATGGTATTTGAATACACATGAAACTGTGTTCTCAAGCTGGGTTCATATATATTTGGCTCCAAAATTGATTATCGTTTTCCTTTCAAGTTCAGAATTATATTTCAATTTAAATAATTTATTGACTTTTTAAGAATTTCCTACAGTGCATTTTAATAATGTTCAGATTATCTTCCCCTATCTACAGTTATCTACACCATGCCCTTGAAAATCCTATAACTTCAGTGTCCTTTATTATTTATTTTTATGACCTATGGAGTCTATTTTTTTTTCTCCAGTATCATGTTTCCTAGCAACTTCCTTTTCTCTATGATGGGAATTTGTCATACTTGAGCTTAAGTAGGTCTTGTGCATGCTTGCACAATCTCGAAATCCAATAGTAATTACAGCACATTGTTTCTGTTAATTTTTTTCCAATTTCGTTTTATAATGCTCCCCTACCCTCTTTCCTCAGATTTGACATGCAAGCGTTTGCTGCAGATGTCTTTCAGAGCTCAGTATTCTTTAGTTCTCTGTTCTCTGGCTCTGGTCCAGTTTTCTGTCTCCATGTTAGTCGCAATCTACTAGAAGAAGAAATTTCTCTGGTGAGAGTTTCAGGGTGCGATTCTGAGTAGCAATTATCTTTTTAATACTTAAATATTTGCTAAATACAAATCCTGACACAAAAATGGATTTTTTAAACATACAATTAGCACCACTTAGCTCCTGCTCATCATCTTTAATACCGTGTAATAATGCATGCTGGCAAACAAGATCTAAAGCAGATCTAACTACCCTTCAGCTCATTCTTCCATAAATATGGCCCGGACTTTAAGTGTGTCATTTCGGCAGTAGTATACATTTGTATATCAATAATAATCAGAGCTCTCTTGAAAATAATGTGAAAAGTACGTTAAATTTAAATAAGCATGTTCTAATTGCCAGTGCCTTGATTAATGCTGTATACATGCATAGTAAAATATTACATAGAGGTAACATACAAGCTACAACTTTATATGAGGAAGCAGTTGGTCAGTATTCAGTGTGAAAAATTCACTAAGAAGAATGACAGAAACATTATAATATTTTACAGATGAGCTGGGCTGAGCAAGTAAAATCCAGAGAGATATGGTTATTTACACATTCATCAAAAATATTGTTAAGTGCAAGAGAGAATAGCCTATTTTTTCTTTTTTGAATTCCTACTACAATTATCATTATAAAATTGAAAATTAATTCCCTTAAAAAATTTTAACATGAAAATGTCATAAAAGAGGCTCATATACTCAAATATACTATGATTTTATAAACTTTGTTAAATCTAATAATCATTTGAAAAAAATATTTGAGTTTGATGAAAATTTTCAATGAACCTTTCAAAATTTTACATATTAATTAGCATTGCTGTATGTAAAGAGATGGCAAATATGAATGAATATTTGTTAGACAATCCTAATTAGGTAGTTAATTATTTAATTGATTGCTGAATAATTTAATGCCCTATAGGGGAAATGGTAAACACACTAATAAAAAAAACTTGAACTCAAGGAAATTATTATTCATTTCTTTGTAAAATTGAAAATCCCCCATGAGACCAATGAAGAGAAATGCTTTTCATTGTTTTTTGTTTCAGTTCTGGCATATATGGGTCATAAAATGCCACATACATACATGAAAAATTAAAAAAGATGGCATAAGTTCATTTGCTTGATTAACAAATACAGAATGAATAAAAGATTAATTTGAGATGAATTTTTTTGTCTTGTTGTGTGTTCATTATGACAGGTTTCTCTCTGTAGAAGGAAGCTGACCTAGAACTTGCTATGTAGAAACAGTTTGGCCGTCAATTTCAAGAGATATTTGCCTGGCCTCTACCGCTGAGAGCTGGGTAAATTAATGCCTATTTACCACCACTTCTAAAACAATCTGAATGATATTATTTTATGAAGAACTCTTCTTCCCAATATGTACCATTTTCCATTTTATTAATTATACTTTTAAATTGAAGCTTACAAGCCTGTTAAATCATTTTATCTTGTATAGGCGAGTAATTAAATTTGATTTATTTAGTTTGATAGAAGTAAGGTCGTGGTAAAAAGAGTTTAAAAATGAAAGAATAAAGATATTTTGCTATAATTCTACTGACTATGTTAGGTATTTAAAGCATTACTGGCCTGGGTTCTAGGCATGGGCAATTTTTTAACTTCATAGAGAAGATACCTAAAATTAATCTTTTATTCTTCTGTATTGTGTTTAAGTAAGAATATGAATTATGCCCGATCCTTTAATTTTTCATGTATGGATGGGCCATTTTTTTAGAACTAACCAAAACAAACCAAAACAATCCCACAATCAATTTAACGGTGATATGAAAACCGAGAAGATACCAGAAGGGACAGAGGGTGGATGGGAGTAATTGGATGCATTGGGGGGGAAAAGAAAGGGGGGGTCCGGCTCATAATTTTGTTTTTTGACAGCTGAATAATATTCCACTCTGTAAATGTATCATACTTTATTCATTCATCAGTTGATGGACATCTAGGCTGTTTCCATTTCCTGGCTATTGTGAAAAGGGCAGCCTTGAACATGGATGATCAGGTACTTCTGTAGTAGGTTACAGAACCTTTGGGGTATATGCCCAAGAGTGATATGGCTGGATCATATGGTAATCAATCTCAAGCTTTCTGAGGAATCTCCACACTGATTTCTACAGCTGCTGTACCAGCTTGCACTCCACAGCGTGGATAAGAGTTCCTCCTCTTCCCCACAGCTGCCCCGGCATTTGTTGTTTGTTGGTTTTTTTGGTTGTAGCCATTCTGAGTGGGGTAAGATGAAATATCGAAGTGTTTTAATTTGCTTTCCAGTAGACTAATGATGTTCAACGTTTTCTAAACTATTTCTCTGCCATCTGTGTTTTATCTTTTGAGAACTCCCTGCCCTGTTTTTTAATTGGATTATTTGTTGTTAAGTTCTTTGTATATTTAGCCGTTAATCCTCTGTGAGAGGTCTAGTTGATGCAGATTTTTCCCATACTGTGGGCTGCCTCTTTGCTCAAATGATAGTGTCCTTTGCTGTACAAAATCATTCAGTTTCATGTGGTCCCATTTGTCAGTTTTGTCGGACTTGATGCCTGCATAGGAATCTATCCAAAAGTACGTTCCTGTGCCTGTGCTGTCCATGCATTCGTCTTTCTCTTCTGGCAGTTCAGGATATTGGGTCTTGTGTTGCGGTCCCTGGTTCATTTAGAATTGAGTTTTTGCATAGCGAGAGATGATCTAGGTTTAGGTTTTTTGTTTTTTTTTTTTAAACAGGGTCTCCCTGTAGTCCCAGCTGTCCTGGAACTCTCTATGTAACCAGCTGGCTTGGAACTCACAGAGATCTGCCTGTCTCTTGCCTCCCTAAGTGCTGAATTAAAGGACGTGTGCACCATGCCTGCAAGCGTTGATTCTTTTACTGTGGGTATCCAGTTAGGCCAGCCCCATTTAAACTTGCTGTCTTTTCTCCAGCTTTATTTTTGGACCCTTTCGTCAAAAATCAGGTGGCCATAAATGCATGGGCATAAATCTGGGTCCTTAGCTCCTCTCCACTGATGCGTGTGTCCTTTGTATGCTAGTGCCATGCTGTTTCTGTTACTTCAGCTCTGAAGTATAATTTGAGTTCAGAAGTGATGATCTCCAGCACTTCTTCTGTTGTTTAGTAAGTATTTAGGCTATGCTGGTGTTTTGGATTTTTACAGGAAATTTGAGATGGAATTGTTTCAATTTCTGTGAAGAGAATTGTATTGGCAGCTTAATGACCATTGCATTGAATTTTTGGACTCATAGAATGAGCCATGCTCACAACATGAATGGCCATGTTCACAGAATAAATACTAGCACTGAGAAATAGTCTGAAAAATAGAAAGTTCTTTATCTCTTTAATTTACAAATTGCAGAGTCTCTGGATACACTATTTCAATGGACCTTTCTGAGTGGAAGAATGTTAAGGAACCTGTCCTTGGTCTCCGCATTCCTGGGCTGACAGATCTCAGAATCCTTACTTTCTAATGGCTGAAAAGCATGTGACTCTGTAATGTTCTTTTCTGACCTTGTTCAAAAAAACCTTTGCAGCTGTTGTTGGCTTGGAGATCAAAATTGGAAGGGGTGTTTTCAATGGCTCCAAAAAGCAACTGCTGACTCGTCGTCCAAGCTGTGCTCTGGGCCTATTTATACACCCAGGTGCTGTGCTCGGGGGTTTACAGCCACACCACTGACTGTGGTCAGCACTGTCCCCAGTGACCTCCGGGACTGCTTCTGCTCCCCTTGCACATCCTTTTATCTGGAGAGTGGGGAGTTATTTGGTACTTAAGTTGCTCAGTTTTAATTGAGCTTCACTTTCTCTTTGGCTGATAGGTGGTCAGTCTTGCTTGTCACCCTAACTGCAGTAAGAGAGGTCAAGGGTGTATGTGGAGACATGTGTGTGTGTGTGTGTGTGTGTGTGTGACTGTGTATGTGTGTGTTATGGTCATTCAGACGCAGGACCGTAGCATGTGTGGAGCAGAGACCTGTGCCTGCGGGGGGGGGGGAATCACCTTAGGATGGGCACACTGCATAGATGACAGTGGGGGGAGGTGACTGTGGCTACAGCCCCCTTGCTCTGAGAGACTGACTCTGCTGTTCCCCATGGACACTCCAGCTTCTTTACCTTTCAAGGCTGACTTAATACCAGGCCCTCACCAGAGAGCTTCCAGGCTTTCATACTACCTGGGACTGGGCAGGTGGCACCCTGCTGCTGGATTCAGAACCTGGTTCTCTGCTTTTCCAGCAAGCAGGCAGCCATTTTTGTGTTACCAAGTCCCTTATCATGTAGGCCAATCCAATAAATTCCCTTCTGTGACAGACATATTCTGTCGCTCCTGTTCTTTAGAGAACCCTGCCTAATGCTAGCTGACAGTGTGGTGCTAACCTGTGCTCCACTTCCAAAATGTCCCATGTCGCTTCCCAACCCCAGTTTCTCAAGCATGGCTGTATTAAGAGATGGGTCTTTGGGTGCTGGATGAAGCATGGCCTCATGTGTTAAGAGTGTGCCGACTCGTTTCCTTGCACAGGGACCTGGGTTCAATCCCAGCACCCACATGGCGGGTAAGAACCATCTTTAACCCTAGTTCCAGGGAGATCCGACACCACTCTTTCTGATCCTCTGTATGGATTGCAGTAGGCATCATGCTGGAGAGTATGTGGCACCAACCTACATGCAGACATACACTCATACACAAAATAATAAATAAAAATTATAAAGAATAAGAGAAATGGGGTCTTTACAATGTGATTAGCTTTAAATGAAGTCGTTAGGGTGAACCTTAATCCAGTATGTCTGGTGTTCTGGTAAGAAGAGAGTTGGACACAGAGATGTCAATGCAGGGAAGTCAGCCCTCTTCGAGACAAGGACATCTGGCCTTGGTGCATTAGACATACTAACCTTTTGCCAACGATGTTGGCTGGTCTTCGACATCCAACCTCCAGAAAATAAAACTTCTGTTGTTAGTTCAACATGATGTGGCGACTTGAAAAGCCTTGCAACACACAGACTCTGCTCATTCTATTATTCTAAGCCCCCTTTTCTCTAGGCCTGAGCTGAGCTGGTCTTCCCTGTGCTCTGGGCTCGCTCTTGTCCGCTCTTAGCCTTCCATCTCTCTTCTCTTCTGGGTTCTGCTGAAGTACTAACCCGAGAAGGAGCACACCGTGCCCAGGGGTGGGTGCTGAGTTTGCAAGACATAATCATTATCCTAGTAGGATAGATAAGTTAGACATCGAGTCTGGGCCTCAGTTCACACTTGGACCGCTCGCTGGCCCAGAAGGTGAGCTCTCAGGAGATGATTAGGCTTCCAGATGAGCTGTCAAGGAGTCAGCACAAGAGTGTCTCCCTAAGAGCCAGTCCTTGAGGACTGGGGATGAAGTGAGCTTACAAAGACACCAGGCAGCAGAGTGGATGCCGGATGGCCATGGGCAGGGAGGTGGAGGGGGAGTATCTTAATCGTCAGCAGCTCACCTCCTTTCTGTATTTCAATGTGACCAGCTCGTTCACTGGATGGTGCTGCCCAGATTCAGGGCAGGTATGCTCTTCCATCATCCTCTGGAAATGCCTTTGTGGGCATGCCAGAGGTCTGCCCCAGCCACCCTGGACTAAGTGATTCCAGCTCTAGGCCTGGTGACAGTGTCAATTATTGTGATGTTCCATCTTCCCCAGTGTTCCTCTTCTGTTAATCTTCGCCTGCCTCCAAATAAGAACATGTGGTTGGATCATTGAAACAGCCACATAGTCCAAAAGAATCTCCCCATTTCAAGATCCTTAGCTTAATCACATCTACAGAATCACTGACTGTGTAAGCCAGCATTCACAAGACCTGGACTTGGGTATCTTTGGGGCCAGTAATTAGTCCATTACATATATGATATCCTTTATGTTGTGCATGTGTAAAAATAGGCACTCGCTCTAGCTGTAGGCTCCCTTTCCTTCTCTGTATCTAGATAGGCTCTTTGGTGCTCCATCCAGCCAAGAAGAAACCTTATAATATCCTCTGTGCACAATGTGCCGGAGGCCACTGTGGTCAAGGATGCCTGTACAACACGAGGTCAGATGTGAAGTGGAAGGAATACGAGCGATGACGGCAGTTCCTTGGACCCGAGTGGCTCACCAGAGGTTTGCCAGACAAGGAATTGCTTAGGCTGAAAGTCCTATGGTCTGCCAGGCAGATTCCACAGAAAAAGAACACTAGGTCCAGGGAGCAGAAATTTTCCAAGCCCATAAATATGAAATCAGTATATTGCAGGAACTCTGAGGAGTCCATTCTAAAAATGGTCTCTGTGTGTGTGTGTGGTCGAGGTGTGTGTCCATCCGATCCGTCATATCCATCCATCCATGACATCCTCCATCCAATATGTCCATCCGCTATCCCTCCATCTGGTCCATGTGCTTTAGGATCTTGGGATCAGGTAAAGCTGGTTGGTTTAAGAGAATAAATGATCTTTTATTCAGGCTGTGTTATCACAGTTTTTAACAAAAAGCTTTTGAGTTACTGTTACTTTAACAATTCTATTTTTCTGTCTCCTCATCAAATGCACAAGCAACGTCTTCATTCTGCAGTGGGGCGAGGAAGCTCTGCCTCACTGAACACACAACACCTTTGATAGCCTTTACGAGTTACGATAATGGGCTTGTGGTGACCAACAAGATAGTGCAGCATTCTCTCTCCTGGATTGAAATTTTCCCACTTCAAGAAGACTGTACTTTGACCAGTAGAAGTTTACTCTCAAGATTATCATCACATCAAGAGAAAAAACAGGAGAGAGGAACTGTTAGAAGATCATAGCCGCTGGTGAGTAAAAAAAACCCAAGTGTAAGAGGAGCCATCAGGCTGCCGGGGAGGTAACGTCCATTGAATGTGAAGTGGGAAGCGGGAAGTTGATTTCCCTAGACCAGTGACTTGAAAAACAGAGTAAAACAATTTTCAGGTGTTTGTGTGTGTGTGATGTGTGTGTGGTGTTGCTTCACCCTTGATTCTTCTGTTATCAAGTACGAGAAGAGTCTGGAAGGAGGACGGTGATCATGTCGTAATAATGAGGTACACACCAGTCCTATTGAGCGGCTTCACGAGCACTTCCCTCTGCCCCTTTCACTGTCTGGAAGGCATTAGATGAGAACTTGGGAAGCCCTCTCCTAAGGTTGTGTCAGTGAACAGCTTCCCTTCACCATGACGCACTGTCCCTTCTAGCAATGGCCAGACTCTCTGCTATCCAAGAGAGCCCCTGCTCCACCCTGTGGACACCTGCCTTCTCAGCTTGGCAGATGCCAGCCAAATGCATGATTTGAGTGGCACCTCAGCAACAAGAGGCATGGTTTGGGGATTGCAGAGGAACTCAAGAGTTCTGATAAATTTCACTATTTCCCTGCAGTAGTCATTAGAAATAAATAAGCAATGACTATGCCCAACAGAGCCTCGATTTGAATTATTAAACGTGAATATTAATAGCATTAGGAGAAAAACAAAACTCAGCCAGAGCCCGTTTCTCAACCATGGCTGTATTAAGAGATGGGGTCTTGGGTCTGGAGAGATGGCTCAGTGGTTAAGAGTGTCAACTGCTCTTGCAGAGGACCTGGGTTCAATTCCCAGCACCCACATGGCGGGTAAGAACCATCTTTAACTCCAGTTCCAGGGGAATCTGACACCCTCTTCTGACCTCTGTGGCATTGCATGACATGGGTGCACCAACCTACATGCAGACAGTACACTCATACACATAATAAATAAATAAATAAAATTTAAAAAAGAGAAATGGGGTCTTTACAATGGTGATTAGCTTTAAATGAAGTCGTTAGGGTGAACCTTAATCCAGTATGTCTGGTGTTCTGGTAAGAAGAGAGTTGGACATAGAGATGTCAATGCAGGGAAGTCAGCCCTCTTCGAGACAAGGACACTGGCCTTGGAAAAAACTAATTTTGCCAACATGTTGGTCTTCGACATCCAACCTCCAGAAAATAAACTTCTGTTGTTTAGTTCCTAACCTGTGGGACTTGAAGCCCTTGCAAACACAGACCTGCTTTTCATATTTATCAAGCCCCCTTTTCCAGGCTGAGCTGGTCTTCCCTGTGCTCTGGGCTCGCTCTTGTCCCGCTCTTAGCCTTCCATCTCTCTTCTCTTCTGGGTTCTGAGCACTAACCCAGAAGGAGCACACCGTGCCCAGGGGTGGGTGCTGAGTTTGCAAGACATAATCATATCCTAAGTAGAAGAATCTCGAGTCTGGGCCTCAGTTCACACTTGACCGCTCGGCAGAGGGCCTCAGGAAGCTTAGAGCTTCCAGATGAGCTGAAGGTCAGCACAAAGAGTGTCTCCCTAAGAGCCAGTCCTTGAGGACTGGGGATGAAGTGAGCTTACAAAGACACCAGGCAGCAGAGTGGATGCCGGAGGCCATGGCAGGGAAAGGGTGAGGGGAGAAGGTCAGCACTCGCCTCCTTTTCTGTCCGTGACCAGCTCGTCACTGGATGGTGCTGCCCAGATTCAGGGCAGGTGTCTCTCCATTATCCTCTGGAAATGCCTTTGTGGGCATGACAGAGGTCTGCCCCACCAACCTGGCTAAGTGATTCCAGCTCTAGGCCTGGTGACAGTGTCAATTATTGTGGTTTCCATCTCCCCAGTGTTCCTCTTCTGTTAATCTTCATCTGCCTCCAAATAAGGACATGTGGTTGCATCATTGAAACAGCCACATAGTCCAAAAGAATCTCCCCATTTCAAGATCCTTAACTTAATCACATCTACAGAATCACTGACTGTGTAAGCCAGCATTCACAAGACTTGGACTTGGGTATCTTTGGGGCCAGTAATTAGTCCATTACATATATGATATCCTTTATGTTGTGCATGTGTAAAAATAGGCACTCGCTCTAGCTGTAGGCTCCCTTTCCTTCTCTGTATCTAGATAGGCTCTTTGGTGCTCCATCCAGCCAAGAAGAAACCTTATAAAATCCTCTGGGTGCCGGGCACTGTGCAGGATGCCTGTACAACACGAGGTCAGATGGTGAAGGAGTACGAGCGATGACGGCAGTTCCTTGGACCCGAGTGGCTCACCAGAGGTTTGCCAGACAAGGAATTGCTTAGGCTGAAAGTCCTATGGTCTGCCAGGCAGATTCCACAGAAAAAGAACACTAGGTCCAGGGAGCAGAAATTTTCCAAAGCCCATAAATATGAAATCAGTATATTGCAGGAACTCTGAGGAGCCATTCTAAAAATGGTCTCTGTGTGTGTGTCTGTGTGTCCATCCATCCGTCTATCCATCCATCCATCCATCCATCCATCCATCCGTCCATCCATCCATCCATCCCTCCATCTGTCCATGTGCTTTAGGGATCTTGGGATCTTTAGGTAAAGCTGGTTGGTTTAAGGAAATAATGATCTTTTATTCAGGCTGTGTATTCACATGTTTTAACAAAAAGCTTTTGAGTTACTTTGAACAATTCTATTTTTCTGTCTCTCCATCAAATGCCACAGCAACGTCTTCATTCTGCAGGGAACATGGGGCGAGGAAGCTCTGCCTCACTGAACACACCAACACCTTTGAATGGCTACAGTTACGTCAAGGGCTATGGTGACCAAACAAGATCAATCTCTCTTGGATTGAAATTTTCCTACTTCAAGAAGACTGTACTTTGACCAGGAGACGTTTACTCTCAGATTGCATCACATTACAGAGAAAAAAACAGGAGAGAGGAACTGTTAGAAATCAGCCGCTGTGAGTAAAAAAAACCCAAGTGTAAGAGGAGCCATCAGGCTGCCGGGAGGTAACGTCCATTGTAATGGGAAGTGGGAGCGGGTTGATTTCCCTAGACCAGTGACTTGAAAAACAGAGTAAAACATTTTCAGGGTGTGTGTGTGTGTGTGTGTGTGTGTGTGTGTGTGTGTACATATGTATGTGCATAAAGGTATAAGAGGCAATTCTATATTCCTTAACGATATGCTGGCAATTTTTCTAGTAAACTTTTCTTCACTAAGGCAATATCCTATAGTGTTCTGCAGTGAATTCTTGATTAGTAGTGCCGATTCTTCACACTTGAGTAAAATTATGGGTTGTAAGACTTGGGAGATGGCACATCAGGTAAAGGCTCTTGCCACCAAGACTGATGACGAGTTCCATTCCTGAAACGTGCCCATTGTAACGAAAGTACTAACTATTGAAGGCTGTCCTCTCACCTCCATATGAACACACTACTGAAGGCTGTCCTCTCACCTCCACATGAACACACTACTGAAGGCTGTCCTCTCACCTCCACATGAACACACTACTGAAGGCTGTCCTCTCACCTCCACATGAACACACTACTGAAGGCTGTCCTCTCACCTCCACATGAACACACTACTGAAGGCTGTCCTCTCACCTCCACATGAACACACTACTGAAGGCTGTCCTCTCACCTCCACATGAACACACTACTGAAGGCTGTCCTCTCACCTCTACCTGAACACACTACTGAAGGCTGTCTTCTCACCTCCATGTGAATACTGCAGCATACATGTGCATTCAGAGACATGCACACATTGTAAAATAAATCATTTTAAAAGTAAAATAATACTACAGGTTATATGAACTCACCTGGGTAGGCAGGGGTCCCAGCATCCTTCATCTGGATCTCTTCTTCATACCAGCCTTACAGCCTTTCCTCAAATGTCCCCAGCCTAAAAATCTAAATGACAGCTAAAAGCCCCTCCCATTACCAGAGACCATCAAACCCTTTCCTTTATCCTTTTAGTCTCCTTATGTTGATTGGCAATAGACAGAATGTGTCTATCAGCTCTGGCTGTCTTCTGCTTCATAAACTAATCAAATCTGGACACCTAAACATGATTTCTGCCCCTCAAACTTCACTGAAATCATCCTTGACCACCAAATATGAGAGCCCCAGTATACAGCTGTGTGACTCTTCTGGCCTCTGATGATAAGCCTGGCTCTGTTCCCACATTCCTCCTCCTCACCCCTGCAGGCCTTGCCCAAGGATATCCCCTTTCCTTAAAACATTACTCTAACACTCCCCTCCCCTAAACTAAGCTGTGTGAGTTAGCAGAAAGTGATTTCCCAGTTTTCCTTCAACCCGAGCCTCCACTGTCACCTCAGACCTCTTGGCCAAACCCAACTCAGCACCTTCTCAAAGCAGGTCATGCTGAGAGATGTCCTGGCTTCTGACTTCTGGTCCAGCTAGGGGCAGCCGGGAGGCATCTGCTTCCTGCCCCTTTGAGGGCCCCCATCCCACTTATACTTGCACCACTTTAATTCAGTGCTTTGTATCCCAGAGTGGTTTGCAGTGGTCTCTCCCCTTCCGTCTCCTCTTTCTTTCACCTTAACCTGCCCCCAGCTGTGAAGCTTTGTTATATCCTTCAGTTGAGCTTCATTCCGACTTTGCTGCTTAGAGTAAAAGTGACAGCAGGTGTTCTGCAGCACATGAAGGTCAGCAGAACTATGAGTGATGCAGGAGTTGTGCTTCATGAGAACAAAGCAGCAGAGAGTTGAGAGGACAGTGACTTCATACGATGAAGATGGTTAAAGAAACAGATGTTTAAGCCATGAGAATCATGACAAAGCAGGAAGAAATAAGAACGATGGTGACTTTGATGTTCGAATAGCTGTCTGTCTTCTGGGAGGGAATTGCTCCTGCTCCCTGTGACCATAAGACGGAGAATCTGAACACAGGTAGAATAGATAAGAAAAATAATTTGGGGTGCTGTAGAGATGGCTCAGAGGTTAGGAGAGGCTGCTCTGGCAGAGGACCTGGGTTCAGTTCCCAGCACCCACACGACAGCTAACCACCATCCATAAGTACAGTTCCAGGGAATCTGATGCCTTCTTCTGGCCCCAGAAGGCACTTCATGACACAGTGCACTGACATACACTCATACACATTAATTTTTAAAAAGAAAAATGATTTGGGCTAATTTAAGGAAAATGATAGGACTACCCAGAGTTGGGACAGCCCATTTCCAGTGGCACAGATCTCATACGGGGTTGGGGGTTTACACAGGATGGCTTGATGGGGAAGTGACAGGGTCAGGGTTGGCCAGCGTACGGCTGTTTTCTGTCATACTGTTCTGGTTGTTTGCTTGTTTGTAGAGCTCTTGCTATGCAAGAAAACCACCTCCACTTTCACTTCTGGGCTCTCGTTTATCTTTAATATCGCTGATCTGCAATTTCCTTGACATGTAATTTCCCCTGTCAAGAGTTTGCTCAGTTTTCCAACAGCAAATAATGTGTGTGTGTGTGTGTGTATGTGCATGTGTGTGTATGTGCATGTGCGTGTGTTCCTCTGTTGCTCATCTTACTTTTTCAGATGGGATCCCACTGCACCTGGAGCTCACCAACTGGCCACAGTTGGCCCTAGGGACCGTCCTGTCTCCACCCCACTCCCAGAACTGGGGTTACAGGCGAGTGCTGTCACTCTTGGCTTTCCTTATGGGTGCTAGAGATCCAGATTCAGGTCTTCATGCTTTTATGGCAAGCACTTCACCTGCCGAGCTGTCTCCACAGCCTCCACGTGCAGCCTTCTGAGGAACATTTCCCTCCTTTCCACCTCCAGTACCACCAACCACCACCACAAAAAAAAAAAAAAAGCCTTCCTACTCTTAAAAAAAAATTACTGNAAAAAAAAACATAAAAATAAAAATAAATCTGATTTGGAAAGATAAATAACTTTCCTTTTTGAGATATCCAACATGTGTTCCCAATAAGATTTTTTTTTAATTTTTTTATTTATTTCTGTATGTGTATGAATGTACTGTCTGCATGCAGGTTTGTGCACCCATGTCGTGCAATGCCGCGGAGGTCAGAAGAGGGTGTCGGATTCCCCTGGAACTGGAGTTCTCCTGGAATTGGAATTTCAAACAGTTCTCAGCTGCCATGTGGGTGCTGGGGATCGAACCCGGGTCCTCTGTAAGAGCGGTTGGCGCTCTTAACCACTAGGCCATCTCTCCAGCCCCCCAATAAGATTTTGAACATTAAACAAATTACACATTCTGCGGTTTTTTAAATGAAATTAAGTAACATTAAATCAATGCTTCACAAAGGTTAAAAGTTATCTACTTGAGAATATCAAGAAGAAAAGCAATGAATTCTTGGCAGGGGGTAAGAGGGAAACATCTCACTGTGATTGAGTCAGAAACTTCCAGGACTAATTCACCACTCCCTTTGTCCTACCCTTTATTATAATACAGAACATTCATGGGTGTAAAGTCCTGTCCAGCAACTTGATGCCAAAAGTCCAGATGTTTCTCAGCATGAGTTCATAGAAATATGTGTTGTTCAAAATCCAGAGAAAGGGTTGTTCAATAGGGCACATTTGGGGGGGGGGGGAACTGGGCACCTCACATTGAAAATAAGCCCGAGTTCTGGAGTGCTTGTTCTTTTCCACTTGATTTTTCCCCTTCTTCTCATCTGCATTTAGTTCTTGGCTGAGCAAAGTCAGTCGAATTGAAAGCCAAATCCGAGTTGAAATGCAAATGCGTGAGGATAGCCTCCAGGGACCCCCAAATGTTCTGGGGTCTAGCAGGCAGTTTGACCAGGTCTTAAGGGATATTCTTCTTGATCTTTTGACCACCAGCAATTAAAAATCCTTTACAAAAAGGAAGTAGAGGGATTGGAGACATGGCTCAGCAGTTAAGAACACACACTGCTCCTACCAAGGACCCAAGTTTGATTCCTAGAGCCCACGTTGGGCGGCTCACAATAGCCTGTGACTCCAGCTGTAGGGACCTGACAGCTCCTCTGTCCTCCATGGGCACCTGCACTCCTGTGCACACACACTCAGACATACTTTAAAAAAATATTTAAAGAGAGTGAGGAGAATGCTGTTTAGTGTAAGAACTTGTGATCGAAGTTAAAAAGAAGAGGCCATCCCATGTCAGCACCCAGGGAACTAACAAATTCATGTCCCTGTGTCCCTCTCCTAAAAGAAAGCATGGCACAGATGAACAGTCAGCAAGAACTCATCAGTAACCAACAGTGATGAGTTGGATTCATAATCTTCTGCATAACTAAAAAGAAGTAGAGAAATGTTAAACTTGGTGTGTTCCAGGACACTGATGTTCTTATATCACTAATTAAGGAGAGTAGATAGAAAGATTCAGCACTGGCTGCTCTCACAGAGGACCTGGGTTTGATTCCAGCACCCACATGGCAGCTAACAACTGTCTGTATCTCCAGTTCCAGGGATCTGATGCCTTCTTCTTACTCCATGGGCATTGCACGACATGAGTGCACTTACACACATGCAGCCAATATACTCATGCACATAAAATAAAGGAATATAAAAATTAATCAAACTTTCTGGCATCATTATATAAAATATACTTTTCTAACACTATAAAATGTGTGTTAACATTTGGTGGGCCATTTGGAAAACAATTAGCTTGGTTTTCAGCAAGAGTGGAACATAAAGGCAGAAAATTAAGTATTGATTTTCTTTTCTAATAAACAAGTGTCTGTGTTCCAAAGGCATTCACTTTGTTTTACAAGAGAATGTAATTTTCTCTGGGATTTAATCTCCACAAATGTGCCAACTCACTGCATTTAAGCTGGTATGCCAGGAGCTGGCTCCTTCAGGATCACCTTGGCATGTGACACTTTCCAGCCAGGAAGACCACAGAGTAAGAGGTTGTGGGTGTCCGCATCACATCCCACTAAACAAGCTCTACCAGCCCCACTCTCTTAACTCACTCTATAGAATAGAAAGCATGCCTAATGCCTCTTCTGTTTAGGATATTCCTGCCAGATAGATGCAAAATCTCATAATTTTTTCCCTTGAAAAGTGGCAGATATCCAGGGGGTATCAAAATAATAATCAGGGGTTGGGGATTTAGCTCAGTGGCAGAGTGCTTGCCTAGCAAGCGCAAGGCTCTAGGTTTGGTCCTCAGCTCTGAAAAAAAAAAGACAAAACAATAATCAAATTAATTTTATCTTCCTTTTCCTGTATCCAATGGCTCGCTCCTTCCTTCCTCTTCCTTCCTCCTTTCCTCTTCCTTCCTCCTTTCCTCTCTTCTTCCTTTCCTCTCTTCCTCCTTTCCTCTCTTCCTCCTTTCCTCTCTTCCCCTTTCCTCTCTTCCTCTCTTCCTCCTTTCCTCTCTTCCTCCTTTCCTCTCTTCCTCTCTTCCTTCCTTTCCTCTCTTCCTTCCTTTCCTCTCTTCCTTCCTTTCCTCTCTTCCTTCCTTTCCTCTCTTCCTTCCTTTCCTCTCTTCCTCCTTTCCTCTCTTCCTCCCTCCCTTCTTCCCTCCCTTCTTCCCTTCTTTCCTTCCTTCCTGCCTGCCTGCCTGCTTTTCCTTTGTATGTCTGTGGTGTGTGTGTGTGTGTGTGCAGGTATACATATATGTGGACAACTTCAGCTGTCATGTTTATGTGCCATCCACTTTGTTTTTGTTTGGTTTTGGTTTTGGTTAATTGAGGGATGCCCTCATTTTTCCCTGTGCCCCTCATTCTATGACGTTCATGAGTCTTAGGTGTATAGGTTCAACTATAGATGTGTCTCCTAGGATTGGGCATCTTACAGATGTATATTTTCTGTGTCTGGCCAGTTGTGGGATTCTGCAGCAGCCTCCATCTGTTGCAAAGAGACTCTTCTCTGATATGCTTGTCTGTAAATTAAGATTCCATATTTAGCATATGATAAGTAATTTCATTTGTCTAAAGATATGACACTGATAGTGTTTTCTCTAGGATCCATGTCCTCTCCAGCCCTGGCTGAGTTACAGTGGCTCTCATGAGTTCACTCCCATTGAGAGGGCTTTAAGTCCAATTAGGCAGCTGTTGATTATCCCCAGATCACAGTGCCACTACTGCACCAATAGAGGTCGTGTGCTGTGCAGTGCATTATGGTTGTTAGGCTTCAGGGCTGGATAGTACCATTGATTGATTTTCTCCCTTAGCAGTGCGTATTATCTGGCATTATGAGCACTAAACTTCAGGTGGAAGGCTTCCAGGTCAGTTCCGGCTCCATTACTCTAAGTCCTATCCGTGAAGCATGTTCTGTCCTGAGCAGTCGGGTCTGATTTTCTAGTTCTGGTAGATAATCAAGAGCTTTAGCGATAGCCTGTGTTATTTTGATGGTGTCTTGGATCGCTCTCCCCAACCATTCACAGGGTGGCACTGTGATCACAGAGGGCACTGTGTTCCCTGCCACACAGCACCTAGGTTGTACTATCTGCACATTAGCGTTCAGACAGTGTATGTGAGGTTCTCATGGGGTTTCAGGGGCATCACACTACACTCTGGGTTCCCTACCCACCCAAGGTCCAATCATTTCCAGTCTTTCTTCTTTCTTTTCTACCTCCTTCCTCCTTCCCCAGCCCCAACGCCCCCATCATCCCCACCCTTCCCTTCTCCCAAGCCCCCTCCCACCTCCCACCATGCCCCCCATATGCTCCCCCCTTTGTTATTTTTAAGTTAAAAAATAAAAAATGAATTAACTGAAAAGGTGTCTGTGGCTTTAAAATAAGATGCCTGCAGATTGGTTTTGCACGAAGGATGCTTGTACTCATGGATTATCACTTATAGCTAAAAAAGGAAAAAAAAAACTGAGAGAAAGATGCAGGACAGTTATGGCAGAACACATGATCTGGAATGGGGTGGGGGTGGGGGGGAAGGGAAAGGGAAATATGCCTGATCTGAATTGGAAAATGATGTACGAAATGCGCAAAGCATCAATAAAAATTAAATAAAAAAATATTTGAGAAAATAAAATAAAATAAGATGGACAAGTTTCTTATACTTATGATTTATCTCAGTAGAACATTCACAGTGTATTGATGCCATATATATCCATCCTGCCCTGATTGCTAATCTAGCCATCTTCCTGAACTTTGTATTAACCAGATCCTTACATTCTTTTTATATTTTATTTTATGTGTATTGCCTACATGCATGTTGTACAGTGCCCACAGAGGACAGGTAGTTGTCAGATCCCCTGGAACTGGACATACAGATGGTTTTCAGCCCCCATGTGGGTTCTGACATTCAAATCCTGGTCTTCTACAAGAACAGACAGTGCTCTTAACTACTGAGCCATGTCTTCAGCCCTGATCGTGACATTCTTTGGAATGTTGCCACTGCATACAGCCCTACCATCTGTGCCTCTGCAAGCTGGTGAGCGCATTTAGCTTTTAATTCTACGCGAGTGGCATCCTCCTTGCCTGGCGACTGGTTCTCCTTCACATGTGTGTGAGATTCACTCATGGAGGTCTGCGTGGCTCCCATTACTTTTCTGACTGTTGTGTATAAGGAAGTTTCATTATTTTGTCAGCCAAGTGCTCAGGTTCTACTGTGAACTTCATCATGCGTGTGTGTCCTGAACGTGTGTCGGGTTGTAGACTGTCGGTGTCTGCAGTCCCTATTTGGGTTTCAGATGCACACAGGTTACTGCCCCTCCATAGTGTTGTGGATACTTAATATTGTCATACTTTTTAAGAACTTCTGGTAGGTTTTAAGTGGTACATCAGTGTGGTTTGAATTTGTATTTTCTGTTTACTAATGCTGAGTAATATTTCAGTATCTAAGCCCCATTTAGTTCTTATTGTTTTTGTTTCTTATTAGAGTGTCTGACAGCTGCTGACTCAAATCCAGGCCTTAGGACTTTGAAACTGTGAAGCAATAGCACATAAGCAAAAATGTAAAGGTTGGACATATACTATTAGGTAAATAAGTTTAAGGAAATATCAGTGTAAGTACAACCTAGTCAAGAAATACATATTTCAGCTGGGCATGGTGGCACACATCTTTAATATCAGCACTCAAGAGGCAGAGGCAGGCAGATACATAGCAGGTTCCAGGCTAGCTTAGGCTATGGGAGGACCCTGTCTCAAATAAGAAAAAGAAAAGAAAAATACACATTTCTAGGACCCTAGCGATCCACCTCTGCAAATGTATCCAGAGGTAACTCTGACCATTTTGAAAATCACTCCCCTGTTTTTCTTGACAGATTACCACCCATGCATGCACATGCCTTAAACAGCAGAGATTGATGGGTTATTTTGAGCTTTACATTATGAACATGCCTTTTCCCCTTCTTTCAGTCAAAATCATATTCATGGGACATAACATGGTTTCATATTCCATCAGAGAGCATCCAGGATTCAGCGGTCTGTCTTATTTTGTTCCCACAACTTTGCCTGTATCCCAAGATCTACACTGAGTTAATTGAGTTAAAATGTATATAAACCTACAACAAAAGAAGAGTCAACTAAATTCACTCCTGTCTCCCACTTTACCCAAGTACAAATCTCTACATTGATTCTATGTGAGTCAGGAGATTGGGCTGAATTATCAGTTAGTTGCAATGGTACTGAATTGATTTTGTTTTGTTGCTATATTATTACTGGACATTTTATGTTTGGCCTAATCAGTAATTAATCTTAAAACACTCACACTTCCCCTCTCACACCTCTAAGCTATAACGAGCTATTTTATATTTTTTAAACTTTTTAGAATTTTTATGTGTATGAGTGTCATGCCTGCATATGTGTCCATGCACCTGTGTCATGCAATGTCCATGGAGGACAGAAGAGATCATTAGATCCCTGGAGCTAGAGTTACCAATGGTTGTTAGCTGCTGTCCCAGTTGGCTCAGAAATAGCAACGATGACAACACTCACTGCCCACTTGGACACCTGACCTTCACTATGCAGCTCCTTCTTGGGCTTTGCATTTCAATAGCAATAGAGATGATTCCCTTGAAAGTGGCTCCAAATGTTTGTCTTTTCGAGACAGGGTCTCCCTGTAGCCCCAGCTGTCCTAGAATTCGCTCTGTAGACCAGGCTGGCCTTGAACTCAGAAAGATCCACCTGCCTCTGCCTCCCAAGTGCTAGGATTAAAGGCGTGCGCCACCACACCCGGCAAAAGTGGCTCCAGATGTTTTAAAACCAGATGCTTTAGAAACACAGCCAGAGGATGTTTTGTTCTGACAAGCCAAGCTATGCTGAGGTCCCCTCCTTTGTCCCAGCTGTGACACTGGCCCCAGGACCACTTCTCGGTGTGGCGTCCTCTGCAGTGGCTTCAGGGCATCATCTGGAGGAGGTTGGGAGGGTTCTGCTCCTTGCCTGCCCTTTCCCCCTCTCTCCATGAAGAGGTTGATATTCGGCATGCAGAATTTAGCTACTAGCTTGATTGGTTCAAGTAGGTGAAAGCTTATGTTTCAGGAAGATCATATACTGTGCCCATAAATGCAAGATCTTGCTTGGTTGTCATGCCAACCCTGAAGAGGAGACATACACTCCTCCTTTTTGAAGATCACAAAGAGGTTAAGCAATATTCTAATTTGATCTCTCTGGCTGTGATAAACACCATGACCAAAAGCAACTTGGGAGGACAGGGTTGACTCCATCTTATGATCTCAGGCTACTGTGGAGCAAAGCCAGGACAGGCATCAGCCGCCAAGGGAGGCTTGTTCGTTACACACACACATACATGTGTGCGTACACACATGTGCAGACACACACAATATATGCAAAATGTTCATGCTTCTTCTCAATCACCAGTTAGTGATGAGGGAGACTTACTGGCTTAGCCAACATTATCTTGCAAGGAAGGGCCAGCCTTGACCTTGAACACAGCACAACGGAACCACTGGGGCTAATCTGAGTGACAATATGTTTGTCACACACATCTTGAGATTTCCCATCAGCTACAAAAATTCTATATGCCCTCTTGACTGTTGAGAAGTCACTTCTAATTGATATATTTTATATAACTGTGTGAGGTATCTTCATAGACCTAAGCTAATAAGCAACACCTGCCAGCGTGTGCGATGGGAAACTGGGTCCCATGCCCTGCAAGCATGCCCCAAAGTAATGCCTTGGCAAAAAGTAAAGATGTTTGTGTTCTCACATCTGGTGTCTCATCTGCAAAGAGTGAGTTATTTAAAGATACAACCGACAGGCTTGAAGATAATTTGGTTGTTCAGGGAAGTGATTGACAAATTCTTTGGCTTCACAACGTTTTATTACATTCTGTTTGGACACTTGGAAAAATGTATATTTTCACCATAGCCTGGCGTCTAATACTACTTCAGTAAGGAGCGTTTTTCTTTGGCTGAAAAATGCAAATCTTTCTTTCTAGTCTGTGAGTTCTTAAAACTATACAGTATCCAGATCCATGATTACCAAACACATTTTCTTAATACAAGACAATTATCTTAGATAGAATTACTTTCCAAGCGTAAAATGGATCATATTCTTGCCGGAAAGTTTTAACTGGCTTCTCATTTCAACGTTTGCTAGAATTTTTAAAATATGAGCCCTGACCTCTTGAGGACGGCTGCCAGTTGGCTGACAACAAAAAGGAGATAAGTCTGACTTGGTCCAGAACACACACCCGACTGCGCCAGCTGTGGCCCTGGGCTCTTTCATGTCTGTGTGAAGCATTCAGGGTCCTGGACTCAAAGTCTTTCCAAAAGGCTGACCCTCAGCAGACATACTCCTTGCTATTTTAGATTCCCTGGCAGTTTCTAAATTGGCAGTGTCCTTGGCCCTGCTTGCTCTGACTTGCAGAGCCTGTAGCCTTGGCCTGTGACCTTCAGTTGCATTTGATCTAGGAAATGAGCCATTCCAAAGTGTTCTTTCTGCCAGGACCACACGCTGCCACCAAACTCTGATGAAATGGGTTGTTTTCATCTGTTGCTGGAGGTGGAATTGGGTGTACCCAACCAATCAAAATGGAAAATACTCAAGGGAGGTATTTTCTGCTATGCACATGTAGGCTTATGTACACAAGAAGAAAAGCAATCCTTCTCCATCAACTTAAATCTTTTAAAGGAGGTTTGAAATGCAGTTGGCAAAGCCCACTCCACTTTAATCAGCACTTTGTAAATTCGTCCAAGTTTACTAGCACCAGGCCACTCTGACCAGGTTTCCAGGAGACAACTGAAGAATGTTGTGTGGCAAGTAGAGAAACAGCATCTTGTATTCTTTATCCTTCACGTTGAAACATGTTGACCTCACCCCCTCCATACTTTATTTTTATTTTATTTTTGGTCTTTTCCGAGACCCAGGGTCTCCCTGTGTCTAGCCCCCATCTGTCCTGGAACTTCCTTCCTGTAGACACAGGCATGGCCTTCAATCTCACAGATATCCACTGCCCTCTGCCTCCTGAGTGCTAGGATTAAAGGCGCTGCCATCATCCACGGCGGCCTTGAATATCAGCCCTTAGTGCCCATGTTGGTGCTGGGAATTGTACCCGGATCCTTTGTAAGAGCAGTCGGTGCCTCTTAACCACTCCTCTAGCCACTTCTCTGTAGCCCCGCTCTGGAGGTTTTTATAGTACAGGTCATTCAGACATGTTACTCTTTCCCTCTAGGATCTATGTTCCTCTCCAACTCTGTGCATTTGGCTGAGTCTACACTGCCATCCATGAGTTCACTCACACTAAGAGGATTTTAAGTCCAATTTTTTTCGGGCATAGTCGTTGATTTATCACCCATGATTCACTTCAGTGGCCACTACTGCTATCCAATTAGATGGTCGTATCGTGCTGTGCACGTTGATTCATGGTTGTTGGCTTCTAGGTCGGATTAGTCCATTGATTGATTTTTCCCCAGCAGTGCGTAATTATCTGGCTTACGAGCACTAACACACTTCACGGTGGAAGGCTTCCAGGGTTCAGTTCTGGCTCATTACTCTCAACGTCCTCTTTCCTGAAGACATCGCTATTTACCACCCTAGTAACATTCGGGTTGAGACTTGTGGGTGGAGGAACCAGTGATGTGAGACTGCTAAGAACCCGCATGGCTGCGCGCTGCGTGGACATTCCATCCCCCAGTAATGCTTGGCCCGCAGATGGCTGAGCCTGTGACATCATACAGTAATGTATGTGGAGGCTGAGCCTGTGATGTCATACAGTAATATAGGCAGAGGCTGAGCCTGTGATGTCATACAGTAATGTAGGCGGAGGCTGAGCCTGTGACATCATACAGTAATGTAGGCAGAGGCTGAGCCTGTGACGTCATACAGCAATGTAGGTAGAGGCTGAGCCTGTGATGTCCATCTATCCAACAATGTTAGGCAGAGTGCTGAGTCCCCTTCCCTGTTGACATCACTACAGTCTAAGTAGTCAGTAGGCTCTGAGCCTTGTTGGATTCCTTCACACGTCATGTATGCGGATGATGGAGGGGCCTGTGATATAGAGGAACTAGAAGAATCGGGCTGGCTAACGCTAGGTGGAGGCTGAGCCTGTGACATCATACAGTAATATAGGCAGAGGCTGAGCCTGTGACATCACACAGTAATGTAGGCGGAGACTGAGCCTGTGATATCATACAGCAATGTAGGCAGAGGCTGAGCCTGTGACATCATACAGTAATGTAGGCGGAGGCTGAGCCTGTGATATCATACAGCAATGTAGGCAGAGGCTGAGCCTGTGACATCACACAGTAATGTAGGCGGAGGCTGAGCCTGTGATATCATACAGCAATGTAGGCAGAGGCTGAGCCTGTGACATCATACAGTAATGTAGGCAGAGGCTGAGCCTGTGACATCATACAGTAGTATAGGTGGAGGCTGAGCCTGTGATGTCATGTAGTCTCAGAGGTTCTGATGAACTGGATCTTTGAACTCACTTCAAAGAAGTGTTATTTGGAGTTACATTTAATCAAATAAATCATAACACTTTATGAATAATAAATACTTCTCTCTGAACTGAACGTACCCTTTTTACTCATATTTCCTTTTCCCTTGGGTGACCAGTTTTTCTAGTCACTCTTCTTTTTTGTTTTTTTTTTGGTCTTTTCGAGACAGTGTCTTCCATGTAGCCCCAGCTGTCCTGGAAACTCACTTCTGTCGACCCGGCTGGCCTTGAACACACAAAAAACCCCCCGCCCCCCCCACCAAAAAAAAAAAAAAAAAAGGCGTGCGCACCACGCCTGGCTTCTAGTCACTCTTTTAATCATCTTGTGTGCCACCTCCTCCTTTGCCATCTTTCCGTAAACCCCTGAACTCCAGGTTAATTATCCCCACGTGACTTTGGTCTTGTACTGTCTTTAATGATTGGCATTATAGCCTATGTTTGCTATCTGTATGCACACCTTCCTTCTCAAACCATGAATTCACCCTGAGTAAGATAAAGTTACTGTTTTTCTTCTTTTCTTCTTTAAGTCAGCAAGAGAATACTGCCTACACCCTCAGTAATTGCTGAGCTGAACTAACATAGATTGAATGCAGACAGTGTTTTAGGAAAGAGGGCCAGAGAACAAGAAAACCAGGTGAATACCAGCNTACAGCTCCCTTGCTTCAGGTGATCAGGAGTCAGTCCCTGGAGTCACCATCCTGTCCCCTTTATTCTTTCACACTTCACTTCTAATCTGTCAACCAGTTCTCCAGTGTCACCTTCAGACTCTGCCAGGAGCTTGATCCCAGCTCATCACCTCCTTTGCCACCAGTTGCGGCGCCAGAAGCTGTCCCTGTGCGGTGGCAGCTCTCCTGTCCTCTTTGATCTTCCTGCTTCTTCCTCTCTTTGGGGCTATTTTCAATACAGATCAAAGTGCTTAAAAGAGAAGGCAGGTCCTGTCACTCTTCAGACACAGCCCTGATAACCTTCCTTTTCTATCACAGGGAGAGCTGAAGTCCTCTCATGGACAGATAAGGCCCAGGAATGTCCCCTTCGGTCACCTGTCAATCCTCTCCTCTCTGTGAGTGATGCCCAGTACTGCTACCCTCTTCACCAGACCCTGCCTTAGACCTCCAGGTGGTGTTCCCTCAGCTGGAGTGCCAATCCACCTGTGAGCCAGTAAGGAGAAATGCCACAGCGGAGTCCATGGGAACTAGAAGGGCATGATAGATCAACCCACAGCATATTGGAGAATGCAATAAGACCCAGTGATATTAGAACAAGGAGACAAAAATTAATTTTCAAAAAATCTGTTTATCCACTATAGATATTTTAAATATTTTGTTAATTAACTTATTATATATTAGTGACAAAAAGAGCCAGATTACTGTGCATTCAAATCCATACTGTGGACTCAAGTCCATAATTAACAGGCACTATGAAAGTGTATGTAGAGGAAGCACAGATTGCTTCCAGACAATAGTGCAGTTTAGGTTGCTGCATTTGAAAAGTCAGAACAATAGCTTTAGGAGATTCTGCTTGCTACTTCTGTGATGTATCAGGGATTCATGCAGAACAAGGGTGAAGGCCTGCCTAGGACAAGCCAGGAAATCTTTTACGACTATGAATATTGTCCTAGTGAAGCTGACAGAGCATTCTTGCTTATAGAAACCAAAAGTTTTATTGATGCTCTAAAGGCTTCTGTCATTATTTCAAATCAATTATCTTTGCATGGAATTTGCTGAAAATAATAGTTGATTTAATTATTAAATTATAAAATGGTAACCTTGGAAGCGAACTTTGCACATCATTTTGACTGTCTGTTGACTCTCGCATGCAGCCTGGGTTGTGCAGAACTGCAGAAAATGTGCAGCTTAATTGAAAAGGAAGGGAAGGAACCACACCAAAGTCTTGCCTAGAATTCTTGACACTAGAATGCTAGTTAGGTCCATATAGAGTTACTATATAAGGAAACACTTCATACTTGATGACTATGGACTCATGAAGCCAGACTTCTGTCATTTTACCTGAAAAAGTATGAGACAGCAGTAAGAAGTCATGTGGGTGGGGAAAAAGTCATTTGGGCTGGAAAGATGGTACAACAGGCAGTGCTTGCTACCACCTGAGTGCTGACTCCCTCACCACAGAACAGCAGGCTCAGTGCTTGTGCTTGTAACTCCAGCATTAGGGGTGAGCAGAGACAGGTCCCTGGAGCTCCCTGGCCTGCCAGCCCAGCCAGGACTGAGAGCAATTGAGGGAGACACCTGACATTGACCTTTGGCCTTCTCACACATGCAGTTCTAAATGAGAAGGAAGACTCTTTTCTACTCTGGGGTTAACCCTTTATCAATAGTTCTTGTCTGCCGATTTCCAAGTGTGAACTTCATGCTGCCTTTCCATGCTGCAAAATGACATTTTGTTTTCCTGGCTTCATTAGTAAATTTTGTGATTTAAAGTTGTTTAAATTTTTGTCTAGGAGTCTCCTTTGCTGTCCCAGTTGGCTCAGAAATAGCAACGATGACAACACTCACTGCCCACCTGGACACCTGACCTTCACTATGCAGCTCCTTCTTGGGCTTTGCATTTCAATAGCAATAGAGATGATTCCCTTGAAAGTGGCTCCAAATGTTTGTCTTTTCGAGACAGGGTCTCCCTGTAGCCCCAGCTGTCCTGGAATTCGCTCTGTAGACCAGGCTGGCCTTGAACTCAGAAAGATCCACCTGCCTCTGCCTCCCAAGTGCTAGGATTAAAGGCGTGCGCCACCACGCCCGGCAAAAGTGGCTCCAGATGTTTTAAAACCAGATGCTTTAGAAACACAGCCAAAGGATGTTTTGTTCTGACAAGCCAAGCTATGCTGAGGTCCCCTCCTTTGTCCCAGCTGTGACACTGGCCCCAGGACCCCTTCTCGGTGTGGCGTCCTCTGCAGTGGCTTCAGGGCATCATCTGGAGGAGGTTGGGAGGGTTCTGCTCCTTGCCTGCCCTTTCCCCGCTCTCTCCGTGAAGAGGTTGATATTCGGCATGCAGAATTTAGCTACTAGCTTGATTGGTTCAAGTAGGTGAAAGCTTATGTTTCAGGAAGATCATATACTGTGCCCTTAAATGCAAGATCTCGCTTGGTTGTCATGCCAACCCTGAAGAGGAGACATACACTCCCCCTTTTTGAAGATCACAAAGAGGTTAAGCAATATTCTAATTTGATCTCTCTGGCTGTGATAAACACCATGACCAAAAGTAACTTGGGAGGACAGGGTTGACTCCATCTTATGATCTCAGGCTACTGTGGAGCAAAGCCAGGACAGGCATCAGAGGCAGGAGCCAGAGACAGAGACCACGGGTGCATGCTGCCTCCCAGCCGCTTCCTCAGTCTCCTTCTGTTTGTCTATTTCATACACAACATCTTGATCATCTTTACTACCTCCTTCCCCATCTTTCCTAGACAGGCCAGGCCCTCCTGCCTAGGGATGGCCCCTCCCTCAGTGGGCTGAGCACTCTTATATCAACTAGTAGTTAAGAAATAGCTCACAGATGCACTCCTGGGCCAGCCTGATGAAGGAAATTCCTCAACCGAGGTCCCCTACTCCTAGGTGACTCTGCTTTGTGTCGAGTTGACCACTGAAGCTGACTATAAAAAGTAGCTTCTTAAACTTACATATTTAAGAGAGGCCTTTCAATTTGATTCCAGGGTTGTCTGATTCTCAAGTCCAGGATTCTTCTACCCACTTTCAAAAGAAAAGTCGTGAGGTGGCTCAAATCCTTTTCTATAGCTGGCCTATGAACTTAAAAATCTTTGGTACAACTTTGATCATCAAACAAGTTGATGATTTTTAGTGTAGATCAGACCAGCTTCATAGGATAAATCTGTAGATTACAAAGCAAATCTTTTTTTTTTTTTTTTTGGTCTTTTTCAGATAGGGTCTCTCTATAGCCCTAGCTGTCCTGGAACTCGCTATGTAGACCAAGCTAGCCTTGAACTTACAGAGATCTGCCTGCCTCTTAGTGCTGGGATCAAAGGGGTGGGCCACCATGGGGACCCGGCTAAAAGCAATCTTTATTTGAAAGGATTACAATAAAAAATGATTGGCTGCATTATATCCCTTTTAGCGAACATGCAGGGGCCACCTCTACTGGCGTGTGCTTCTGGGCTCTGGAGACAGAGAAGTGGACAATACAGAAAGCCCTTCCTGCTTTTGATTTTACAGCATGATGGTAAAGGTAGATTGGAAATAATACCTGTAGTCAGAAGTGGTATTCAAACTATTTAATAATCTATTAAACAGCACCAGTCCATCAGAACAGACAATGCTGTACACAACAGGTGCGGCTGAAGTGCAAGTTGACTGACTGTCAGATTTGTTAATACAGGCATGGAGATGCAAGGAGGTGGCAGTCAGGGATGAAGTGACCATGAAAAGCTGCAGAAAAGGGGACCTGGAATTCTACCATGAAAAAAATCTAAAGTCCAGGAGGCCCTGGGGAGGTGGCTAGTCAACTGCTGTGTTAGACCATAGGGCTCGGGTTAGACCAGTGCTTAGCATGATGATAAAAACCCTCCAACTAGGTCATAAAGGATGAAAGACTAGCAAAGGAATCTCTGGTTCCCTTTCTGGGCATCAGAGAACTTGACCCATGCTTGAGACCGCTTTGGTGGTCATGTGCTTCGGAGCATGCGCTGGGGAGGGGCAACTTTGAGGCTGTTTGTCAGGTTAGGGAGCCATGCCATGGCTCCTTGCACAGTTGTTATTGCAAAGAGAAAACTAATGTAGGGATGTTTGGACTATATGCAGAGCTAGTCAGATTCACAGAAGGGGAGAAGAAGGAATCGAAACAGCACCTGAAGCTCCTGTTTGAGCAACTTGGTTAGTTGGTTGGTTGGTTGGTTGGTTGGTTGGTTTGCTTGTTTTCTGTCTTTTTGAGACAGGGTCTCCCTGTAGCACCAGCTGTGCTGGAACTCGCTATGTAGAACAGGCTGGTCTTGAACTCACAAAGATCCTCTCCCTCCCAAGTGCTGGGATTAAAGGTGTGCGCCACATGCTGTAACTTGGTTGGTTTTTACTGAGGAGAGGCAGATGGAGACAGCATCTTCAGGACGTTTGGACAGTGAGTGAGGTAATGAGCTTGGCTTTGGACACAGTGTCATGTAGAGCACCGGGATGGAGAAGTCTAACAGGCAGGTACAAATATGAAACATGGGCTGGAGAAATGGCTTAGCGGTTAAGAGTGCCAACTTCTCTTGCAGAGGACCCAGGTTCAATTCCCAGCACCCACATGGTGGCTAGAGCCGTCTTTAACTCCAGTTCCAGGGGAATCTGATGCCCTCTTCTGACCTCCGCAGCACTGCATGTCACAGGTGCACAAACCTACATGCAGACAGTACATTCATACACATAAAAAATAAAATTAAAAAAATGACTAAGAAAGCTTACCATGTTCAGTTAGATCACTGGATAACATATATGTATATGTTTATGTATATATGTATGTATTTATGTACTTACCTGACAGAAAATTCACAGCCCAAGGGAGAAACACTCTGAAATGAAAACCTGTAAGTGCCCACCTTTGGGAGGCAGGTGCGTGTGCTGTCTGAACTTGATGCCATCTTTCTCTTTCTCATCCTGTTCTCATTGGCCCAAAGAATGGCACAGGCAGGCCAAGCAGATCTCTCAGATTATATTGATGATTAAGTTTAATTGCCTAAGTGACTTTATAAATCACATATTTTTGTAAGTAACAAAATGTATTCAAGACTGAAATTGGCTTATATGGATCTCATTGTTGGATTTTAAGAACTTCACAGAGGAGTCTGACTTGCTGACCTCCCTAGGAATGGTCCTCTGGAGTTATTTTACCGTTGTGAATGCCATGCTCATGTTACATTACAGACTGCGCATAAGCTCCAGCACTGATTTGGCAATTGGCAGCTGGGGGAAACTGACAAATATTGGTCAGAGTCTGAGGTGGTATTGGTCTCAAACTGTGATAGTGAATCTTCACAAGTGAGCAGTTTAGATTACTCAGCTTCCTCATTTACAGGGTTCTGCATGAAACTGAGTCACATGCATATGTGATATATTATGATCAGTACCTGACATACACTAAACACATCTTCTCTTTTTATTTGGTTCCCTGGTCCTGACCAGGAGTCCCAGAGAGGGGGAGAAAATTACTCAGCTCGTCTACTGATCTGGGGTGTACTCGTCCTCCCTACTACCACTGGGGGAGATAATTACTGAGCTCACCTACTGATCTGGGGTGTACTCGTCCTCCCTACTGCCACTGGGGGAGATAATTACTGAGCTCACCTACTGATCTGGGGTGTACTCGTCCTCCCTACTACCACTGGGGGGAGATAATTACTGAGCTCACCTACTGATCTGGGGTGTACTCGTCCTCCCTACTGCCACTGGGGGAGATAATTACTGAGCTCACCTACTGATCTGGGGTGTACTCGTCCTCCCTACTACCACTGGGGGAGATAATTACTGAGCTCACCTACTGATCTGGGGTGTACTCGTCCTCCCTCCTACCACTGGGGAGATAATTACTGAGCTCACCTACTGATCTGGGGTGTACTTGTCCTCCCTACTGCCCCGGGGGGAGATAATTACTGAGCTCACCTACTGATCTGGGGTGTACTCCTCCTCCCTACTGCCACTGGGGGAGATAATTACTGAGCTCACCTACTGATCTGGGGTGTACTCGTCCTCCCTACTGCCCCTGGGGGAGATAATTACTGAGCTCACCTACTGATCTGGGGTGTACTCATCCTCCCTACTGCCACTGGGGGAGATAATTACTGAGCTCACCTACTGATCTGGGGTGTACTCTTCCTCCCTACTGCCACTGGATCAGGTAGAAAGGTTTGAAGCCTGTCAGTCATCATCATCTACTCCTACCCTGATCACTGGTTGGGGGCAAAATAGGACTTCGAGGATGAGTACACCCTCCAGTCATCACGTCTCAGATGAGCTCCCTCAGGTATTAAGTCTCGCACACCCAGTGGGTAGTAGGCTGGATAGGATGAGTTACACCCCAAGATATCAGTAGGTGATCTCAGTATTTATCTCTCCCACTTAGGCCTAGTAGGGAGGAGAAGAGTCACACCCCAGATCCAGTAGATCCTGAGTCAGTAAATATATCCCTAGATTTGGCGCTCTTTAGCTTACTTCCTCCTCCCGGTACGTGACCGCCTGGGAGGATGGAAATTACACCTTACTACAGAATGTCAGTTGAGTGCGACTTCAGTCACATCTGTCTCCTCCCCCCCGAGGGGGGGATAGTATGGGTATACCGTTCGAGAGACGTGCCTCAGTACACCCCCACGATTCATTAGGTGAGCACTCACGGTGCTGCTGGGGGGAATAATTACTGAGTATTCTTCAACCTCATCTCCATCCTCGGCGGTGTGTACTCGTCCTCCCTGCTACCACTGGGGGAGATAGTACTGAGCTCACCTACTGTTCTGGGGTGTACTCGTCCTCCTTACTGTACACTAGAGGCAGGATGCGGGAGGGATATGTAACACCTTACCAGATATGAGAGTAGATGAGGCTCATTAATATCTCCCCAGTCGCCTCGGTAGTAAGGCTATTGAGGACAATTTACACCCCAGTATCAGTAGGTGAGCTGGTACTTAAGATATCATCCCCCAGCTTAGGCAGTAGGAGGAAGTATTACACCCCAGATCAGTTAGGTAGAGATCAAGTCTATAGGTAATGTATCTCCCCCAGGGCAATATAGTAGGGAGGAGGAAGTACACCCCAATCAGTAGGTGAGCTTCAAGTTAATTACTACCTCCCAGAGGAGCTAGAGTATTCGATAGAGGACATGATTAAGCGACCCAGGGGCGATCAGTATACTGTGGTGACGCATCTCCAGTATAAATTACCTCCAACCAAGTGGTAGCTAGGTGAGGACCGTACTTACCACCCACAACTGGGGGATAAGGAAGGTGAAGCTCGTGGCGGGAGTATTATCTCCCAAGATTAGTAATACAGCCTCACCCTACTGACCCTGGGTGTACCTCGTCCTCCACTTCCCCCTGGAGAGATAGTACAAGTATTACTGAGGCTCACCTACCGAATCTGGGCGTGTACGCGCGTCGCTCAAGACTTTACGATAGCCTGCCGCTGGAGACCTAGGGGTGAGTGGAGATGAGAGGAATAATTGTACTGAGCTCACAGTTCCGTACTGACTGGGGTATATCTAACTTGTTCTCCCTACTACCACTGGGGATATAATTAATGAGCTCATCTACTTATCTGGGGTGTACTCATCTTCCCTACTACCACTGGGGGAAATAATTACTGAGCTCACCTAATGATCTGGGGTGTACTTTTTCCCCCTCCTGCCACTGGGAGATAGCATTAACTGGCTCACCTCTAGGCATGGGTGTACTCATCCCCCCTACTACCACTGGGGGAGTAATTACTGAGCTCACCTACTGATCTGGGGTGTACTCGTCCTCCCTACTGCCCCTGGGGGGAGATAATTACTCAGCTCACCTACTGGTTGGACGGCTGTAAAGCTCTCCTCTCCTGACACACCTACTCACTGGGGTAGAGATCAAATGTTAAATACGCGTGAAGCTTCAACAGAGTTAATTATTTCTCCTTTCAGGCATTCTACCTGACATTTGCAGTGTACGGGCGCGTGACTTTCCTGCGGTCCTTTATAACCTAAGCAATGGGGTCGAGCATTCGATTATATTTTTACTCGAGGCTCACGCGACTGTGGATGAACATCTGGCGGAGTACACCCAGTTATTCCAGTGGGTATGGTATACTAATGCTCTTCTCCACTTCCTACCATCTAGGGTGAGAATTATCTCCCCGATCAATTAACTGAGGAGCGTCAGCTTCCTTACTTTGAATTCTTAGGAAGTGCTATCTTCATCAGCTACTCTCTCTCCTTAACTGACCAGAGCTGACAGAAGGAAAGTACACCCAGATCAGTAGAGAGTCGTCAGTAATTATTATCTCCCCGTGATCTAGTACGTAATAGTAGACCTGAGCAGAGACAATAGGTTACTCAGAAAAGCTTTTACAATCCAAATCAAAAACAACCCGCAAGAATACAAAGAATAAAACTAGGTGAGCCTCAGCTGAGGATATTATCTCCCAAATAAACGCCCAGCCTACTGACCTGGTGGTGTGGCTGAGTTTTTTTCGGTAAGTGATAGGAAAGTAGTAACACCCAAGTATCAGTAGGTTGGAGCTCTGACTCGTCCTCCCCTACTCACCCAGTTTAGGGGAAGTAATTATCTCCCCCAATGGTAGCGGCGTGTGCGCGAATGTGGGAAACTGTCTGGAGGCGATACAGATCACGCAAGTCGACGGGGGCGACCGATTTTACGCGGGCTGTAGGCCTTTGCGCCGTCCGGGGAAGACGGATAGAAGGGGCAGTAAAGGATCGGGACGATTTTACTGGAGCCCTCACCGCTACCTGATTCGGTAGAGGAGTGAGCTTAGGGGTGGTAGGAAAGTTACTACGTCCCTCCTACTGGCCGCCAGGGGAGAGTTAGGAAGGTACGAACACCCCCAAGATCAGTAGTGGGTGAGCTCATAAAATTATAAAGATATCTCTCCCCCCAGCAGCGGAAGCGTAGGGAGGATGAGTACACCGCAGATCAGTAGGTGAGCTCAGTAATGATCTCCCCAGTGGAAAAAAAATAGGGAGTGTTATGTAGTTACACTCCTTAACTCCCAGAATCAGTTTTATAGATGGACGCCTCACTCTACTGATCTGATAGGTGTTATCAATAGGTAGTACTAGTATTATTCTAGTTCTAAAGTTTAAGTTATAATAATTATCCCGCCCAGTCGACTCATGGCCGCCTCACTATCTACCACTGAGTAGGGAGGATGAGTACACGCCAGATCAGTAGGTATGTGAGGTCTCAGCTTAGTAATTATCTCCCCAGTGGTAGTAGGGAGGATGAGTACACTCCAGATCAGTATGTGAGCTCAGTAATTATCTAACCCCAGCGGCAGTAGGGAGGAAGATTACACCCCAGATCAGTAGATGGAGCTCATTTTAGTATTATCTCCCCGAGTGGTAGTAGGGAGGACAATTATACCCCAGATCAGTAGGTGAGCTCAGTAATTATCTCCCCCCAGGGGCAGTAGGGAGGAAGAGTACAACCCAGATCAGTAGATGAACTCAGTAATTATCTCCCCAGTGGCAGTAGGGAGGACGAGTACACCCCAGATCAGTAGGTGAGCTCAGTAATTATCTCCCCAGTGGTAGTAGGGAGGATGAGTACACCCCAGATTAGTAAGTGAGGTCAGTAATTACTCCCCCAGTGGTAGTAGGGAAGATGAGTACACCCCAGATAAGTAGATGAGCTCATTAATTATATCCCCAGTGGTAGTAGGGAGAACGAGTACACCCCAGATCAGTATGTTGAGCTCTAGTGAATTATCTTGCCCAGCGCAGTAGTGGTGATGAGTACACCCAAGTCAGTAAGTGACTCCATAGAAATTATCTCCCCTACGGGGGTAGAGAATGTGGACGTACACCCTACCGTAACTTGTCAGCCTATCTCTACTACCAACTGGGAAGAGATCAGTAGGTTGGCTGCCGACAGGTATTATGCACCAGCGGCACGCCGGACGGACTCACCCAGGACCCGGGGGGAGAGGGAGGAAGAGGGGAAGAGAGGGAAGAGGATCAAATACTGAGCCAAAGCCTACTGAATCTGGTTTTGTAAAGTGTGTTCGTTATCTTCCTCCCCCCCCTCTTGCCGAATGGGAGATTAGTATCAGGATAAATACTGAGATCAAAAACCTGACTGATCTGGGTACTGAAGTGTCCTTCCCTTCTAGCCACTGGGGGACGGGAGAGACAATAAATACTGAAGTCACCTTACTGACTGGTTGAGTGTCTTTTCATTAAGTACTTCATTGCCTAGCGTCCTACTACACAGCTGGGAGGAAGAAACAGTTACCTCAGCGATAATGACTACCTCAATCTAGTACTGATCTGGGGTGGGGTACTTCTGGTCACGTCCTCCTAGTATTATCTACTCACCCAACTTGGGGGTAGTCAGGGATGATCATTACTGGGAGAGGCCTCACTTTACTGATCTGGGGTTTAACGGTACACCCCAGAAATCATAACTGAGGCGAGTTATATATACTCGTTCTCCCTCCCCTACTCCTGGGACAGTGATATTACTGAGGGTCTCACCATATAGCTGAAGTCTGGACAGTACATCTCCTCACAGATCAGTAAGTTATTGCCTCCCTGACGTACCATCTGAGGGCGAGATAATACTGAGCTCATCCTACTGATTACTGGGGATGTAACTTCGTCCTTCTCTACTACACCCTCCTTGGGCGAGCATTAATTACTGAGTCAAGCCTACTGATCGAGGCGGCTCGTACTCGTCCTCCCCTCTGCCGCTGCGGACCCAGTGATAGATGTACCTGACCCAGTAGCTCACCATAGCTTTTGATTGAGACGAGTACGACCCCAGATCAGTAGCGGTGATGCTCATGGTATATACTTTAACTTCTCCCCTCTGTTAGAAGGGTACTGCCGCTGGGGGAACAAAAGGTAATTCAAATTACTGAGCCTCCACCCTACTGGATCTCCGACGCTGTGCTCATCGCGGCTCCCTGACTACCACTGTGGAGATAGCTCAGTACTTATCTCTCCCCAGTGTAGAGAGAGGTACATACTCGACCCCGAGACTCCACACATGTAGTATGGAATCTGGGAGGCCTAGTTAATTAATCTCCCCAGTTTGAGTGTACTCGTCCTCAGTTAGGAGGCCTGACACTCGACCGCGGTTAGGAGCGCCCACAAGTATAATCTAGTAGCTGTTGGAGCTCCTCAAAGAATTATTCTCCCCCACGTCAGATAGGCAGTGACGGAATCTGGTGTATCGCACTCTCACCCCAGATGTCACCACTATGGGGAGTTGAGGGATCAGATAAAATTACTGAGAAGCTACAATTCACTCCCCCCCAAGGCTAGTCGTGAGTAGTGCACAGGACGTGTCAACTCCCTACACCTCAAACGCAATCAGTGGTGAGCGTACAGTATAATTATCCCGCCCGACTAATTACTGAGACTCCAGATAGAGAGGCATAGAGTACAACCCCAGCATGCAGAGTAGGTTGAGTCTCTTCTGGGGTTTACTTCAATGCCACTCTCCCCCCTCGTACGGCCAGTAGAGAGGATGAAAGTCTACGGGAATAATTACTGAGACCAGATCAGTAGATGAGCTCAGCAATTATCTCCCTCCAGCTGCGGGCAGTCTAAGGGAGGACTTGAGTTTACGGAACCTCCATGGTCGTAGGTAACGTTGTTGCCTCCGTACTCGTCCAATAGTCACCTACGCTCGCCCACAGTCTGGTGGGCGGGCAGGAGTGGGAAGGGGGCGGGGGAGAGATACATGAATGTAAATTACTCACTACTGACCAGAGTCAGTAGCGTGCTACGAGCTCATAACGCCCCCACATCCCATCTCCCCCCCCGGCTCCCATGACCGAACTTGAGTTGGGGAGTAGAGGGACGGTACACCCCAGATCAGGGCTTAATTTGAAGCTTTAGTCTGTCTTAGGTCTTTTGTTTTATAGTATACTATGTGGCGACTCGCTGTGATTATTCGTAATTATTCCTTGCTGTCCTCCCTGCCGTCGTACTGCGGTCCCCCCCCCCTCCCCAGACTAGCCACGTTACTTGAGGGGGGGAGGGAGAGCGGGAGGGGAGATAATTATGAGTTCACTCTACTGATCTGGGGTATACTCGTCCTCCCTACTACCGGGACGTACAGATATGTGAGCTGGGGAGTATAAATTACTTGTAGCTCCCCCTCACATACTGATCTGGGTGTACTCTCCTCCCTACTACCACGGGGAGATAATTACTGAGCTCACCTACTGATCTGGGTGTACTCTTCCTCCCTACTACCACTGGGGGAGAAAATTACTGAGCTCACTACTGATCTGGGGTGTACTCTCTCCCCTACTACCACTGGGGAGATATTACTGAGCTCACCTACTGATCTGGGTGTACTCTCCTCCCTACTACTGCCTGGGGGAGATAATTACTGAGCTCACCTACTGATCTTGGGTGTACTCGTCCTCCCTACTCCCCCCTGGGGGAGATAATTACTGAGCTCACCTACTGATCTGGGGTGTACTCGTCCTCCCTACTCCCTGGGGGGGATAATTACTGAGCCCACCTACTTATCTGGGGTGTACTCTCCTCCTATACACTGGGGAGATAATTACTGAGTCACTACTGATCTGGGGTGTAATTCCTCCCTCTCCACTGGGGAGATAATTACTGAGCTCACCCTACTGATCTGGGGTGTAGTTGTCCTCCCTACTACCACTGGGAGATAATTACTGAGCTCACCTACTGATCTGGGGTGTACTCGTCCTCCCTACTACCACTGGGGAGATAATTACTGACCTCACTTACTGATCTGGGGTGTACTCATCCTCCCTACTACCACTGGGGGAGATAATTACTGACCTCACTTACTGATCTGGGGTGTACTCGTCCTCCCTACTACCACTGGGGAGAGATAATTACTGAGCTCACCTACTGATCTGGGGTATACTTGTCCTCCCTACTACCACTGGGGGAGATAATACTGAGCTCACCTACTGACTGGGGTGTACTCGTCCTCTCTACTCCCCCTGGGGGGGATAATTACTGAGCTCACCTACTGATCTGGGGTACTCTCCTCCCTACTCCCTGGGGAGATAATTACTGAGTCACTACTGATCTGGGGTGTACTCTTCCTCCCTTCTGCCCTGGGGGAGATAATTCTGAGTCACCTACTGATCTGGGTGTACTCATCCTCCCTACTACCACTGGGGAGATAAATACATGAGCTCACTACTGATCTGGGTGTACTCGTCCTCCCTACTACCACTGGGGAGATAATTACTGAGCTCACCTACTGATCTGGTGTACTCGTCCTCCCTACTACACTGGGAGATAATTAATGAGCTCACTACGATCTGGGGTGTACTCGTCCTCCCTACTACACTGGGGAGATAATTACTGACTCACTACTGTCTGGGTGTACTCGTCCTCCCTCTACCACTGGGGAGATAATTACTGAGCTCACCTACTGATCTGGGTGTACTCATCTCCCTACTACCACTGGGGGAGATAATTACTGAGCTCACCTACTGACTGGGGTGTACTCTCCTCCCTACTCCCTGGGGGAGATAATTACTGAGCTCACTACTGATCTGGGGTGTACTCTCCTCCCTACTTCCCTGGGGAGATATTACTGAGCTCACCTACTGATCTTGGGTGTACTCTCCTCCCTACCACCACTGGGGGAGATAATTACTGGCTCACCTACTGATCGGGTGTATCGTCCTCCCTACTACCACTGGGGAGATAATTACTTAGCTCACCTACTGATCTGGGTGTACTCTTCCTCCCTACTCCCTGGGGAGATAATTATGAGCTCACCTACTGATCTGGGTGTACTCTTCCTCCCTCCTGCCACTGGGGGAGATAATTACTGAGCTCACTACTGATCTGGGGTGTACTCGTCCTCCCTACTACCACTGGGGGAGATAATTACTGAGCTCACCCACTGATCTGGGGTGTACTTGTTCTCCCTTCTACCACGGGGGAGATAATTACTGAGCTCACCTACTGATCTGGGGTGTACTCATCCTCCCTACTACCACTGGGGGAGATAATTACTGAGCTCACCTACTTATCTGGGGTGTACTCATCCTCCCTACTACCACTGGGGGAGATAATTACTGAGTTCACCTACTGATCTGGGGTGTACTTGTCCTCTCTACTCCCCCTGGGGGGAGATAATTACTGAGCTCACCTACTGATCTGGGGTGTACTCCTCCTCCCTACTGCCCTGGGGGAGATAATTACTGAGCTCACCTACTGATCTGGGGTGTACTCGTCCTCCCTACTGCCACTGGGGAGATAATTACTGAGCTCACCTACTGATCTGGGGTGTACTTGTCCTCCCTACTACCACTGGGGGAGATAATTACTGAGCTCACCTACTGATCTGGGGTGTACTCGTCCTCCCTACTACCACTGGGGAGATAATTACTGAGCTCACCTACTGATCTGGGGTGTACTCGTCCTCTCTACTCCCCCTGGGGGGAGATAATTACTGAGCTCACCTACTGATCTGGGGTGTACTCGTCCTCCCTACTACCACTGGGGAGATAATTACTGAGCTCACCTACTGATCTGGGGTGTACTCGTCCTCCCTACTACCACTGGGGAGATAATTACTGAGCTCACCTACTGATCTGGGGTGTACTCGTCCTCCCTACTACCACTGGGGGAGATAATTACTGAGCTCACCTACTGATCTGGGGTGTACTCGTCCTCCCTACTCCACTGGGGGAGATAATTACTGAGCTCACCTACTGATCTGGGGTGTACTCGTCCTCCTACTACCACTGGGGAGATAATTACTGAGCTCACCTACTGATTTGGGGTGTACTCGTCCTCCCTACTACCACTGGGGGAGATAATACTGAGCTCACCTACTGATCTGGGGTGTACTCTCCTCCCTACTACCACTGGGGAGATAATTACTGAGCTCACCTACTGATCTGGGGTGTACTCGTCCTCCCTACTCCACTGGGGGGAATAATTACTGAGCTCACCTACTGATCTGGGGTGTACTCTCCTCCCTACTACCACTGGGGAATAATTAATGAGCTCACTACTGATCTGGGGTGTATCTCCTCCCTACTCCCTGGGGAGATAATTACTGAGTCACTACTGATCTGGGGTGTACTCGTTCTCCCTACTACCACTGGGGGATAATTACTGAGCTCACCTATGATCTGGGGTGTACTCATCCCCCCTACTACCACTGGGGAGATAAAAACTGAGCTCACCTACTGATCGGGGTGTACTCTTCCTCCCTACTCCACTGGGGAGATAATTACTGAGCTCACCTACTGATCTGTGGGTGTATCGTCCTCCCTACTACCACTGGGGAGATAATTACTGAGCTCACTACTGATCTGGGGTTTCTGTCTCCAACTCACCACCTGGGGGAGGGAGGATAAGGGGGAGACTGAGGTTGCTCAGGAGGGGGAGACTGAGGGTGCTCAGGGGAGAGGGAGACTGAGGGTGCTCAGGGGAGGGGGAGACTGAGGATGCTCAGGGGAGGGGGACACTGAGGGTGCTCAGGGGGGACTGAGGGTGCTCAGGAGGGGGAGACTGAGGGTGCTCAGGGGAGGGGGAGACTGAGGATGGTTGGGAGGGGGAAGACTAAGGGTGTTCAGGGGAGGAGACTGAGGGTGCTCAGGAGGGGGAGACTGAGGGTGCTCAGGGGAGGGTGAGACTGAGGGTGCTCAGTGGAGGGGGAGACTGAGGATGCTCAGGGGAGGGGGAGACTGAGGGTGCTCAGGAGGCGGAGACTGAGGGCGCTCAGGGGAGCAGGAGACTTAGGGTGCTGGGGGGGAATATGTGTTTCATAAATGCTGAGGGAAATGAATCATTTCTGTTTTTAGGTGAATCAGAAAACACTTTATGGGAGGCTGGAGAGATGGTTCATTGGTTAAGAGCACTGACTTCTCTTGCAGAGTACCCAGGTTTACTTCCCAGCACGTATGTGGTGCCTAACAACTGTCTATGACTCCAGTTCTAGGGAATCCAATGCCATCTCCTGACCTACCCAGGCATTACATACACAGGTGCATTTATACACATGCAGACAGTACACTCGTAAAATAAAAATATTTTTAAAAAATTTATAGAAAAGATGAGAGATACTGATGTTAGTATTAATAAAATAATAACCATTTAAAGTGTATTATTTAATCCTCTATGAAGTAGACATTTATTCTACTTTATGATTAGAAAACTGGCCTAGAAAAATGAATACCTGTTTTGAGGTAGGAACAATTGGAGAAAACTGTGGCTTCTTAGTGGGTTATTCAGTACAGATTCAAGGGTGTTAGGAATCCAAAGACATCCACAGAGCTGTGCAGGGTTTTTAGTTAGAACAAAAAAGTGTCAAGACCAGAAATGAGATGAAAATGGTTACAATGTGACAGCATGCACACAACCCTAAACTCAAACCACACAAGAGAAGAAAATGGTTACAATGTGACAGCATGAACACAACCCCTAAACTCAAACCACACACAGTATAGAACTGTGTTACCTCCACCTTAGCTGAGGAACTACTGGCAGGTGATCCGTGAGGGAGAGTTGGTCTTCTTTAAGGGAGAGACACTAACTAAACTGACCACACTCCAGTGGATAGACTCACACCATGGGACATTTAGGGATACAAAGCTGATCCTCTGGGCCGAGGTGGTGCAGATAGAGGATGGGGTCTAAATATGATCAAGTTGTATTATTTGAAATGCACAAAAATTCAATAAAATTATGTTAAATTAAGGTTATGTTGAGCTAGGTAATAGAACAACAGATTGGAGCTACAGGGAATGACACAAACCTGGCATGCTGCTTGCTTTTCTCATCACTGCAACCACATCATCAGTAAGAAGCCTGGGTTTGTGTAAGGTTTAAGGGTCCAGCCTCAGGTCTTCCTGCCTGAGCACCAGGCTGTCTCTCCAGCCCCTTCCCCTCTGTCTCATACATACAAATTCCAGTACGTACCACACACACACACACACACACACACACACACACACATTCCAATACGTACACACACAGGTACTGTGGCAGCCACCATCTCTTTCCTGGTGCATGCTGTGTTTCTTGTGTGGTGTAACCTTCTCTGGTCCAGCCGGAGAGATTCAGGTCACGACCGAGGAATGAGGGTGAGAGATGCGGAGTCAACACACAGACACCAGGAGTCAGATGAAACAAGCAGGTTGCGAGCTGCCGCAGACTTGTTTGTGCAGGAAAAGGTAAGGGCATATATGTGGTCCGCTCTGCTCCTTCCACAGGCAGGCCAGCTGCTGACGACTGGGCGAATTCTCTCTGGCCCAGGTCACTGACTCAGCTGTTGCCATGATTGGCTTCCGGGAACAGGTTAAGCCTGTTGTATTTCAAACTCTGTGAGTAGGTAAAGCAGTTCATTGAGTTAATCCCATGGGATTCTCAGGAGCAATTAATTCCCTTTCCAATACTGTGCCCACTGAGGCCACCTGCAGCTGTCATCAATAATAATGACCGGCAGGACCATCCCTGGTGAAGTTATCTGTGCAAGAACCAGGCAGGCAGGACTGTGCCCCTCTCTGATTGCCTGTGCTCTATTGGGTTCTGTATTTATGCCCAAAGCCATTAGTACAGGCTTCGAAGAACTTCTTTTTACTCCTTTAATCCAGTGTCCATGAAAATTGAGCATAGCTGGGGATATGTGAACTTCCCTGCCCAGAAGCAAACCTTCTGTGGAGTGAGTAGTTTCGCACTTTACATCTTCAGAAGTCCATGGACGCTCACACAGGTGGTCATTTGGTGGAAGGAGTGGGTGTTCATAGTGAGAGTGATCCCTAGAAGTGAGGGGTGTCACACCAACTTCAGGTGGTGTTGGTGGAGACTGGATTGGAGGTCTCTAACTGGGTTTGAGGTCTCAGGACCCTTCCTAGTCTCTAGGCAGTCTGGAGGAAGGGGCTGGTATTGGGAGAGAAGGTATCTGTCTGTCAGAGGAAAGGTTTCTGGGTTGCCTACCAGGGATTGAGGATAACAGGGAGCCACCCATGTGCCCCTGGCAATGGCATGGAACTGGCCACAGTGCTTTGGGGTAGTCACAGCCGGCAGGGGGAGGGGGCACTGCCCACCTAAGTCTAGGGGCCACAAGAGGTGACTGCAGAGTCTCTAATGTGTAGCCTGCTGGGGTCTGGTAAGTGACAAAGGGAGACCAGGAAGCAGGAAGAGGTGAGGCCCCCTGGCCAACTGGAAGGTAGGCATTTGGGATGAAGGCAGGGGTAGAGGCAGACCTGGGTCTCTGGGATACCTATGGTGACTGAAAAGTAATAGAAGCTGTGAGGTAAGACAGCAGGTAGTAAGAAGGCTGCAGCCAGGGTAGGAGGGAGATGGCTCAGTGCTTATGAGCTCTGGAAACTCTTGGGAGGCCCTGGGTTCAGTTCCCAGCACCCACATGGCAGCTCTCACCTCCACAGGCATTATGTAAATACACAGAGGCAAAACACATAAAAATTAATAAATATATTTTAAAATATCACTTTAAACAAGAAGATTGTTTGAGAAAACTATATGAAGCTTGAGTCTTCCAACAACTGACACCATAGACTCCCTTTGAACGCCTCCAAGAGGCCCTTCATTTTGATTCTGCCTTCAGTGTCAAATAATAGTATCTGCAGTTAAGGCTGAGTCACTTCTGTGTGGACCATGTGGAGGAATAAAAAGACCCAGAACACTTTTAGGCTGGCAAGATACTTTATAACAGGACTCCCTGCTCTCTTCACGTATGCAAAATGAAACTATATACAAGTTCTCTCACTCTGGGGTAATAGGGTGTGTCATAATATTTTATATCATAATCCTCAACTTCATGTTACTCACATATGACCCTCTATTCGAGGGTGAAAGTTCCCTTTATACACAGCCTTCATTTATTTTTATTTATATTACCTGTTTAATAAGGCCCCTTGCTATGCAGAGGTTCCCCACATGTGGCAGCAGAGGACTGCAGTATACCAAGCCAGGTCTTGGTTCTCTTCAACTCTTTCAAAACCATGTGTATATAATATTTTCATATTTTTAAATAGCAGAAAATGGAAATTTGTGACTTTTAATTTTTACTTCAGGGTAAAAGCTCAAGATATGAAATGCTATTTCTTTGTTGTTGTTTGTTTTGCTTTGTTTTTGAGACTTGGTTTTGCTGTATATCCTGGCCGAATACTACAGAAATGAAACTGACCTGAAGTCATGGTGATTCTCCAGCCTCTGCCTCCCAAATTCTCAGATTACAAGTGAAACTCAATTTTCATCTTCTTTTAACCTATATCTATCTACTCTTTCAACTTACTTAAAATTTTTATTTACTTTTATTTGATGTATATTAGTGTATTGCCTTCATAGATGTAAGTACACCTGTGTGTGTAATCCCCACAGATTACAGAAGAGGGCATCAGACTCCCTGGAACTAGAGTCACAGATGGTTGTTAGCTGCCATGTGGGTGCTGGGACCCAAACCTATCAGATCTTCAGCAAGAGCAGCCAGTGCTCTTATGCACTGAGCCATCTCTCTGGCCCCCTTATGTGTACTTACAGGGCTTCAATTCCCTAAAAGTTCGGGAATTTTTCCCACAGGGGCCAGGCCAGTGACAGCTGACACAAAGCAGGGAAGCTAGGAGAAAGAATGGCTTGAGAACAGAGAACAGTGGGCTGGCATAGGTTTAGGAATGAATGAGCGCTCTAGCCATCAGCGCAGAGGGGTCTGCGTATACATTAGAGTCAAAACAGAAACAAACAAGAAAGGGTCTTCACAGCAAACAGATGAGATTAAGTCCTGCCTCGTCAATGGCCCAGTGACCTTGGACAAGGTTCATCTCAGTCACCTTCACATTCTCACTTGGAGAAGAGATGGCCTGGCCAGTCTTGCAGAGTTGTGGTTACAGTCCCTAAGCTTGGCAAGTTGCCCAAACAAGCAGCAGGCCACATTTCTTTCAGCCCTTGCTTGGCCCTGTCTTTTTGAAGCTAGAGACAGTGGATCTTGGTGTTTGAAGTCTCCACATCCTGAGGCATCCTCCCCTTTTCCAAAATGGCAAGCAACTCTTGGAAAAGATCTCAGCGATATGTATGTGCTCCTTCCTCAATAACAAATATTTCCTGGGGAGATGGTAAACATTAAAAGTGTATAAAGTTGCCGGGTGTGCTGGTGCATGGCTTTAATCCTAGCACTTGGGAGGCAGAGGCAAGAGGTCTTTGTGAGTTCAAGGCCAGTCTGGTCTACAGAGTGAGTTCCAGGACAGCTGGGGCTACAGGGAGACCCTGTCTCAAAAAGACCAAAAAAAAGTGTATAAAGAATTTTTTTAATTTCTATGTAATGTGGATCTAGATTGCCTGATGCCAATGTCCTCTCCTACTTAGAAAACTCCCCTGTGTGCCACCTTGTCCTTGGTTCACAAACCCCTGGATTTGCTTCAGCTAGAGCCCAAAAGGAACCTGGGTTTCATTGTGTCTGTGCAGTAGTTAGGAAAAAAGGAAAATGTACTTCGTGGGAAATGAACATTGAGAAATAGACAAAATTAAAAGTTTCAAAGTAAAAGTTTTTCTCAGTTGACAGAGTTTTTCACTGAACTATGGAAATATGAATATATCCCATTATGACATCATAATGGCTTTATGCTATGTATGCAGTTCAAGTAGAAAAAATTTAACAGTTAAGAAACCATGCAGACCAGGTAAGGCAGAAAACCAGGGTAATGGCAGGCACTGACAAATCCATTTTAATTTCTTCCATTATCATAAGGATGGATTGTAGATCTGGTAATGAGATTTTTATGCAATAGTCCCATAGTATTTATAAGAAATTGGGCTTCATCTTTGAAACAGAAGAGACAACAAAATGTGTCCTATCCTCCAGTTTGTCTACCTATGTGATACAGTTCCCATTTGTCAAACTTATTAAAAGTTACTTATTAATGTCTTTTGGATTTAAATGTTGTTCATCCTTCTAGATGGGTACCATGTACAAATCTAGATTGGAAGATTATTTTTATTATTCCTTGAAGTAATAATTATTCATTCATAGTACCTGGCAGTAGTCACTTACACAGTAGATGTCAAATATTTCTTGAATTTACTCATCTCATAACCATCAATAATATATCCTTTTAAAAATATTTTAAAACTATGTTTATGTTATATGTATGACTGTATTGCCTACATGTGTGTAAGTGCACTCATGTCATGCAATGCCAGTGGAGGTCAGAAGAGGGCATCAGATCCCTTTGATTACCCACCATGTGGGTGCTGGGAACTGAACCCGGGGTCTCTGCAAAAGCAGCCAGTGCTCTTAACTGCCGAGCCATCTCTCCAGCCCCTCAATAATATGTTTTAACAATCTATACAGTCATGTAATTTTATATCTCTTCATATTCTCTTTCCACCATCATCTGTTGTAGAACATGAAGAGTGGATGTCCTACACAAAGCAGACGTTGTCCTGTTTGGTTTTCCTAACTTGTGCCATGGTGTAACTAGGACCTGGTTTGTTATCTGGCTACAATTTTAACTCAACCAGTAGGTCTCTTTGTACCTTAGAATGACATGTTTTCCATTCCTGATGCCTTGCTCTTTCTGTGCAGTCAATTTTTGGCAGAGGGAAGGAAGTAAAAATGAAAGAAAAGAAGGAACAGGAAGAAGAGGGGACAAGAGTTGTAAAACAGTTGTGATAAATTCTAATATTTATATTCTAACTTAGACCCTCAAAAATCCATAATAGGGCAACAATATTTCCATGTCAAGGTCTGTCTGGTGGGAGACATGGCTGTCCTAAAAGAAAGTTACATTTTCTGCATCTGCAAACTGCAAAGCAAATAGCCGTCCCACACACTGCTGTTCAGAGCCTGACTCTCTGTAACCATGGAGACATTACCTCATTGTGTTCTGAGGGGCAGTGCCGGCCTGATGTGTGTTGTCATAAAGGTTGCTCTGCTGGGCACTGCCTCCCTCTGGGCTGGGCTGGGCTCCTCGGCCTCTCTGAGGTTCCCCTGACCAAGGTAAGTGCTGGCCATGTTGAGGCACTTCTATTTCCCCGGGAAGAATTCCGTTTCTACTACCAGCTTGGTAAAGAAATCCTTAAATCTGGTAAATTGATGACAGTTGGATTATCAGGTGAGGTCACTTTAAAAAGAAACTTTGCCTTGAACTTCAGCTGTGTTCCTCACTTAATCTCATGATCTGTTTATCTTCTCCTAGCCAAGATGAAGGAGACACAAGGCAGCCAAGAGTCTATGAAGGCTCCGGTGAGCGACAGCAGCAGCAGCGGCGGCGTGAAGCAAGAGGACAGAACACAGAGTGACAACCTGTAAGGACAGATGAGTGGGCCCACATTGTCTGGCTTAAAGGCATAGTGATGAAATGTTGAGCTTTTGGTTTAAAGACAACTTTGGTGGGGGCTGGCAGGTGGCTCAGCAGGTAAAGGTGCTGTCCCTGCAAGCTGGTTGATCTGAGTTTGATCCCTGGAACCTACATGGGGGAAAGAGAGAACTGACTCCACAGACTTATGCTCTGACCTTCCCATAGGCACCATGGCATACAAGCTCTCTAACATACATCACACACACCTCTCTCTCTCTCTCTCTCTCTCTCTCTCTCTCTTCTCTCTCTCTCTCTCTCTCTCTCTCTCTCCTCCCCCATGATAAAATTAAAACAATTTAGGAAGTACTTAAAACCACACATCCCCCCAAGTTTTGTGAATATAATGAACCATTACGTATAGCTGTTCCCCTAACCTCTGTTTTATGAGGTTTCAGCCCTTGAGCAGTATTATAAATTCCCCTAGTTAGAGCTCCTTTATAAAAGACCTGGTCGAGATTCCAGACTGCCATTTAGTGGGCTCAGACCATCAGTTTAAGAGCTTGACTGACAAGACTTGAACCTATGACCTCCACCCTGGAGGCTGAAGAAAGACAACTGCCAGCCTGGCCACAGTGTGGATGGTCGCATCACTACCAACATCAGCAACAACAAAGTCTACTTGACAAACTCGGGGATGCCAAAACATTTTAGAATTGGATCTTGGGAATCTTTAGGAGGACGGCATATAAAATCACCACTCTTTCTAGCACTAACGTAAACCATCCTAGTGACTACATCACTGTATTGGTTTCCAGTGTCTCCTAAGAACGGATTTTGCTCTTGAGATGTGCTTTATTTACAGTTCAGCTCCAGTCCACTCTTAAATGAGTGTTTTGAGGTGAGACCTGATGGCTGCATTGTCCCCAAAGCAGCATCTCTCCAGGATGTGTCCAGGTCTCTCCTGAAAGGCTGGCCCTGAGCTCCTGCCATTAATTACAAAACAGAAAAATACCAAGAAGGGGCCAGGAAAATCCCAGCACCCGAGGGAGAGGTAACTGGGCTCTAAGAATAATCTCCCATCCTCCACAAGTGTCCAGAGGTGGGTGAGCGTGGGGCCAACAGGGCCAGCTGCACACAGAAGCCTCTGGAATGTCGAGGATCTCCACGAGATGTGCAGTGCCATCAGACATTTGTCGACAGCACGGATAAGACTTCCTGTGTCCCCACCCCAGGATTCTCTGCTCTAACTCCACGTGGGCTTATTGGGAATCTTTATTGGAATTAATTTGTGTGTGGTGGGGTGGGGGGGAAAGCTGTTGTTTTATGGAAGAAAAATTGAGAGCTTCTAAAATGATCACACTGGAAAGATCCAGCCAGTGTGTAATGAAACCCAGATGTGAAGAACGTTGGAACACTCGCTGCTTATTCTAGACAGCGGGAGGCAGGAGTCTATCACGCAGGCCTGCCTCTGGCAGAACACAGAGGAAATATGTTGAGTGCCTGCCCCTGTAGTCTCCTTCTCACTACCTTCAGTGTCATATGCAGAGAGTGTATTTGGGGCTTAGAGCCTTTATGACAAATCAGAATGCCTGGGGTGTCAGCTGAAGGCAACAGGTCAAACTCATGAAGCGAGAGGCCAGTACAAATGCAAATCTCAAAGCCAGTGCCATTTAAAGTTCATTATTTTTCTAAAAAATGGCTTTGTTTTCTGAGAGGAAGATTTAAAGAAGTCAGTGTTGAATCAGAGCTTTCCAGATAAAAGGTTTCTAGGGAAGGAATGTCTAGATTGAAGAAGAATAATCACAAATGCCTCTTGATTAAGAGAACATCATCAAATTGGCAGAGAAAGATGCCCCAGGCCCTGTTCCCAAGGAAACCATAAGGCCTAAATACACTCTGCTGCAGTCCATCTAAACTAACTTTATAAGTAGTACTAGTCAGACCGTATGTCACTGTGACAGATGCTGGAGGAAGAAAGCTTTGCTCTGGCTGATGGTGTCAGAGGTCTCAGTGCCTGGCTAGCTCCGTCACTCTGATGCCAAGATCAGCGTGGAGGAAGGAGTGGCTGGGGAGAGTTTCTGTCACCCTAGAAGCCAGGAGCAGAGAGGAGAGTCAGGAGGGTCCAGGGCCAGGTGTAATCTCAGGGGCACACTGCGCTCAGCCCATTCCCTCCACTGCGACTCCACTTTCCAGAGTTCTGCCATTTCTCAACAGTCTATTCAGATTTTGAATCAGAGTGCCACCATTCATTAGGACAGAACCATCTTAATATCATCTTCAGAAGCTCCCTGAAGACATTCAAAGTTTATGCATCACATTGATCTCCTCACCCTCTCTCAACCCAATCAAGCTAGCAGTAAATGTTGGCCGTTATGTAAGTGCTCTGGAAAAACGGACTGAAAGAAAAAATAATCCATAGAAGTAAACAGTTAACTTCTTTTTTTTTTTTTTTTTTTTTTTGAGACAGGATCCCTGTAACCCCAGCTGTCCTGGAACTCCCTCTGTAGATCAGGCTGGCCTTGGACTCACAGAGATCCACCTACTTCTGCCTCCCTAGTGCTAGGATTAAAGGCACCACACCCGGCACTTTTTTTTTTTTAACAGTTAACTTCTAACTTGCAAACTATGGTAGGTGTTACAGAAACATGACCCAGATTGGGGGTGGTTGGACAGGCCATCTGTCTAGTTTTACAGACAATTAAAGTTTTAGACATGAGATATTTTGTTCTGTTTTAAGCATCACACATGCTTGAGTGTGTGTACATACATTACACACACCACCACACACACACACACACACACCTGTTTCTATGAGATCACTGGAAAGACACTGCAGTCCATCATAAGCCTTGTCTTGAGAAGATTGTTTAGCTTGTAAAATAATTATAGTTTATAGCTTGGGAACTTCACAAAGATGATAACATGAGACTTAGCAATTGCTTTTATGTTTTAAATTTATTTATGTGTGTGAATGTTTTATATGCTTGTAAGTAAGTGCATTACATACACTGTATGTAGAGGGCAGAAGAGGGTGTCAGATCCCCCTGGAACTAGGGTTACAGATGTTTGTTAGCTACCGTGTGGGAGCTAACCTGGGTCCTCTGCAAGAGCAGTCAGTGCTTTTAACCACTGAGCAATCTCTCCAGCCCTAATGGCTTTATAAAAAAGAAAGGAAAAATCTTTGTTCATAGGAAATGATCATTTTTTTTTTCTGGTCTTCTATGGGGGTGGGGAGTGAGAAAGAATGGGGAATTATTTGAAAGAAATCATTAACCACAGAAGTTTTGTTCATATTGGAAGATTAGTTAAGCAGCAACAAGCATTAAAGGAAGACCTTAGAATCTATTGTGACATTAATGAACACACATTAAGATCTTTCTCATTGAATGGAAAGAGAAATAGAAGTGTGTTGCCTTTGAGGTTTTTTTTTTTTAAATAAAAAGTATTAAAAAGCCTAGAAAGAAATGCCAAAAATTCCTGGTTAGTGACATAAACTGATTATCATAATTTTTTTTATTTTAAAACCATCAACAGTAGGAATTTTATCTTTTGGGGGGATTTTTATCTTTAATTTACAAATTAAGAAATAGTAGAACAATGCTGACCTGCTTTGCTTCGGCTGTTAGAAGTGGAGTTTCAGGATGTCGTGGAAGTCCTGTTAGATCTGTGACACCTTCAGAAAGCAGAATTCTGAGTAGCATAGCATGCTTCTTGCATGCATACCCATTTTGACTTTTGTACTTTACTCATTATGACATGTTTTGTATTTAGAAGTGAAGAGAAGTCTGGCAATCTGGGCCCAACAGAACAGGCGTCTTCAGTCCATTTTTCCTCAAAGAAGACAGAATCAGAAAATCCCATATTGATACGGACGTCACGGTCATTACCCCAAGAAATGCCCATCAGCTTCTACCATATCACCAGTGCTCAGAACAGTGGGATAACCTTATCATCCATGGGACCACTGACTTCTAAATCTACCTTATTGAGCTACATGGGAACAGACACCAGCCTGGGAAAGCCAAGTGTGTACCAAGTAGCTGAGACTTTTCAAAGCCTTAGCCCAGATGATGTTCTATCCTTTGTTCCCAGTCATGCCCATTTCTCTGTGTTACACGTAGACAGACTCAGCTAGAGGAAAGGATCTTTTGATTCTAGATCTGGAGTTTCAAGTTGAGGTCATATATGTAAGTGCAGGTGTCCAAATACAGCGTCCCCTCTGGATTAGTTCTTTCTCTGTTGCTACCAAGACAACTTGTGGCAGGAAGAGCCTGTTTGGTTTATGGTTCTAGAGAGATGCGTGTCCACCCCGGCAGGGAAGGCTTGGCAGGAGGTAGCTGGAGCAGGAAGCTGAATGCCCACATCTTCAAGCCCAGGCAGGAAGCAGGGACAGAGCCTGAGGTGGGATGAGGCTGTGAACTCTCAAAGCCCACCCCCAATAATGGACTTCCTTCAGCAAACCCACATCTCCCAAATGTTCCATGACTTCCCCAATAGAGCCTCCAGCTGAGCCAGCACTCAAATGCTGGGGCGTTCACTCAAAGTACCATTCCCATGATGATCTCAGCAGCTCCCAGGATAGGTTTTTTTCAAGATTTATTTTCATTTTATGTGTATGTGTGTATGGCTTGCATGCATGTAAGCGCAACCATGTCATGCAATGCCCATGGAGGTCAGAAGAGGTGTCGTTTTCCCCTCGAACTGGAGTTGTGGACAATTGTTAGGCACTATGTGGATGCTGGGAACTGAATTCTGGTCCTCTGTATGAGCAGCCAGTGCCCTTAACCGGTGAACCATCTCCCCAGTGCCTCCCATAATTGATGAGTTGACTGTTAGCATGTTTTAGAATTGTTAGAGAATAAAATGCCCAGTGTATAAGAATACTTGGGCCCCTTCTGCTGAATGCTGCTAGAAGATGAAGCAACATCTTCATCATCCCCATGATTAAGAGGCCTGGACCTACCCGGATTGCTGCTGTGGTGATGCTATCAGGCTCTAACATTGCTAGAGATTGCAGTGCCCCAGTTGACAGCATCAAGGGCCCTTTGCTGTATCTGCAACAAAGCATAAGTAATATCTTATTTTGTGCCTGTAGAACATTTATGGCTGAGGTAAGGAATAGATTAAAAAAAGAGGAGGAAATAACACAGGCAATAAAATAGCACAAAGAAGGGGAGATAGAGTAAATAGAACTTGAAGGAGACAAAAATGAAGTAAGGTTTGGGCAGTGTAGACAGGGTGCTGAGCCAGACCTGCTTCTACTGTGATCAGGGAATATCAGTGGTTTACAGACACCAGCGCTGCCCCTACAAACACAAGACCAGCTCTTGTCTGTACTCCACGGAGTGAGGGTGGAAAGCATTTAGCATCCCTGACTCTTATGTTCCAGATCTACAGAATGGGAATTAAAAATGCCGTTCCCCTTGTATGGCAAGTAGCAACTTGCATGTAGCAATGTAGAGTAACCCATTCTAAGGACGCCTGCCTGCAGGCACCTTCTTCTACGAGTCTGCATTTGATTTGTGTATTTTAGTTAGTAATTCATTACCAACTTTTAGCATTGCTGTGATTCCCGGATGCTCTGCTTCCTTATATGGTTCTGAGGACATTTACAGTCTGGCTCTTTCTCATCTATATTCACTTTATTATTTATTTATTCCTGGCATTTTCCTAAGCTTTGACATGATGTTATATATAGTTTTGTGTTACTACTGCCATTTTAACTACATTTTCCTGTTTCTTGTGGATACGACCAAGATAAATTGCCCAAAGACATCTCCTGTGTTTATGCTGACCATTCTCAATAACCAAGATCCATATGCTTAGGTGTGCAAACACCAACTTAAGATCAAGGAAGGAAAGGTTCTCCATCCTTTGGCACTAGAGAGACTGTGATGGCAAAGGTTCTGTATTCAGGTTATGGCTTCAACCTCTGTACCAAAACCAAAAGAGTGTAACGTTAGTCCTTTCTGTCACAGTGTGTGTGGCTAATCTGGGTAGTCAGTGTGACACACCTAGGAAGAGGGAACCTCAGCTGAGGAGTTTTCTCCATCAGATTGGTGACGGGCGTGTCTGTGGGGTATCTTTTGATGGCTAACCAATGTGAGAGGGCCCAGATGGTCCCAGCCCTGAGCGTGTGGGCCTGGGTTACATAAGGAAGCTGGCTGATCATGAGCTTGGAAGCAAGGCAGTGAGCACCATTCTTCAGTGGCTTGTCTTTGCTTCAGTTCCTGCCTCCAATTCCTGCCTTGAGCTCCTGCCTTGACCCCCCTCAGTGATGCACTGCCATGTGGAAGGGAAGGTAAACTCTCTTCTCCCTAAGTTGCTTTTGGTCATTGTTTTATCACAGCAACAGAAAACAAGACCATCTGGCTGTTGTTTATTTGATATAAGAATCTAAAGCAAAATCCATATTGTCTTTACCCTTTGAGGATTCTGGGCCTAGGGCCACATGAAAGAAGATCCTATAGTGACAGCTCTCATTTTCTGAGTACCACCTAAATACTAGACACCTGATTTACCTCTCATCCTCCTGACCCCTTATACATGGCAGTCCTTACTAGCATGTTCAGGAATGTCCGTCCTTTGGCTTGGTAAGTGGTAGAGCTCGTTGGTATTCAGTTATAGACACATCCAAACCCTAGACATGGTTCTCTGGCTGCATCACTGTGATGGATTTCTGTACTAGAGGTTTCATTTTTGCTGACACATTTTTAGATCCATTCAACATTGTTTGCTAAAAATGTCATGAGACATGTTTTGTACTAGAATCTTAGGAGTGGGAATTTCAAAAAAGCAAATCTCTCACGTGCACACTAGGATCTGATTAATCACCACCTTATCTTTTAAATAAGGTGTATTTTGTCTGGTAGAAATTTAAATTTTTATCTGTTAAAATGCACCAACCATTTGTATAAGATAATTCAACTGAGGATTGTAATTTGGGCAGCATAATATCAAATAAATACGGCTTTATTTGTATATATAATCTGAAAATTTGATAGGCTTAAATATGTATTCACTAAAAAACTGATGTTTTTAATGCCAGTAAATAATCAGTTAAATATCCATTATATTCATGATTGGCAACTGACAAGGAATGTGAATTCCCTACAGAGACCAGAGAAAACACAACACAATCTATATAAACCTCACAATACATCATTTAAGGCAGTTGAGCTGGGCATGGTGGTGTAAGCCTTTAATCCCAGCACTCGGGAGGCAGAGGGAGGTGGATCTCTGTGAGTTCAAGCCCAGCCTGGTCTGTAGAGTGAGCTCCAGGCCAGCTGGGACTAAAAGGGAGACCCTGTCTCAAAAATGCCAAAAAAAAAAAAAAAAAAAGAAAAGACAGTTGAAAAACTTTTAGGAAGGGAGTGTGTTCCTGAAGATATTCCTTTGCCAACTGTCTTAATAGACTTTCATTTAAAATTTGATTTTTCACTTGCCATTTCTAACTAGTGTCATTGAGTTTAGCAGGGGCCATAGAATCTATGAAGAAGTAAGGTTCTGTCAATGTAGGGATACAGACAATGGCCGTGGATTCTTTTGATGCTTATTTATTTATTTATTTATGTCTTATTTGCTTGTCCAACTTCTTTGAAAGGCTCAAGCTCCTTGATTTCAAAGAAACATCCCGTACTTCAGCTTGAATCTGAGACATTCGCTTTGGGGGATTGAGAAGATTATTTCCTTTCTTTGTTTGGAGATTCGAAGAAACTTGCTGTGCATTCATCTCAGTTTGAAGAGGACGTGGGCAAACACCTCTCTATGATTCTTGAAGAAGTTGGTCAGTTCACATCCAGGTACCCACTCTGTTTGAAGCGTTACTGTCTCCTGCTGAGGTGAAACTATAGGTCAGTGGGAAATAGACTCTAGACTGTTACTAGATCCATGTACTTATCAAAAACTCTAAGGAATTTCCTGAAATATAACTGTCCATGGTCTGAGCAGTGAGAAGCAACCTACACAGCTTCCTAGGGCACCACATGAGGAATGAAAATTCCCCAAAGGGAAGTCAGAGCTGTACAGTCCATACAGGTGGTCGGCTCCGGTATCCATGGCCTTTTATGATTATGGGGTCATCCAGATGGATTTTATGTCTTTCTTCTAGTAGGCCTTTGAGTTAAAAGACAAGAGCAAGAGGAATTTTTGCTCAGTGATCCATTTTTATGGTTGTCAGTGCCTATGAAAACAAATCGATCAAGAAGAAACGCTGGTGTTAGGTGGGAGAAGAGAGAGAGCTGGCTGTTTTCCTAACCCTGCTGAACTTAGTGCACGGAGGAGACGGATTGTGAAGATCTGATAACATGGGTGTTGACATGGGTGTTGGAGAGCTGGAGGAAGTAGGAGGCAGAGGTGATGTCTAGTTCCCGTCAGGCATGCTTCCTAAGACCAGTCAGTCAGGCTGCTTAATTGACAATGGAGAAATCTAAATGTTTTCTCACTCCCTGAAACCCCCCCATCAAAATCATTCAGCATCTGCCGTACTAAGTGATTAAGACAAAAATATGTAAAACCTTTTGAAGACTTCTGAATCCAACTGTGACGTGACTGTGTGTGTGTGTGTGTGTGTGGTGTGTGTGTGTGTGTGTGTATACAGGTGCGCAGGCATGTATGGAGGACAGATGTCAAATTTAGATGGTTCCTCAGGAGCCATCTCTACCTTGTTTTTTTGAGACCTGGAGCTGGTTGGGTAGACTAGGCTGGGTGGCCAGTGGGCCACAGGCACCTTCCTGTCTCTGGCATCTCAGCACTTGGATTTACAGGTGTGCACCGGCAAACTGGGTGTTTTACATGGGTTCTGCGGGAGCAAACTCAGATCCTCATGTTTGCGTCCAGCACTTTGCTAAACGAGCCATCTGCCCAGACCTGTGACTGCTTTGGGGGCAGTGTTGGGATGTACCTGAACGTAACTTCAGATTTCCTAGGCTGACGATGGTTAAGTTTAGATTTTAATTTTGTAAATTGGAAAACCTTTTGGTCATGATATGTTCAAATCCTCCCTTTCAAGGGACCCTGATTACACATGAACTAGGCCACTTGAAGTTATTCCACAATTACGGAATGCCGATGTTTTACTTCTTTAAGTATTTTTTCTTTGTTGTTTTTCTTTGCTCTTATCTTACCCCTAGTGATTATTAATCCTATCATGTAGTTTTCCTTAGCCTGTTTAATCTTCCTTAACTGTTGTAATCAAATATTGTTCCAGTTTTTCCTTGTATTCTTTTGTTATTGGGTCAATTATAAGTCAGTTCTTAAGTTTTTAGGTTTTTTTTTTCTAATTGTACATTGTTTTCTTTATTCTGGGTATGCCTATTAATTGTTTAATTAGGTACCAAAAATTGTTAATGAATTTTACCTGTAATTGTTTTTGTTTCTTTGTTTGTTTATTTGTAGTCCTGAGAAATTCTTAGATTTCTTCTTGGTCATACTTGAACTACTTGGAAATAGTTCAAGCCTCCTTCTAAGATTTGTTAGGGGGGAGTAATGTGTGGCCTAGGACTGAATATTCCCCCTTCCTGACCAGGACTATTCTGGAGAACTGGGCAGCGGCCTAGGAGTTGAGAGGGTTTTCCCCTGGCTTGTGAGAACACGCATTCTGCCTGCTCCTCTGGGAATACTCTTCCTGATAATCCTTTCAAATGTCTTTTCCTCTAGTCTTAGGGAATTTATTCAAATATGGTTCTACTTAGTCTAGTGAACTCAATCACAGACCATCTGAAGCTCCCAGCGTTCTCTCTGTGCAAGAAGCAATCTTGAATCTGCTCATCTTGACCCGGCCAGGTCCTGACCCTAATCCCAAGCCAGAGAACCAATCCAATTCTGCATAGTTTCCCCTGGGCCGGGACTTATAAACTCAGTACATTGTTTTCCTGACTCTTGGGCTTTATCATTTCTCATCATTCAATACCGCAATCTTCAGAACCATCACATCATATAGTTACTGTGGGATGATGGCTCCATTTCTGTTGTCCTATCTTCACTGAAAGCAGAAGTGGCTGTGAAGTTTGGATATTTTCAACCAAAGCTGCTGTTTCTTTCCTGCTTCTACCCATCTCTAGGGATTAGTTAATATTTGCCAGCAGAAGGGAAAAGGTTCGTGAGCAAACAACATGAAGTAGAGAATCTATTAGAATTTCCAGTATCTGTATTGTATAAGCAACTCTCCATAGCCAAGTCCTACCTAAGCACACCCTCCATATCTAAGCCCTACCTGGGCTTCAAGTTTAATTCTTGATGCCTCAGGAGTGAGTAGACAGCATTAAGAAGGCCACCTTCCCTCCTGTCCTCCTCCTCTGCTCCTACTTTGTTTTCTGTTATTACGGTGATAAAACACTACGACCAAAAGCAAGTTAGAGGAGGAGAGGATTTATTTCACCTTCCAGGTCACAGTCCGTCATTGAGGGAAGTCAGGGCTGGAACCGTGGAGGAACAGCTGCTTGCCGGCTCACTCACAGGCTTTCTTGTGCAGCCTGGGGCCTTCTGCCCAGGGAACAGCTAACAAATTGGTCCCCCACAGACACACACACAGGCCATCCATCAATTGTGGCTTTCCTCTCAGATGAGACTAGGCTATGTCAAGTTGTAGCTGAAGTTCACTAGGACAATCCCCAAGCACTTTCTGCATTCTGCACGTCTAGACTGAGAAGGGCCTTGGACAATGGCCTGTGAATAATAAACACAAGAATATCTTTCTCCAACACAAACAGTGAGCTCTTCAGGGGGACTCTGAGACTAAGCCCATTGATTCTTCCTGTGGATAAATCAGAACCTGGTGCAGTGATTGAGAATTCACCTCTCTACTTGCTAAAGCCTTCATGTGGGAAGGCTCTTCTCTCTGGCACCGGTGTTCTAAACAACTTCCCTGAGTCTTTGACAGTTTCAAAAGCCTGCGTTCTGAATGCTACTCCCCGCTTTGAGCAGACTGTACTACCCCCAGCCCAATTACAGATACAGACACCAACTTGTAGGGAGGATATTACATGCAGGTTGGAGGAAAATCAGCATAACAGGAACTCTGAAGCGTCTGGACAGCATGACACTGTCAAGGAGAAGCCAACAGCTAGACAGACCAGTGCTCGAATAATGAAATGGTTTATTTGTCTAGTGTACCACCTGGGGTCTTTCCAGTCTTTTTACAAATCAAGTGTATACAAAGGCTACAGAGAAGATAATTGACACATCAGGATGTGCCCTCAGCCAATCACAGATCACAAGCAGAAGTCTCAAGATATGTACAGGATAATGCAAAGGCCTTCTGGGAATAGAACAGATAGCTACAGAAGCCTGTGTGATAGCAGATTAACAGCTGCCTCATATCAAAAGTGAGGCAAGCCAAGTCCTCTGACACTGGGCATGTTTTATTTCCTTCCAGACAAGCAAATTTGTGTTTGTGTGTGTGTGTGTATATATATATATATATTATATATATATATACATCTTAAACTATATATTATATATATTATAGTTAAGTGATAAATAGTTCATTGACTACTGTAAGATTTTTGAAAAGCAACTACAAATATTCAGTTATATGTAATAACATGTCTGAGCCCTCTCAATCTTCATCTGTATGAAAACCAAAGTCAAATAGAGATTACTACTGTGAAAAAAGAAAATCAGAAAAGCAAAAATGTATTCTATGTAAAATAAAAATGGGCTGGAGAGATGGCACGGCATTTAAGAGCACTTACTGCTCTTGCAGAGGATGCAGGTTCAGTTCTCAGCACCCACATGGTGGCTTACAACTGCCTGTAACTCTAATTTCAAGGATTCAGATGCCCTCTTCTGGCCGCCATAGGCTCCTGCAGGCACATGATACATATGACCTGGTGCCAATAACCATATATACACATAAAATAATTCTTTAAAAACTACATAAAAATAAAAAACATAGAATTCAGTAACAATGACAATGACAGTGTAGAATTCCAGAGATTTGAAAGAAGAGAGAAACATTATATCCACAGTTTAGTCAGAACTGTAATAACACACACAAGAGAAGAAACGGTCCTGTAAGTTCAGGAGCAGACCTCTCTGAAGCAGCCGCTCCCACACTCTGTGCTGTGTGTGAACTAGACCACTATTTTGAAGAGCATTTGGCACATAAAGCAAGAGTGTCCACAGACTGCAAGTCCTTCCTCTCATCCTGCCTCCTCTCAGAGCCGGAACCTAGACACATTGTACATGCTCAGAACCACTGTCAGTGTGAAACGAGACAGCTAGAGCTTTGGGAAGAATCCTAGGTAAAGGCCAGCATTGGGGGTGTGACAAGGAGGAATCGTAGGTAAATGTCAGCATTGGGGGTGTGACAAGGAGGAATCACAGGTAAACGTCAGCATTGGGGGTGTGACAAGGAGGACTCACAGGTAAACGTCAGCATTGGGGGTGGGACAAGGAGGAATCCAAGGTAAACGTCAGCATTGGGGGTCTGACAAGGAGGAATCACAGGTAAACGCCAGCTTGGGGGTGTGACAAGGAGCGTCCCTCTGGTTTTCAGTTAGGACTTCACGGTAGTAAAGTCAGACTGTTCAAACTCAGCCTAGTGTTAAACCACTTCAAACTCTGATTCAGTCATAGTGATCAGTTTTTTTCTTTGAACTTAGATGTGTGCCAGTAGCAGAAGTTATATTCTCTTTGACTAACAAAACATATAACACCTTAAATGATCTCTGCAATTTTTTCCTATGTGATGCCGGAGACTAAATCAAAACTAACAACATGCATGGCAACAAAACAAAAGTTGACCAAAGCTCAAAAATGGTTACCAGAAACAGTCATTGGAGATGCCATATTGTTTCTGAGAACCATTTTCTAGTAAGCAATGAGTAAATTATATGAATAATTGTGTGACAAGAACATTAGCCCAGATTGGCATACTAAAAGTAAAATAACCAAAGGAAAACAGTCCCAATATAAAGTTCTATGAAAATAAACCCATTTACTAAAATGATAAAATTATCATTTTAGTAAATGGGCTTATACCATATTGGATATAGTAGATGAGAGAATTGTCCTATTAGAATAGTATCAGAATAAATACCCATTTGGATTCTATGAGAGCAGGGGGTTAGAAAAGCCTAACACCCTAAAGCCCCAGGCAAACATTAAGAATCAGCCAGCAGAATGGTGAGCAGGAAATGTTTTGTACCAACTGTGAACGACCTGACGTTGATACCTGGGCCACAGGGTGGAAGGTCAAAGAACTGACTGCTACACGT
>VZQC01013997.1:740723-751767 GCA_009823505.1 Rhizomys pruinosus | reverse complement strand
GAGGGGGAGGAGGGGGAACAGGAAGCAAATATAGTAACAGAAGCCTTCACTTTGGATGGGACCAGAGTCTTTCATAAAACAGGACAGGAACACAGGACAGATGTCAGCATAGGTGAACCTATTTCCAGACAGAAAACAGGAAAAGACAGTTTTCCCTTATGAACATATTTCCCAGCGACTTTATTTGCTTCAAATTAGAGCGAAGCTAAGCTATGTGCAGGGGAGGAGTTGAGGGGGCAGCAGAAGGGGCTGGCTCAACTTTATAAAGATGGCAACCTGTCTCCAATCGTGAAGGAGGTCACCAAGGGCCCAGTAATGGCTGGAGGACACTTTTTTTTTTTTTTCAGTGACAGCATTGTACATGTGATTTGTGTTTATGTAGGTGTACGTGTATACTTAGGTATGTGCACTTGCATGCTTTATGGCTATGCCCAACCATTTTAAATAGGCCAAATGATTGGGGGAACCCTGTTGCAATCCTATGAGTTGGGCAAAGCAAGAGATCAAGACTTGGGGAAGAAAGGAAAAGAACTTTGGGAATTTTAGGAAACTGTGTGGGACCTGACATAGGGCAGATTAGGGACTACAAAGTAAATCAAGCATTGTTCTTTCTGTAGAAAAGTATGCGTACGAATCAACAATGAAAATGATAAATCACCTAATCTTGGTTTACAGTAGATTTTTGCTGAAGTTATGCTTTTAAAATGTGTGTTTTAGAGACTAGAGAGCCGGGTAAAGACCTGCTATGTCAACATGAGGACCCGAGTTCTGATCCCCAGAAACCACATAAAAGCAGGTTGAACACAACAGCCGCCGTTATCCAAGTGCTCAGAAGGCAGAGATAGGAGATCTTCAGAGCAAGATGGCTGGCAAGAACAGTTGAATTAACAGGCTCTGGCTTTAGCAAGACATCCTGTCTCAATGTAGAAGGTGGAGGGGTAGTAAAGTCAGACTGTTTGAACTCAGCCTAGTGTTAAACCACTTCAAACTCTGATTCAGTCATAGTGATCAGTTTTTTCTTTGAACTTTCATGTGTGGCAGTAGCAGAAATTATATTCTCTTTGACTAACAAAACATATAACACCTTAAATGATCTCTGCAATTTTTTCCTATATGATGCTGGAGACTAAATCAAAACTAACAACATGCATGGCAACAAAACAAAAGTTGACCAAAGCTCAAAAATGGTTACCAGAAATGGTCATAGGAGATGCCATATTGTTTCTGAAAACCATTTTCTAGTAAGCAATGAGTAAATTATATGAATAATTGTGTGACAAGAATTTTAGCCCAGATTGGCATACTAAAAGTAAAAGAACCAAAGGAAAACAGTCCCAATATAAAGTTCTATGAAAATAAACCCATTTACTAAAATGATAATCATTTTAGTAAAATTATCATTTTAGTAAATGGTTTTATACCATATTGGATATAGTAGATGAGAGAATTGTCCTATTAGAATAGTATCAGAATAAATACCCATTTTGGATTCTAGAGAGCAGGGGGGTTAAAAAGGCATAACACATAAAAGAGGCAAAATTAAAAAGAAATCAGCCAGCAAAATGGATGAGCAGGAAAATGTATTTGTACCAAATGTGAAGACCTGAGTTTGATCCCTGGGACACAGGGTGGGAAGAAAGAACTGACTTGCACAAGTTGTCTTCTGACTGCCACACATGCCGTGGCACCTGCACGCACATACAGGCATGTACACACATGCACACATAAACAAGTGTTCAAAAGCATTTTAAAAAGAAATGTCACCACTTACCATTAGTGACTGAAGAAGAGGGACAACTGAGAGAGAACAGTATAGTTGGAATATTCCCCAACAGCAGAGAATTTCTCTGACTTCTGAAAGCCATCAAGTCTGAGATTCAGTGAACATTATCAGGTGCTCATAGCTGGAAAAAAGACAAAAACAAGCCAACCAACTTGGGTACATATTTAAAAAGACTTCTAAAACAGAATCTATAAAGAAAAACTGAAGGATGCTTATTGAAAGATGGACAATCATTACCTGGCAGTTGACTTATCAACAAAAATGAGGAAGACAGAGGCACTGAAATCTCAGATGAGGACAGTGGGACTGAGATTATAGAAGCAATGGACAGCAGTTCTGTCCACTAAAAGTTGTATAAGTTTGCCTTCACGGCCATAATGAATTGTCACAAACTTAATGACTTAAAAGAAATAGAAATAAGACCTGTTTTTTTACTACAGTTTAACAAATTTTTAAATACATTTATTATAATTTATTACATTTATTAATTACATTTATTATAATTATGTAGTGTATGTTTGTGTGCACATGTGCATGTGTATGTGCATGTGTGCATGTGTGTGTGTGTGTGTGTGTGTGTGTGATGTCCTCAGGCACCTTTCACCTTGTATTTTGATTCTGAGCATCTCACACAGCCCTGGGGTTCACCAATTAGGCTAGGCTCACTGGCTAGGGAGCCACAGGAATCTGCCTACCTCTGCTTCTCCGGGGATGAGATTATGAATAACTACCATCCCCAGCTTCTCTTAGTGGGTTCTGGGGATCAAACTGGGTCTTCACGATTGGCTGGCAAGCACTTTGAGATGAGCTATCTCCGGACACGCCTGTTGGTTTTCTTTTTAAAGATGACACCAGCTCAAAGACAGGCACCTGCTGGGGGCAGACAGGATGAAGATGTCAGTGTAAGAGGAAGGATGATGGATGGGCAAGGAGGCTGGGGGAGGAGGAGCATGGGAGGATGAAGATGAAGGTGAGGAGGGGGCAGAGGGGGAGGAGGGGGAACAGGAAGCAAATATAGTAACAGAAGCCTTCACTTTGGATGGGACCAGAGTCTTTCATAAAAAAGGACAGGAACACAGGAAAGATGTCAGCATAGGTGAACCTATTTCCAGACAGAAAACAGGAAAAGACAGTTTTCCCTTATGAACATATTTTCCAGCGACTTTATTTGCTTCAAGTTAGAGCAAAGCTAAGCTATGTGCAGGGGAGGATTTGAGGGGGCGGCAGAAGGGGCTGGCTCAGCTTTATGAAGATGGCGACATGTCTCCAATCGTGAAGGAGGTCACCAAGGGCCCAGGAATGGCTGGAGGATACTTTTTTTTTTTTTTCGGTGACAGCATTGTACATGTGATTTGTGTTTATGTGTGTGTACGTGTGTACTTAGGTATGTGCACTTGCATGCTTTATGGCTATGCCCAACTGTTTTAAATAGGCCAAATGATTGGGGGAACCCTGTTTGCAATCCTATGAGTTGGGCAAAGCAAGAGATCAAGACTTGGGGAAGAAAGGAAAAGAACTTCGGGAATTTTAGGAAACTGTGTGGGACCTGACATAGGGCAGATTAGGGACTACAAAGTAAATCAAGCATTGTTCTTTCTGTAGAAAAGTATGCATACAAATCAACAATGAAAATGATAAATCACCTAATCTTAGTTTACAGTAGATTTTTGCTGAAGTTATGCTTTTAAAATGTGTGTTTTAGAGACTAGAGAGCCGGGTAAAGCCTGCTATGTCAACATGAGGACCCGAGTTCTGATCCCCAGAAACCACATAAAAGCAGGTTGAACACGGCAGCTGCTGTTATCCAAGTGCTCAAAAGGCAGAGATAAGAGATCTTCAGAGCAAGATGGCTGGCAATAACAGTTGAATTAACAGGCTCTGGCTTTAGCAAGACACCCTGTCTCAATGTAGAAGGTGGAGGATGATGGAGGAGAATAACTAGCATCAGCATCAGGCTTCCACACGTGTGCACACATGAGCACTTGGACCCCACACGTGTGTACACACACATGTGAATGCAAAAACACAAATACCATACATTCACACATTTTTAGTTTCTCTGAACTTTTCTGAATTTGGTTTCATGGCCTCCTAGTGGGTTGCAAATGCCATTCTGAAAAGTGCAGGTGTATAAACAACTAATCCACGCCCTGGAACATACTGTATTCTCAATACAAGTTAGAAGTGAAAGCCCACCGTTGTTTGGCGTGTATAATGTCACTTTTCAGAATTCTTTTAAACTCATAGTGGCTCTTCATCCTCACAGTCACTTTATTAGAAATGTTATGATTTAACGTTTTTCTTGATTTATGTTTAAAAATTAACATCTCGTTTTATGTGTACTTGAGTGTGTGCACACACAGAAGCCAGAGGAGGGTGTCAGATCCCCCAAGAACTGGAATTAGAGGTGGCTGTGAGCCTGCCAGTGTGAGTGCTGGGAACTGAATCCACACCTTCTGCAGGGGCAGTGCACTCTTAACAGCTGAGCCATCTCTTCTGCCCTTGATTTGCTTTCCTTTTGAGTGTTTCATGTCACAATGGTTTGTATTGATAGTAGAAAACTAAGAAAATTATAATAATATCTTCTTCCCATGACACCCTGACACCTAAGCACATTTTAGATTTTCTTTGTTTCTTGTGAAACGGATAATAGTACTATTCTGATAGCTGAGAGGTTAGCCATGTTGGTCAGGTTTACAAAACGTGATTTCTATATAGAGCAAGGCCAAGAGAGTACACAGTGCATTCGTTTCTTCAGGGTTTTGTTTATTCTCTTTTGAGACAGTCTATGTACCCTCGCTAGCATACACTAGGCTGACCTTGAACTTGCCCTCTCCTTCCTCTATGCCCCAAAGTGCTGAGATTATAGGCAGCCACCCCTTAAATTTTTAATATGAGCCCAAGACATTTGATTCCAAGCCACCTAATCATCTGTGCTTTGCATTTTCTAGTTCTCTTGGAGACATTAAAATAGCTGAGGTGAATGTGAAAGGTTTGTTTGTGAGGCTTGCTAACTCTTCCGCTGACAAAGAAATGGAGATCGGGGACCACATTCTCCAGCAGAACGTGGATGGACATCCAGTTTCCTTGTACCGTTTCCTTCCCAACATCAAAATGCAGGCTGGTTCCACAGTGACAGTGAGTATGATCTGGGAAGGGCATGAACTGAGAAGATGGTGACTTGGGAATACTTTGAGCAAGAATACCAGGAAGGAGCTGGAAATGCTTTCAGCTGTCAACACCTTATGAATACCTTGAGCTTGGAATACCAGGATATGGAAATACCATGAGCTGAGAGTACCCTGAGCTAGGAATAGCATGAGCCAGGAGAACCATGAGCTGACAAAAAGGTAAGTTAGAAATACCATGAGCTAGGAATACTAGGACCTGGGAATACCAAATACCTGGGAGTAACTGGGGAAAATTGTGAGCTGAGATTAAGGTGAGATAGGAAAAACATGGTGTGCTGATATGGTGAATTGAAAATCCCTAACGTGAACAAGAATATTCAGGAGCTTGGAATACCAGGAGCTGCGAGTGGACATGACTGGGTAGCCCAGGATATAGCAAGATTCGAGGTGGGAATATCATGACCTGGGAAGAGCTGGAGTCTAGAAAACCTAGAGCTGCAAATACCGGGAGGTAAGAGTGTCATGGGCTGAGAACGAGGTGAGTTGGGAATAGTATGTGTTATGAATGACGTAAGCTAGGATTGCCATGAGTTGGAGCATCGTGACTGGGGAATACTGGGATGTCAGGATACTGGGTCATGGGAATGCCAGGGGCTGGGTGGACCAGGAGCTCAGAATATGAGGTGGGACCATGAGGAGCTGGGAAATATGTGAGCTGGGATCACTGTGAGCTGAAAAGGAGGTGAGGTGGGAATTCTGTGAGCAGGGCGCATCCTGAGTGGAGAATTAGGTGACACATGAGCACCAGCAGCACGGACCACCAGGAGCCGGGAATGTGAGCTGGAATATCAGGATCTCAGAACCCTGGGACATGGGATATCATGAGCTGGGAACATCACAAGTTGAAAACAAGGTGAGTTGAGAATCCCATGAGCCGAGAATACCACATCTTGTGAATAACTCAGGCTGCAGTGAGTTGAGAGTGCCTAACAGCAGGGGAGAGATCCAGGAGCTGGGAATGCTGTGAGCTGGGAACATCTGGAGTCAGGAGAGCCCAGAGCAGAGAATGCCCTGAGCTGGGAACACCTGGAGCTCACCGTGTCATGAGCTGGGAACACCTGGATCTGGGAACATCATGAACCAGGAATACCATAAGTGAGTTGGGAATGCTCTGAGCTGAGAATTCCTGGAGCTGAGACCATCTTGATCACTGAATAGCAGGACCCGTGAGTGTCCAGGGCTGTTAGCACCTAGACCTGCGAACACCACCAGCTGTGCAGAACGGGAGCTGAGAATGCCAGAAACTGGCAGTGCCAGGAGTTTGGAATACCAGGAGTGAGAAATGCTTGGAGCAGGCAACGCCAGGATATTGTCACACAAAGACATGGCAATGACCAGGAAATGAGAATATTTTGCCCTGGCAACACCAAGAGCTGGGAATAGCATGATCAAGGATACAAGGAGCCCAGCATATGGGAATACCAGGAGCTGGGTACTCTCAGAGCTGAGAGTGAGGTGAGTTGGCTGTGATGGCCTTGACCAGGGAGCATCAGGAGTGGAGAATTAGGGAACCTGAGCTGGGAAGACCGTGAGCTGGAATGCCATAGGCATGAGTCCTGTGAGATGTGAGTATGGAGAGCTGGAAATACAATGAGCTGGCCACACCCTGAGCTGGAAATAAGGTGTGAGGATCCCTAATGTGACCTGGGATACCAGGAGCTGGAAATGCTGTGATGCAGGAGTGTGGTGAGCTGTGGAGTTCAGTAGCTGGGAATGTTGTGAGCTGGAAATGCTATGAGCTCAGCTAAATCTTAAGCTGGGAACATGAGGATCTGAGGACCCAGTGAGATGGCTGTACCGTGAACTAGGAACACCAGGAGCTGGGAATGCCAGGATCTCTGAATACACAAGGAACAGCAGCAGCTTGGAATAGGAGAAGATGGGAATAACAAGAGCTGTGAATAGAGGGAGCTCGGCACCCCATGATTTGGGAATGGCAGGAACTGGGAACACCGTGCACTGGAAATACCATGAGCTGGAACCCCCAGGAACAAGGCCTATCATGTGGTGGGGGCTCCTTGAGCTGGAATTTCCTGAGTTGAGAATGAGGTGAGTTGGGAATACCGTGAACCTTGAACACCATGAGCAAGTGATTTTATGAGCAGAAAGGGGCAGGAGCTGGGAATGTCCTGAGCTTAGGATACCAGGAGATAGGATTACCATGAGCTGGGAATAGCAGGTGGGAGGAATAGCGGGAGCTGGGAATGCTGGGTCCTAGCAATGTCATGAGCTGGGAGTACCAGGTGTGGTAGGAATAGCAGGCACTGGGAATGCTGGGTCCTAGCAATGTCATGAGCTGGGAATAGCAGGTGGGAGGAATAGCGGGAGCTGGGCATGCTGGGTCCTAGCAATGTCGTGAGCTGGGAGTACCAGGTGTGGTAGGAATAGTAGGAACTGGGAATGCTGGGTCCTAGCAATGTCATGAGCTGGGAATACCAGGTGTGGTAGGAATAGTAGGAACTGGGAATGCTGGGTCCTAGCAATGTCATGAGCTGGGAATACCAGGTGTGGTAGGAATAGTAGGAACTGGGAATGCTGGGTCCTAGCAATGTCATGAGCTGGGAATACCAGGTGTGGTAGGAATAGTAGGAACTGGGAATGCTGGGTCCTAGCAATGTCATGAGCTGGGAATACCAGGTGTGGTAGGAATAGTAGGAACTGGGAATGCTGGGTCCTAGCAATGTCATGAGCTGGGAATACCAGGTGTGGTAGGAATAGTAGGAACTGGGAATGCTGGGTCCTAGCAATGTCATGAGCTGGGAATACCAGGTGTGGTAGGAATAGTAGGAACTGGGAATGCTGGGTCCTAGCAATGTCATGAGCTGGGAATACCAGGTGTGGTAGGAATAGTAGGAACTGGGAATGCTGGGTCCTAGCAATGTCATGAGCTGGGAATACCAGGTGTGGTAGGAATAGCAGGAGCTGTGGTTAAGAGCGCCGACTGCTCTTGCAGAGGACCTGGGTTCAATCCCCAGCTCCTACATGGCAGCTGAGAACCATCTGTAACTCCAATTCCAGGGGAACCCAACACCTTCTACTGACCTCCACAGCATTGCACAACAAGGGTGCACAAACCTACATGCAGATACTACATTCATACACATACAAACATAAAAAATAGCATGACCTTGCAATAACAGGAGGCAGGATAACCAGGGTCTGGGGTAATGTGAGCTAGGAATACCAGAACCTGGGTGGGCCATAAATTAGCTATCACAGGCATTAGGACCGCCTTGAGCTGGAATATCGGGTGATGGGAAACCAGGTGCTTTGAATATCTTGATCACAGAATACCAGGAGCTGTGAGAGTCCTGAACTGTTAATACCTTGACCTGGGAACACCACCAGCTGTGCATAATGGGGGCTGAGAATGCCAGAAACTGGCAGTGCCGAGTTTGGAATACCAGGAGGGAGAGATGCTTTGTGCTGGGAATTCCAGGACCTTGTAATACAAAGAGCTGGGAATACCAAGAGCTGTGAATAGCATGATCTAGGATAAGAGGAGCCCAGCATACTCAGATCTATGTAAACCAGCATATGGGACCACCAGGAGCTGGGAAGTCTCAGAGCTGAGAGAAAGGTGAGTTGGGAATTCCATGGCTGTGATGGCCTTGACCTGGGTCCAACAGGAGTGGAGATTTAGGACATATGTGAACCATGACCTGGGAAGACCGTGAGCTGGAATGCCATAGACAGGAGTCCTGTGAGATGTGAGTATGGAGAGCTGGAAATACAATGAGCTGGCCACATCATGAGCTGGATTAAGGTGTTAGGATCCCTAATGTGACCTGAGATACCAGGAGCTGGAAATGCTGTGATGCAGGAGCCTGGTGAGCTGTGAAGTTCATGAACTGGGAGTGCTGTGAGCTGGCAGCATCCTGAGCTGAGAACCCAGTCAGATGGCAGTTCCTGAACTGGGAACACCAGGAGCTGGGAACACAGGATCTGAGAATACTTTGGAAATACCTGCAGCTTGGAGTAGGAAGAGATGGCAATAACTGCAGCTGTCAGGATAAGGACTTGGGAATACCAAGAGCTGTGAGTACCGTGAGCCGGAAATACCAGGAACTGGGAGTACCCTGAGCTGTACATAGCAGGACTGAGAAAGACCTGGAGCTGGAATATCATGACCTGGGAAGAGCTGGAGTCTGGAAAACCTAGAGCTGCAAATACCGGGAGGTAAGAGTGTCATGGCTGAGAACGAGGTGAGTTGGGAATAGAATGTGTTATGAATGAGGTGAGCTAGGAATGCCATGAGCTGGGAATGCCCTGAGCTATGAATTACAGGAGATGGGAGTAACAGGCAAAGAGGGTTTACATTAGGGATGCCATAGGTTGGAGCATCTTGACTATGAAATAATGGGATGTCAGGATACTGGATCACGGGAATGCCAGGGGCTGGGTGGACCAGGTGCTCAGAATATGAGGTGGGACCATGAGGAGCTGGGAAATATGTGAGTTGGGATCACTGTGAGCTGAAAATGAGGTGAGGTGGGAATTCTGCGAGCAGGGAGCATCCTGAGTGGAGAATTAGGTGACACATGAACAGCAGCAGCACGGACCACCAGGAGCTGGGAGTGTGAGCTGGAATATCAGGATCTCAGAACCCTGGGACATGGGATATCATGAGCTGGGAACATCACGATTTGAAAATAAGGTGAGTTGAGAATCCCATGAGCCGAGAATACCACACCTTGTGAATAACTCAGGCTGCAGTGAGTTGAGAGTACCTAACAGCAGCTGAGAGATCCAAGATGGGAATGCTGTGAGCTGGGAACATCGGGAGCCAGGAGGGCCCAGAGCAGAGAATGCCCTGAGCTGGGAACACCTGCAGCTCACCGTGTCATGAGCTGGGAACATGGACGGGAACACCTGGAGCTCACGGCTGGCTGGGATACCAGCTCACGTGTCATGAGCTGGGAACACCTGGAGCTGGGAACATCATGAACCAGGAATACCATAAGTGAGTTGGGAATGCTCTGAGCTGAGAATTCCTGGAGCTGAGCCCATCTTGATCCCTGAATAGCAGGACCTGTGAGTGTCCAGGGCTGTTAGCACCTAGACCTGCGAACACCACCAGCTGTGCAGAATGGGAGCTGAGAATGCCAGAAACTGGCAGTGCCAGGAGTTTGGAATACCAGGAGGGAGAGATGCTTGGAGCAGGCAACGCCAGGATATTGTCACACGAAGACCTGGCAATAACCAGGAAATGAGAATATTGTGCCCTGGCACACCAAGAGCTGGGAATAGCATGATCTAGGATACGAGGAGCCCAGCATATGGGGAGCTGGATGAACCAGGATATGGGAATACCAGGAGCTGGGAACTCAGAGCTGAGAGAAGGTGAGTTGGGATGCTGGCTGTGATGGCCTTGACTAGGGAGCATCAGGAGTGGAGAAATAGGGACCCTGAGCTGGGAAGACCATGACCTGGAATGCCATAGGTAATGAGTCCTGTGAGATGTGAGATGGAGAATGTGAGCTAGGAATACCAGGAGCTGGGTAGGCCATAAATTAGCTATCACAGGCACTAGGAACACCTTGAGCTGGGAATATCGGGTGTTGGAAAACCAGGGGCTTAGAGTATCTTGATCACAGAATACCAGGAGCTGTGAGTCCTGAGCTCTTAATACCTTGACCTGGGAACTCCACCAGGTGTGCATAACGGCAGCTGAGAATGCCAGAAACTGGGAGTGCATGAGTTTGGAATACCAGGAAGGAGAGATGCTTTGAGCTGGCAACCCAAGATCTTGTAATACGAAGTCCTAGCAATACCAGGAAATGAGAATATTGTGACCTGGAAATACCAAGAGCTGGAAATAGCATGATCTAGAATTCAAGGAGCTCAGTATACTAGGAGCTAGGTGAACCAGGATATGGGAACACCAGTATCTGGTAACTCACAGAACAGAGAATGAGGTAAGTTGGGAATTCCATGCCTGTGATGGACTTGACCTGGGAGCATCAGGAGCAGAGAATTAGGTGATATGTGAACTTGAGCTGGGAAGACGGTGAGCTGAGAATGAGCTGACAGTCCTGTGAGCTGGGAATACCCTTGCTGGGAATACTAG
>VZQC01013997.1:708794-738557 GCA_009823505.1 Rhizomys pruinosus | reverse complement strand
GAGCTGGGAATACCAGGAGCTAAGTTTGTAGAGGAAGAGCTCCCCTCCCTCCACAATGGGCCTATGGCTTGATATCTGTGGTCTTGTAGACATGACCTTTCCACTAAATGTGCCTTGTGAATCTTCATAGTGTGGTATAAATCAGTACCCATACTGCATTCTCCAACAGCTTGCACAAGTTAGTGCACTCTATATTTTGGTTTGTCATGTAGCCAGTATAGTAAAAGCCCTAAAGTCCTACAACCAAGAAAACATTGTTTTTAGATAGTTTACCAGTAGTCCCAGGTGGCCTGGAAATTACTATGTAGACCAGGCTGGCCTCTCTAGAGAGATCCACCTGCCTCTGCCTTCTGAGTGCTGAGATTAAAGGCTTACACCACCATGCCTGACTGTAAGAAAACATTCTTAAAACACAAGCAAGGGCATTTTTGCTCAGAAAACAGGTACCAAATAGATGCCCGCTTTCTTGTGCTCCCCTTTGATCCACCACCGAGGTTGGAAGAGCAAACACACATTTATTTTGTGTGATGTTGAGAAATGACCTTGTCTACAAAGTTCACATTTGAGAACACTTTTGTAATCAAGTTATAAAAACGCTCATGTTTTGGGCTGGAGAGATGGCCTAGCGGTTAAGAGCGCCGACCGCTCTTGCAGAGGACCCGGGTTCGATCCCCAGCACCCACATGGCAGCCGAGAGCCGTCTGAAACTCCAATTCCAGGAGAACTCCAGTTCCAGGAGAACTCCAGTTCCAGGGGAATCCGAGACCCTCTTCTGACCTCCGCGGCATTGCACGACACGGATGCACAAACCTGCATGCAGACAGTACATTGATACACATACAGAAATAAATAAAATTAAAAAAAGAAAAACTCTCATGTTTTAAGTAAGTTTATGGTTTGGAGTTAGCTGTAATCATAGCTGTCCTAGATCACATGCAGCCCACAGATTGGGTTGGACAGCCATTTAAACCATGTTCAGTCCCTTTTTGATGTTTCTATTTTTTTTGGTCTTTTCAAGACAGGGTCTCCCTGTAGCCCCAGGCTGTCCTGGAACTCCCTCTGTAGACCAGGCTGGCCTTGAACTCACAACGATCCGCCTGCCTCTGCCTCCCAAGTGCTAGGATTAAAGGTGTATGCCATATATTTCTTTTTTTATTTAATTTTTTAACAATAAGTAATGAGTTATGAGTACAAGCATCCTTCATGTAAAACCAATTTGCAAGCAGCTATGCCCAAACCCACACAGCCCAAGGCTCCCACCATCCAGCTGGAGGGGCTTGTATGTACAATCATGTTGATCAAATAAGTGTCCAGTCTATATTGCTGTAGTTTCACCATTCACCCCAATTGCAGCCCTTACATTCTACCACACCCCCTCTTCTGCAGATGTTACACTATATTTCAATACTTCATCTGAAGCCAGGCTAAGGAGCACACATACCTTTATAGTGCCAGGTACTCAGGATGCAGAAGCAGGAGGATCACTCAAACCCAAGAATTCAAGCCCATCCCAAATAGAGTGAGACCCCACCCTATCTTTAATGGCACTGAACCCCCTCTGTTCAGAACGATGAATCTCAGTAACACTATGGCATTTTAAAAACTTATGTTGAACCCCAGTGGTACTTGCCAACAACAAACTGCTTTCTCAAAGGTATGGGCCTCCGAGTCAGAGGAAAAGCCCCAGCCACCAACAGACTTCGTTTGGGAGGAACAGAGCAGGTTCCGAGCGACTCCAGACTGCATAACCATCCTGTGCAAGCCCAGCGGTGAGGTGCGTATCTGGTTCTCAGCAACTGTTAGTGGTGTTGCCACTCCCCAACCCCACCCCACCCCCATTCATTTCCTCAGCTCTCTTGGTTAGTGTTCTGCCCTGGAAAACTTGTCTAGAATCACCTCTGGATGCCACAGCTCTTCAGCTGAGCCAATAGCACCCCCCTCAGCATGCTCAAAACTGGCCAACAGCATCATCACACCCTCATTTCTGAAAGTTACTGCAGGTCTCAGAGTCAAGTACGTATTTTAGTTGTTTTTTATTCTTTTTGGTTTTTTGAAGACAGGGTCTCCCTGTACCCCAGCTAGCCGCCATCTTACAAAGATCCACCCACCTCCACCTCCTGAGTGCTGGGATTAAAAGTGTGCACTACCACAGGTGGCTCAGATTTTCTTTTTGAAGCTATATTGAAGCGCAGGACGGGGAGGATACTGCAGACAGCCTTCCCTGGTCACCTGTGCATCCCCAGATATTTGCTGAGATTTGTATCTAATCTTTAGCCTGAACCAAGCACTGGGAATTTAAAACAAAGACTTGATTTCCCTTCCTAGAGTCCCAGGCTCTACTGAAAGGCTTACAGTCTTGTTCACAGTAAAACTAAATATATTACGAATGGCTTTCCAGATTTCTCCCCTAGTATTTGACCATTTCATGTTTTCCTTGTATAGTATTAGCATAAATATATACCTAGGGATGTACCAGTAGGTTTTTTTTTAATTTTATTTATTTCTTTATGAGTATGAATATACTGTCTGCATGCAAGCTTGTGCACCCGTGTCGTGCAATGCCACGGAGGTCAGAAGAGGGTGTCGGATTCCCCTGGAACTGGAGTTCTCCTGGAATTGGAGTTTCAGACAGTTCTCAGCCACCATGTGGGTGCTGGGGATCGAACCCGGGTCCTCTGCAAGAGTGGTCGGCGCTCTTAACCGCTAAGCCATCTCTCCAGCCCCACCAGTAGGGCTTTAAATGTATATGACCAAGTCCTACTTGTTTTTCAAAGCTATTCTTTGCATTTTTCTTGAATTCTGATCTTTCGTTCTAAGATTGTGTGTGTGTGTGTGGTGTGTGTGTGTGTGTGTGTGTGTGTGTGTGTGTGTGTCATACACGCAGGTGCCTGCAAAGATCCCCTGGAGTGGGAATAACAGGTTGTTTTGAGCTGCCTGCCATGGGTACTGGGAAGTAAACTTGTGTCCTCTGGAAGAACAGCAGGCAGTCTGACCTGCTGAGCCATCTCCGTAGCCTCATGGCTGGGATAACTTATTAAGAGCTATTTGATGTCTTTCTCTGACAATTATTATCATCTGGTGGGGATGACACTCCCTGGATGTAATTCAGTAGCCTGTACTCATCTTTCCATGTCTTTGTTGACTGAACCTGATTTTTATAATACTTCTTATAATTGTCACTGGCTGGAAAAATAAGGATAAGTGATCTAAGTTATTTATTCAGTCTCCTGAGACATCATGAGAAAAATTCAGATGAGGACTGTGAAGGCAGGACAGTGCAATGTCCCCTGTCCCTACAGGCAGGCTCATGCTGTGAATGCCCATCCCCTAGCCGGTGTTACTGTTTGGGAAGTTGTAGGCCTTTGTGAAGTGGAGCCTCATGGAGGACTGGGGTCCCGGGGGTGGGTCCTTGGGGTGCACTATAGCCGGTGCACTGCGGCTGGCTCCTCCCATAGAGCTTTCTCAGCTGGTGGCAGTAGAGGAAGCTATGCCACACACTTCCTGTCACTCTGGAGCCACCTTTATGGACTAAAGTCCCCTGAAACTGTGAGCCAGAGTACATCCTTCCCTGCTACTGCCCATGTCTGTCCCACATCTGTCCTTCCAGCCACAGGACATGATCTTGTTCCCGTCCCTCCTCCCACACCACAGTGCTTAGTTTGCACCGTTGTTACATACCTCTCGGAGCAGCATATGTCAGGTTGGCAGCCTATGTTAGGTTAACAGTTTCAGAGGATTAAGTCCAAATGTTTCTTGGCCCCAGGCACTTGGCAAAAATAAATAAATAAATAAATAAATAAATAAATAAATAAATAAATGGCAGCAGAAGCATGTGACAGAAGAGGAACAGAACTTTTGGGGAGGCATCAAGATAGCCTAAGGTACTATTTCTTCTAGCCAGATACCACTTGTGAAAACCAACAAACTCCCAAGTAACAACATCAAATGGGGACCAAGTGTTGAAAACATGTGTCTGGGTAATAATTCAGATTCAAACCAAACCATCTATTAGCTGCTGCCTATTCAGACCTCATCTCAAACCTCCTGCCCCCACCCTGGGTCACATCCCATTGGAAGAACCCAGTTTTGTTCAAACCACAAGCATTATTTAATTCAACTGGAAAATATTTCTGTTAAGCAAGCTGAAGTGAGACATCAGCTTGGAGCCCTAATGTAAACACAAAGTTCTTTAAAAATAATAGAGTGCAGTTCCATTCTTAACATCAAACTAGACACACTCTGCAACTGCAAGAAAGATTTTCCTTGGAAACCCTACTCTTGTTGACATGCTGAGTGAAACAGGTAGACCCAAGACTTCACCAGGACTCAGGAGCTGCTTCCTGTGCATGTTAAAGACAGTACACATCTTGGGGACATAACATGGAGCCAGCCCAGCTCTGCCCAGCACAGCAATCTGACCAGCAAAGATCTCCCCGGCTCTCAGTAATCCTTTTGTTCTTCATTGGAGCGAGGGGCACATTACATTATGAATCCTTTCCAAAAGAAACATAAATATACAGAATGACCTGGACTAGAATGTGAACCATATTGTTCCTAATATGGCAGTAGTAGTCAGTACAGCTGCAGATTTCATGGTGAGAGACACAGATTCAGGGCTAGCCCCGCATCAGTGTTGTAGGTATCATCAGCCTATTTTATCCCCAGAAAAATGTGAGATTGTCCACTGTAATCACTACAGAGCTACGGGTCTGCGGAGATTGTCCACTGTAATCACTACAGAGCTACGAGTCTGCGGGGATTGTCCACTGTAATCACTACAGAGCTACTGGTCTGCGGAGATTGTCCACTGTAATCACTACAGAGCTATGAGTCTGCGGAGATTGTCCACTGTAATCACTACAGAGCTACGGGTCTGCGGAGATTGTCCACTGTAATCACTACAGAGCTACGGGTCTGCGGAGATTGTCCACTGTAATCACTACAGAGCTACGGGTCTGCGGAGATTGTCCACTGTAATCACTACAGAGCTATGGGTCTGCGGAGTTTCAATCAGGATTCCATGCTGGCCTCATGATTACACTTACTCAGTGCTGACACGGTGTCCTGGTCCCTTGTGCATTTAAGAGCCAGATAGGAGCAGTGCCCTCCTGCGTAGCAGGAGCCTACGGAAGGGCTGCTGGAAGGAAATCATAGCAGAATTAACCCATGGCCCAGGAGAGTGGGCCGCACACAGGAGAGACGATGAGTCGAGAGACTGATGGGCAGCATGCAGGCCTTAATACATGAATGGCAGGGTACTGAGAGTTTGCAAAGTAAAATGTACTTGTTCTTGTCACAGTAAAAGTAATTGTGTGAAATGATAAAATAAATAAATTCTAAGCCAGGTGTGGTGGCACATGGCTTTAATCCCAGCACTTAAGAGGTAGATCTCTGTGAGATCAAGACCAGCCTAGTCTACAGGGGAACCCTGTCTCAAAAAGACAAATAAACAAACAAACAAACAAATAAATAAATAAATAAAGTTGTAAGCCAGGTGTGGTGGCTTATACTTTTTTATTATTTCCTTATATACTTTTAATCTCATGAGTTGCAGGCTGAAGCAAGATCACCTTGAGTTCCAGAACAGCTTGGGCTAGAGTAAAAAAAAAAAAACAAAAAAAAGACCTACATTATATTGCAATAAGCCTATGACAGATAAGACATAGTTTTGGTAAGTTATGGTAAGTTTGGTTTGTTATGGTAAGAATCCTTTCTGTGCCCTTAGGCTATTGCTTGGTATACTCCGATTCACTGGAAGCAAGCTTGGGAGAAGTTAGAGACTGACATCGAATTTGAGAGATGTTCTGTGGCCATCCCCTCACTGCAAAGACATAGGTTTCGATGGACAAAGTCTGTGACGTCCATAAATAAAGAAGACGACGTTCTGCCCAAGAAAGAGGTCCCTGTGTGTCAGACAGAAGGAATCCAGCCTTCATTCATGAAGTAAGTTAAAGCCTGCATGCTTGGTTTGCCTGATAGTGGGGATCCCTGCCCTCAGTAACTGAGCATGTGCGGATGGCTGGGTGGCATTACGTGTGGCTCCTAATCAGTTAACCAGGGCTCCTGTGCAGAAAGCATGGGCCATGGAGCCAGCAGTTCTGTGCACACAGGTTGTGAGGGTGTCCGGTGTGTAATCATGAGACTGGCCCCAGGCCAGTCCGATGGAGGAAAGTCCTCCTCTGAGGGTCCTCCTTCCCACGATCTACAAAGCCACATTCTCTGGGCTTTTGAAACAGGCTTTCTGAATGATCGCACCCTAAATACTAACACCACCACACAAGGTGCTTTTAGGATTCTGGTTGGTCTTTTTCTCATTTCAGAGAAAAGGAAATCCTGGCAAGTGTTTTCTCCACGCCCAGCCCCTGGTGTCGCAGTCCGAATGCTCCTCCACACCCCTTCTGCTCTCTGATGGAGCCCTACTACTCAGACGCTACTGAAAGCAGCTTGTGTGCAAAACCCAAGTCTCAGCCAAACGGTCCTAAAGCAGCCCCAGGTAAGCCAGAAGCAGATGTGTTCTAGGGGAAAGGAAAGAATGGAGTCCATGTGTGAGCCCATGTGCGTGCACACGCATGCATACATGTGCACATGTGCTAAGTATTAAAAACCCACTCACATCCCTGAAGTCTCACCCTCAACATTGCTTGTGCTGGACACTAAGCCTTCAATACAAGAAGCTTTGGGGGCTGTTCATCTAAGCTACAACAAAGACTCTTAGAGCAAGTATTGTAAGTTACCCGGTCCTGGTTGCTGTACCGCAGTCACTGACTTACATACGGAGCTCTTGATAAATGTTTGTTACTGCATCAGTGAAATAAAAAAAAACCCTACATGACCAGAAATAACGTATGTAATTCCTTTTGGTTTTGTGTTTGAGGGGGTGTATGCATTTATTTTGAGAATAGGACTTCCCCCTGTGCTTCAGGCTGTCTGAACTCACAGCAGTTCTCCTGCCTCAGCCTCCCACTGCAGTTCTTGAATCCTGGTGAAAATTGTGTTTTGCTCCTTCGTCAGGCATGCAAACTTGGTTGTCCAAGTTCTACTGTAACAAAACATCTTATTTTCAAACACGTTCCACTCAGAGTGCCTTGAGATTCATAGTGAGACTGGGAAGATGTACATCAACTTATGGTTTTCTCCAGTGAATAAGATTCTCGATAATTTGTTATTCAAAGAAATTTGGTCTCGACTTAACTTTTCTCAATAATGCTTTTGCAAATCACAAAATATGTCTCTTCCTGTGCAAATTCTGCATTGATAATTCCAAAAAGATAGACGTCCCAGTGCCTTCAGGGTCTCTTCTTATTAATACAAACTTTACAAAAGTTTCCATCCATGAAATTCTCAATGTGGACAGATAATGTATTGATAGTTATACAGGAAAATTTAAATAAAAGTAAAACACACCCCCAGCCTCTTCTGCAGAGTAGGAAGCTGCTTATTGTCAGAGGGAATAGGAAATAATTATTTGAGGAAACTGCGTTCAGTTACCAAACAATGGTGCTCAATCCAGGAATGCTGTTATAAAGGAAGAGTGTGTCACATTCTTTTTGAAGGCAATGATATTTCTCTTCTGTTGCTTTCCAAGATTGAGATTGTGATATCAAAATAACTGTACAGCTCTTTTTTTTTAAAGGGCAGACCAGCAAGGGCAGCAGCATTTATGAGTCTCCCTTACAAGTTAAATGTTCCAGTAGTGGACAAATAACACATTCCAAGGTGTAGTCTTCCTAAAACAAGTTAACTAGGTGACATCATGACTAGATCTTTTACCTCCAAACATTTCAACACTGCACAACAAGTGCTATAAACTGCCCTTTAGTTATGAAAGATTATAACCTTATTTATGGAAATATAAGTCATTAATGATCCATTTCCTCACACTATTAAAAATACTGTTTCATGAACTCAGAGCATTCAGATGAAATTAACTAGGTGCTAAATATTTCAGCTTCAAATTTCCCAAGGAATTGCCATCACCCTCCAGTATTCAGATGAATAAGCATCTCTACTGCTGGTACTAATGCCGTCACATTCCAGAGCTTATAAATAGGAGTCTCTAAATGTTTTTCCATTTTGTTTGTAGCTCTTTGTTTCTTGAGAAACAGCCTTTCAGGGTATAGTTCAAAACCTTCATCCTCAGGGTAGTAAGTCTGGAAGGACATACATAAAATATTTACAAGGTCTGCTTCATGCCAAACGAGATGAGATGAGTTACACTCTCCCTGCATCTAAGCCATTACCTGTGGCCGGAAAAGATCTGAGAATCCCATTTATATCCCAATGCCATAAATTATCATTTAGGAAGTTTGTACTGTGATGTATCCAATAGAATCCTGGTTCATTACATCCAGGAAACCATTAACGACTAAGGAAATCACTGTGCTGACCAAAGTGGACCTTCCCTGGTGCACGCTGGGCCACAGTGGACCTTCCCTGCCTATCTCATCTTCACAACAAATATGGCATGGTTTCTCTGTCATCAAACACCAGCAAAACTTGGTAATTCTGAGCTTGTGCAGAAAAAGTTAGGTAAGGCTAAAGAGCCTTTATCTGTTGTTGGTTTTGTTTGCTTTTTCCACAGTAACTCGTTATTGACTTAGAATATTATGTGTCTGTTGTTTGTTTTGTTTGGATTTTTGGAGACTCTCACTCGCTGTGTAGCCTCAGCTGACCTTACACACGTTGCGCTCTTGTGGCTGCCTCCCCAGTGCTGTGATCGCAGGTGTGACCACCATGCCCAGCTCGTACTCTAAATTTGTTGCTTTCTTGTTTCCCACTTTACAGGAATAATGTAAGATCCCATTTCTGGTGTAGAAGTAATTTGTACTTGGCATCATCACCTCTTAAGTTTGCTGTACTAGTTTTATATGTAAAAATTATATTATTATGTTTAGACCTTCAGTCATGTTCAGGTACAGCCGGCCTTCCTCACCTGCAGGTTCCACAGCCACAGGTTCAACCAATACCAAATTGACCAACCACAGAGTGAAAATATTCAGAAATAAAATACTGAAGATGCATGTTTTCACTGGAGAAAACAGTATAACAATCACACATGGCTTTCACAGTATACTGAGTATTTTGTAAGTACTGTGGACATGGTTTAAAGTACAAAGGAGAAGGTTTGTGGGTTATGTGCTAATGCTGCTGCTTCAGGACAACCCCTGTGCTGGAGCTGGAACTGGAACCACTCCCTGCAGTTGCCCAAGAGCAAAGAAGGACACGTGTTGCCTCACCCCTCACTATGAAGTCCACTAAGGTGACCGGCAAGGTAGCATTCCCTTCTGCCCCACATTATTTCCTGATGCCTCTTTTCTGAGATGGCAGGTTCCAGTCCCTCCTTCATTATGGCAGATGTAAGGGTAGAGAGCATGTGGGGAGTTGTATGAGCAGTTCACGTTATCCTACACATAATAATGATATAACTTGAGAGCCAAGGTAGGAGGATCACAGGTAGAAGGTCTGTTCAAGGGCAGCTGAGTAAGGCCTATGTCAAAATAATTGCAAAAGTGAAAAGACTGAGTATATTGCTCAGTGGTAGAGTACCTGCTGAGCTTGTTCATATATGTGCACAGCACACAAACATGCACACACACAAACACATGTACACACACACACGTCTTTAGGTGAATAGTGTTGACTCAATTTCTTTTATATTTTGAAATATCTTTCCTTTTCAAGTGACTCACTGAAAACTTCAACTTAATGATAACTAAATAATATTTTTTCAAGTAGTTTTTAAGCTATTTGCTTCAGGTCTCCTTTAAATACTGCCTTTAACCCAAAGATTACTTCTTCAAATTAAAGAAAATCCTGATGTTGTTAACTCATGCTGATTGGTTTTTTTCCTGTGAAAAGTCAATGCTTGGAGCACTGCACTGAAATCCTGACCTTTTTCTTTTCAGGGACGAGAAAAAGAAATCAAAGTCACAAGAAAAATAGGAAATTAACTCAACTTGTAAAAGTAAGTGACAGTATTGTAAATTTGCTTTCTCCACAGAAAAATAGAACATGAAATAATCGTAGTAATTTTTGTAATAACTTTTTTGAATCAGTCTTTACAGCCAAGGCTGGGCAGTCCTCAAACTTGTCCAGGCCTCCTGTGTCAGTCTCCTAATGCAATGTCTTTGTGGGGAAAAAAGACATGCATTATTGTTATATATACCTGTAGTCTCCAGTTTTCCGACAAATATTTGTCTTCCTGTTAAATATCCTTCTCTGAGAATGAGCAATAATTTGCCCCAGCTGTTCATCTGGTCTTTGTGGGTGAGTCAGTAACATACCCTGGACCCCAGACTCAGTACTCCGTGTCTCTTTTTCCATACATGCAGCATGTTATTAATTACGTGAGAGAAATTCTTCTGGCTGAGTAACCCAAGCCATTTCTGAACTTGTATACTTTAAATGATTATAAAGGGAATAGTTGGAACTACGTTTCCTGCTGTTCAGCTGGAACTGGAATTATGAGTAGTTGTTAGCCGCCATGTGGGTGCTGGGACCTGAAACCTGGATAGTCTGAAAAGGCAGCTGGTGCTGTTAGCCATGAGCCCTCTCCTCTCCTGCCCCTTCCTTCTCTTTTTCTGAAGGACAAAAGCAAGGTGGGCTGGGTGGCATGTTTAGGTTTAAGAAAGAGTTCTGGGGCTGGAGAGATGCCCTAGCGGTTAAGAGCGCCGACCGCTCTTACAGAGGACCCGGGTTCGATCCCCAGCACCCACATGGCGGCTGAGAACCATCTGAAACTCCAATTCCAGGAGAACTCCAGCTCCAGGGGAATCCGAGACCCTCTTCTGACCTCCATGGCATTGCACGACACGGGTGCACAAACTTGCATGCAGACAGTACATTCATACACATACAGAAATAAATAAAAAATAAAAAATAAAAAAAAAAGAAAGAGTTCTGAATCATTTAATGGAATATTGACTAAGTTAATTTGGGCAAAGGCACTGAGGCTCTGTGGGTCTTCCATAGATACTTTGATTAATCGTGATGGCTCCTGTGTTTGTAAATGGATTCTCACATGGTACTAATAGTTTGGATTTGTTTTCTACCTGCTATGTTTTGATAAGTGCTAAGCCCGAGTTGTGGGTCCCGCCCCTCTTCTCAGATCTCCACTTCCACCTGCCAGTGTCTCTGGGATTGGCTACAAAAGTACTCTCAGTATTTCTGAGGCCTTCCCAGGAGGGAAACTGTGTCTCCATTTTTATCTGTCAGTGAGTGACTTGGTAAGTTGCCCTCAGCTCCCAAGTCAGCTGTCCACCCAGACCCGAGGCAGTCCTCGGTGCCTTGAAAGCTGTATGCTGGGACAGTGTTTTGGGTTTTCATGTTATCTGTCGGAGTCAAGGCGGCCAGAACTGCCCCTATCTCCAGGTCATGGCTGAGGAAACTAACTTTAGTTCTGAGAGATTAAGTAACTCACTGATAGTAAGTGGCAGAATTGAGCCCAGAATCTCAGCCTGAGACCAGCTCTCTCCCCTACCACCCTGCCCTCCCCCACCCCCCAAGCTTGAAGATCATCTTTGTCTCACAGTTCAACTTATCTGAAAGAAAAAAAAAATCATCATATTTAGAATTGGGACTAGAAGAAATTTTTATCACAAAAGAAGTCCATTACTGTGTGGATCTTAAGGCTGTACCACAGCACCAAAAAGATACTGGTCTCACCTCCAAGGTTGCTCATCCAACAGAAGGCTGATGATTGAGCAAACGCGAGCCAGTCCAGCTGCAGTCTTGGCCCCTTTGCTCATGACATGTCTACAAAACACCTGATTGTGAACACATGTGTGCACAGCCCTGTCTCTGAATGTGTCTCCACCTGGCACTTGGCTGAGGATGTGTGTGAGCTTTTTTGTGGAATTGAAGCCCATGAGGGTGGGTGATGTCACAGAATGCTGCAGATACAAAACTTGTCACAAGCCCGAGGACACTGGGAAGACCACTGGGAGGGCAGAAGACTTTTCCCATGTGGCTAGACATCTGCCATGAACGCTGACTCCCTGGGATTCTAGGACAGAGGATAAAACAGAAATGAGGGTCAAGCTGGGTCTTGTCACCTCTCACCAGCTCTTACCTTGAACCTATGCTGCTACCCGAAACCTACAGACTCCACCAACTGTCATGAACTCGGGGTAGTAAACATATAACCAGCAACAGTTCTGAGGTGTTGTAGGCACTCTGCTACACTGGATTAGGCAGTCCTAATGAAAAACTAGCTAAAAGTCCTTCCATGAACTCAAATAGCCCACAGCAGACAGTGCCAATGTAAGAGCTCAGCCTTGGGACTGTGACAGTAACGTTCCACGATAAGCTCTCCTAGGCTCAGTTTTCAATGAGAAGTCAGGGTTTAATGCACCACAAAGAGTAGTATGTAACATTCTTTACTGTGAAACATTGTTGAAAGCATTTTGAAAGCATAATGGTTACACTTGACATTTTCTAGCGATACTTTCTGATCTGTTCCTTCAGTCTCTGCATTAATAATGTCTTTCACTTTCAGCCCTCCAAATGATGTCTCAGTTTCCAGAGTTCTTCAGCCATTTGCAGTTAGTTTCACCAGGATGTTTTCCACAACCATGGAAGTTGGTTAACTCTGCTGTCCTGTCTGCCCAGCGTCTCCCTTACCATGTCACAGTCAGTTATACGGGAAGAACAAAGAGGCCTGCAGCCTGGGCTTGGCGCCGTGCTGGGGGAAGACAGCACATGGTCTCAGGAAGACAGTGCCAGAACAGACATCTGCACAAGCATACCACGCTGCAAGGCCTGCTGAGACATCACAGTCTTTAAAGCCCGCCCCCCAAACCCATAAGAAAACAAAGCTCTCTTTTTGTCTGTTCCACTTTAAATGTGTTACCTGGTTCTTTAAAATCTGGGGCACATCTTAAACATTTCAATGCAAAGCTAATTAGGGGCCACCATGGAATTAAAGAACATTTAGAAGTACATTTGGTAAGCTGGTTACATCAGATCCATTTTGACCTTCATGTTCAGTATAAACAGTATTTGTGAAGTAGCCAAGCTTCTTAGGAGTGTAGGACTCTGCATACCATTAAGTCACCATTAAGGCTGGAACCCAAACATGTGCACACATTACACATTACAGGATTGAATTAATGGGAGGAACAATGAATAATCCTTTGACCTTGGCAAGCTGAGATTAGCATGAGGATCGATCCTCCTGGCTACACCTGCCCTGCACCTGTGCCATGTGCATGCCTTTTGTCTCACTGTACACAGAATACTTGGCAGGAACATCTTAAGGGAAGAAGGCTGTGGCTCAGCCCATGGTGGCATGGTCCTATGCTCCTGAGCAGAGCATCATGGGTATGTGACAGAAGTCACTTCATTCCTTAGAAGACAGGAAGCAGAGAGAAGGGGCAGAAAGAAAGGCACCAGAGTGAGGCAAACCTGAGCACACAGCCCCAGTGACTACTGTGTCCAACAAGCCCCACCCCTCACATCTCCCCACCTCCCAATACCACTATCCGATCATGAATCCATCCCTAGATCAGACCATTTGTTAGGTCAGAATCATGGTTTATGTTATAGGGCGCAGAAATAAGACCACTCTGTCCTGATCAGGGTTTTGAAAGATTTTAATCACAGCCAGGGACATGTCTCATTCAGGAAGAGAAATGGCCCTGACCCCAAAACGGAGACATAACATATAGGTTTCTATAGTCAGCTAGGTTATAGCAGGTTAGCATTAACACAGTATTAGGTAAACTGAAACAGAAAGGAAATTCCAGCAGTTGTACACTGACTTAAGCAGGATTCCAACTTAATTTTAGCAGTTATGCATTGATTTAAGCAAACAGAAGCATAAAGGAAACTCCAGCAGTTACACATTGACTTAAGTAAACAGGAGCCATGTAGTGGCTTAGGCAAAAAGTTTAACCTAATTGTCGACTCTAAGACAAGAAGAAGAAGCAAAGGTCAACGGTTGTACCAGGAGCCAGGTCATGTAGGTTCCCGGAATTCAGCTTGGGAAGGGAAAGAAACTTGTTAAAATAGGGAAGGAGGCGGGGAATAAGACTTAAGGTGAAGTCAGCTTAGTTCAGATGTTTTTATTCCCTTCATTATGATTTATTCTCTTCATTTCACTCTTCTATTTGAAAGTACTCAAGCCCTTGAGTACCATTTGGTGGATATGGTTGTAGTTGATCATATTGGCTCCTCAGAACTATAAGCTTTACCGAGTTGATTTCTTGTTTTGGGGGGGGGGTTATTAACAAATTTAATAGCAGTATTTACTAGGCAAGGACCATAGGTGAGGGCAACTAAAATTAAGAGTTCCCTCTACAGCACTTAAAAGGGTGGATAACCAAGGAGACTGAGCAAATAGAGATGCAGCTGTACTGATTTTTGTAGCTTTGAACATTTTTATGTCCTGTTACAAATGCTGGTCTCCAGCCTTGCAGGTCCTGCAATCCCTTATACTTTTGAGACAAATGCAAGCCCAGAACATGTAACACATTAAGTGGTAAAACAGGTAACAGGCAAACACAAAGACCACTGGAATGTGGCATCCTGGTCTGGTTTGGAGATAACATTAAAGGTCACATGAATGTGACTTTCTGGAGTTCTTTGGGGGTCTTTGACCCTATGCTGCCTAGTCAATTTTTATTTTATTGCATCACTTCCTGAAGAGGTCACCCAATTGGGGTGACAACCGCTGTGACTTCCATGTTGAAAAGGGGCACAGAGTGTGGCAATGGGGGTACTCCTGCTCAGTAGGCTCTAAATGACCTGTCCTCTCCCAATGTTTAGAGGTGTCTAACCTAGAGAGCAGGCTCTAAATGACCAGTCCTATCCCAATGTTTAGACCTGTCTAACCTAGAGAGCAAGTTCTAAATGACCTGTCCTATCCCAATGTTTAGAGGTGTCTAACCTAGAGAGCAGGCTCTAAATGACCCGTCCTCTCCCAATGTTTAGAGCTGTCTAACCTAGAGACAAGGTTCTAAATGACCCATACTATCCCAACATCTAGAGGTGTCTAACCTAGGCTTGGCAAAGAGATGGGCCTCGGCAAGCCTAGCAAACTGTTCAAAGAGTGCCCAAATGTTTTTACATATAGGACATTTCCAACCATGGAAATAAACTATACCGTGGAACAAAGATAATCATTTTTTTGGTCTTTGTGAGACAGGGTCTCCCTGTAGCCCCAGCTGTCCTAGAACTCACTATGGAGACCAGGCTGGGTTTGAACTCACAGAGATCTACCTGCCTCTGCCTCCCAAGTGCTGGGGATTAAAGGCATGCTCTACCACGCCTGGCAGAAGTAATCATTTTTTAAAATGAACTAATATTTTTAAGAACCAAGAATCATAGTGTAATTTAACAGTAGTTTACATGACAACTTACTTAAAATTAACTTGATATTAAGTAAACCATCAATAATTGTTTTTTTAGCATTAAGCATGAGTCTATACATTTAAATAGTCCCCTGAATTAAATACTGTGGTTAGACACAATGTCATGACAAATTAGTTTTAAAAATTGAAACATAGACACCTTGATGAAAATTCTAATCAGTAAAATGACTAGATTTATAACAATTAAAATAATATGATTAAAATTTTATAGTTTACACAGTACTGAGAGCTTTTAGCTATGGGGCACGTTTTTCTTTTTAAGATTAATTGGATTCTTGGGTCAGTTGTTTCTGATTTGGAAATTTAATAGTAGTAAGGATCTCCTTGTTTTACAACCATCTGGGTAGATGTTTGTAAGAGCATGTCAGAATTCAGCTCCTGCTTTCTCTTTCAGCTCCAGCTTTCTCTTTCACAGCTAGGGACAGGCACTCCAGTGGATCATTATCTGTGAGTCCCTGGTTAACAGACTTCTCAATTTCTCACCTGGGAACTGAGTTTACATCGCAGAAGCACTGCCACACCTGTCCTGCTCCCCACCTCTTCCTCCTGCCTGGGAACCAGGGAGCTCTAGGCTTGATCCTCTGCCACAAGGAGGTGAAAGTGACCTGGGGAGAGGGATCCAGAGACTGCCGCATTGTCCATATCTGGTGCTGGACACCCCCATATACTGTTGTCTATCCGACCATGGTATTAATAACTTTTTAATAAACTTGTTTCCCAGTGATCTTAGTGTTCTTTTGGACTACTTTTTTTTTAAGTTTACAAAGGAGAGTGCCAAAACAACCCCTTTAGTGATGACATTTATAAAAGTTGTACTATCAATGGCTTGACAGATCCTTAATATTTTATAACTATATTATAGAATTCTTTTTTTTTCTTTTTGGTCTTTTCAAGACAGGGTCTCCCTGTAGCCCAAGTCATGCACCACCACACCCAGTGTCTATATTATAGAATTCTTAAAAGTCAAGAGTAATGCATGGTGGCTCACGCCTTTAATCCCAGCACTTGGGAGGCAGAGGCAGGCGGATCTTTGTGAGTTCAAGGCCAACCTGGTCTACAGAGTGAATTCCAGGCCAGCTGGGGCTACAGGGAGACCCTGTCTCAAATCACCAAAAAAAAGTCTAGCACTTTATACACATACATGTACACGTATGCATACACATTTACACATGACATTTTTATCTTACGGTTTGTACCAGATAGAGTTATGTACATTACTGTTATACATAAAGGTTTTTACTTGAATAAAGCATTTTTAGAGAGTCATTTGCATTTTAATATAGTAAATATCCCTAACTGGGTTCCAAACTCAACAAGTGATGGAAAACAGAATCATGCATTTCATTTATACTTAAAGCCAACCATTACCAAAGTTTCAAGCATGATCAAAACAAGTTAATAATTGAAGGTTTTATTTACAGACAATTCCTTTAAAGGACAGAGTAAAGAATGGATGACAAAAAGCATTTAGTCTTGACAAGGCAGTAAAGATCAATCCATTATTAAAAACCATTTAAAGATTGAAAACACCAAAAGCATGAAAACTATTTAGAGTTCGATTCACCTAGTTAGCTACAGTCAACTCTCTTCCACAAACACAAGCACACAGCATGCAGGGTTACAGAGGACAGACTGCCAGGCCAGCGGAACACAGGCTCAGGCTGTCCCAAGCTGCCCTCCCTGACTCCTTGGAGGCAAGAGGCCAGACAGGCCCAGGCCATCCTGGGAATCAGCTCCTGTAATACACCCCAGGAGAAATGCCAGACCCCAAATGGGTCTCTAGTCAGAGGAGCAGAAACACAGCTGCCAGGTGGGCACCCAAGGGGCTTAGGAATCCCCCAAGCTCCGAAGACCTCCACCCAAGCTGGACCAAGATTCCTGGGTTTAATTGCTGAAGAGAATTATTACTAATTGTTAGCTAAAGGCAGTTTATTTGAGACAAGGTATCCCTGGTAGCAGTTGGCCTGGGATTGCCTTTGAATTCTCACATAAGCCCACCTATCTCTGCCTCCTGAGTAGCTAGGACTATAGGCATGGGCCACCACTCCCAGCTCAAGAGGCAGTTTAAAGCAGACATAAGCATGAGAGTTGCTCTGGGGGAAGATATGCAAGCTAGTAGAACCTCCTAGGAAGAGAGTGCCCAGAGTAGGGCTGCAGGAAAGAGACTTAGGACAATAGCAGAAAGGTGAGCTAACAAAGAACCAGTCTCATCAATGCTACCCAGCCCAGAAGGTGAGTTAACGTATCAGATCAAAGCTGCATGCAGCCAGAGTTCAGCTCTCTCAAGCCTGTTCTCAGGCCCCCAGGGGTCCCAAAGTAACACAACTTGGACTTAGCATCCAAAGCAAAATACTTCCAAAGCAAGCAATTAAAAGAGACACCTCAAACAACCATCTTGAAAGCAAACACAAACCAAGAGTCATCTTAAAAGGAAGATCCTTAAACAACCAAATTAAAAGCTGATTTTTATGAACAATTACCACTCAAAAGTTGTGAAGCATTTGATAAACTCAGAGATAATAACTTTAAAGATGTCTACAATATCCAAATTTGATTTCTCTGAACACATCTTTAATATCCACATTTAAAATTTGCATGTGTGAATTTAATCTGGCGTGCCAAAACAAAACTGGTAACTTCAAGAATCTTGAAGTGGCCACTTTGTTTGACAGAAACAACGTGAGACAGTTATGTATGACTGAGTTAGAAATACACAAGAAAACTTAGACATATGACAGGCATAGCTACATGAATCTCAGACACACAGGAAAACAATTGCCATAAACACCAGACATAGTTACATTTTTAACACAAATCCATCCCACAAAAGAGAGAAGTAAAAAAAAGGCACAAAACACAAAGACAGACCAGGCAGATCAAATGGAGCCTGTGGGCATTTGGCAGAGGGAGAAATCAGAAGCACAAAGAATACAAAGACACGGGAGTCTCAGTCACACATCCAGCTTAAGGACATTTAGGGCAGTTACAAATTTTTGGAATGCAGCAACTAAGAGTAACCAGTACTTTCATTTTCTCATTGGTACTCACTGATGGGCTTTTCAGGAAGTGTGCACACAGTGACAGAGTCACAGGCTCCCTGGCCATGCCTATCCCAGACAGATATAGGCAGACACAGTCAAAGGACAGAAGGAGAAAAGCACAGATCTCAGGAACAAACGACTTAGACCAAATAGGATTCACAGTCATTCATGGGCTGGCCCATGACCGACAATTCCAAATGACCAGAAGTGGACGTCTCCACCTGGTCACCTAGGAGGCTTTAGGCTGAGTCTGAGTACCCCTAGGATCCAGATGAGCACTCAACAGACCAGATTGGGGCCCCAGAAAACAGAGGTGCACACGTTACCTGTCAACAAAGTGGCCTCCACGTGTGTGCTCAGTCTTCCGTTCACAGACGACAAAGCGGAAGCATGGAGGCAGGGAGGTCAGGGGCTGGGAAATGACTCCCAGACCCCCCCCCCCCGGCAGTTCCCAGTCTCAGGCAAAAGGGTGTGATCTTGGTGGGACCTCCAAATGTTATAGGCCACAGAAATAAGACCACTCTGTCCTGATCAGGCTTTTGAATGATTTTAATCACAGCCAGGTATGTCTCTCCTTTGGGAAGAGAAATGGCCCCAACCCCAAAATGGAGACATCATATATAGGTTTCTCTAGACAGCTAGGTTATATAGCAGGTTAGTACTGACACAGTATTAGGTAAACTGAAACACAAAGGAAACCCCAGCAGTTATACACTGACTTAAACAAGCAGGATCCAACTTAATTTTAGCAGTTATGCATTGATTTAAGCAAACAGAAGCATAAAGGAAATTCTAGCAGTTACACATTGACTTAAGTAAACAGGAGCCAAACAGTGGCTTAGGCAAACAATGATCAACTATAAGATAAGAAAAAGAAGTAAAGGTCAACGGTTGTACCAGGAGCCAGGTCACGTAGGTTCCATATGTTCCAGGAATTCAGCTTGGGACAGGAAAGAAACTTAATTTGTTAAAATGGGGGTGGGGGTAGACTTAGGGTGAAGTCAGCTTAGCTCAGATGTTTTTATTCCCTTCATCTTTATTTATTCTCTTCAGTTTAACCATGTCTGGAAACAGCATCACAGACACACCCAAGATGCACTTCACTGACCCCCTAAGTATTTCAATACAATCAGATTGATGTCAGAATCCACCACACAATGTGTGTGACCACATCAATCTAGGATTAACACATGTAGGAAAGTCTCTTGCCTTCACCTGTATGTAGCAGTTGAACCATATTTCCAAGTTTAGAGAGTACAGACTGTCTAACCTGTCAGAGCCAGCCTTCATGCAGGAGAGAGCCCTCAGCATCAGGAAAACAACAGTGGTTTCTTTCAGAAAAGATGGCTCCTTGGGACATTAGCCATATCTTTTAAAAGGAGAGAGGGTTTATGAAGAAGGTAAAATGTTTTCTAAGCAGCCAGTTGTATGTGGTTAGCTTTTGTCAACTCAACACACACCTAGGCAGAACTGAGAAGAAGGAGCCAGTTGAGGAAGTTCCTCCATCACATTGGCCTGTGGGCATGTCTGTGGGGCATTTTCTTAATTGACGGCTGGTGGAAGAGGGTCCAGCCCACTGTGAGCAATGCAATCCATGAGCAGGAGGCCCTGGCTGGGCTACCAGAGGAAGAGGCCCAGTAGGCAGGGCTCCTCCATGGGCTCTGCTTCCCTCCCTGCCCCCAGGTTCCTGCCTGGAGCTCCCGCATTGGCAGGACTGAGCTTCCCTCAGTGATGGACTGTCACTGAGATGAAATCAACCCTTCCTACCCAAGGCGCTTCTGCTTGTACTGTTCATTACAACAACAGAAAGCAAAGCAGAACACCTGTATAATGCTTAACTTGTTACCATGAAGTTTCCCATGGAACATCAGTCCTTTATACTCTGCTCATCTGTTAGGTCAATAGTTTCTGCTGTTTCTTTAGCTATATGTCTGCAAAATGTGTGTGTCCAGAATTAAGAACCAGTGCTCAGTCTGATTTTCTACACCCGTGCTCCGTTTCCTGGATGTACGGTTAGTTCTGCTTCCTATTATCAGACATAATGCCTTATGGAGGAACTGACCACGTTATTTTAATTTAGTTTAATTTTATATATTTATTTATGTGTATGAGTGTACTGTCTGCATGTAGGTTTGTGCACCTGTGTTGTGCAATGCCTCAGAGGTCAGAAGAGGGTCTCGGATTCCCCTGGAACTGGAGTTCTCCTGGAATTGGAGTTACAGACGGTTCTCAGCTGCCATGTGGGTGCTGAGGATTGAACCCAGGTCCTCTGCAAGAGTAGTTGGCACTCTTAACTGCTAGGCCATCTCTCCAGCCCCGGAACTGACCACATTTTGAGCCTGCCTCAGACTCAGCCCAGATGGCTGTGGCCTTCCATCTTGTAATGATCTGTACAAAATCTAACAGATAGAAAACACCAAAGAAGCAAAAGTGTTCTAGATAATGAGACAGGGCTGTGTTTGGAAACCACCCTCTCTGTCTGTCCCTTAGCTATCTCATTCTGTCCCTTCAATAGTCTAGAAACAGATAGTGTAATATGTCTGTTATTCAACAGTAGTATACCCCCCGGGATTATGCTCAGAAGGCTCAGAAGAAAAGGCTTCATTAGATTCTGAGGAGATATTCTGCCCATGTCTTACAGCCACATTTAATTCAAAATGGTTTATGTTGCTTTTTTTATTTTTGTATATGTATGTGTATCATCTGCATGTGTGTAATGCACCCGTATCATGCAATGCCTTCGGAGGTCAGAAGAGAGCATTGGGTCCCCTGGGACTGGAGTTATGTAGAGAGTTGTTAGCTGCCATCCAGGTGCTGGGAATCAGACTCAGGTCCTCTGCAAGAGCAGCCAGTGCTCTGAACTGCTGAGTCATCTCTGTAGCTCCCAAAGGTTTTTTATGACTTTAAATAACATGTGCAGCAACATGAGCACACTGTTTTGGGTTCTGAGCTGAGGAAACGAGTGAAGCTGTTTCCCTTAGGATCTGCTTTAGAAAAAACAAGGAGAGGGCTGGGGATGTAGCTCAGTGGTAGAGTTCTTAGCAACATGCATAAGGCCTTGGGTTCAATCCCCAGCACCATCATAGACACACACACACACACACACACACACACTCATACACACACACACACACACAAGAAATAGAGAGAGAGAGAGAGAGAGAGAGAGAGAAAGAGAGAGAAGTAACCCCTAGACACATCAGTGGTAACTACAGACAGAAACTCACTGAATTTCATTGCTTTATTACATCCAAACACCGAGTGTAAAAATACTTTAAAAATAGGCAACAAATCCAGGCATGATGCTGCGTAGCTGTGTTCCCAGCACACACAGACCAGAGCAGGAGGGTTGAGCTGGCTTTTGTAGCAGGATGTTGTGTAAAGGTGCAGAGATAGTTCCATGGGTAAAGCCACATAGTCCCATAAGAGCCGTGTAAAGCCAGATGCAGTAGCATGTGTCTGGCATCCCACAGTTCTAGCACTGAGATGGAGCCAAGACACGGGCGTCCCCCGGAAGGGGACTGAAGTGTGCAGCCATCCCGAGTGTGCAGCCATCCCGAGTGTGCAGTGATCCTGAGTGTGCAGCTATCCTGAGTGTGCAGTGATCCTGAGTGTGCAGCCAGCCTGAGTGTGCAGCCAGCCTGAGTGTGCAGCCATCCTGAGTGTGCAGCTATCCTGAGTGGGCAGCTATCCTGAGTGTGCAGCTATCCTGAGTGTACAGCTATCCAGAGTGTGCAGCGATCCTGAGTGTGCTGCCATCCTGAGTTTGCAGCGATCCTGAGTATGCAGCCAGCCTGAGTGTGCAGTCAGCCTTATGCATATGCATGTACATGCCTGCACTTACACACAGGTACACACACATCATACAGATTATTTGTATGGATTCTAAAACAATGTGCAGCAGAATTCACAGAACATTATTCACAACAGCCCATATGTGGAAACAGCCCCAGTCTCCATCAACAGATGAATGGATTTTCAAAATATGACTAAAACAAAATATGTCATTTCACCAAAAAAAGATGAAATTCAGACTATACTTCAACATGAATAAATCTTTAAGTAAACCAGACACAAACAACAACAACAACAACAAATAGGGATTAGAGAATTGGTTAAGAGCACTGGCTGCCCATGCAGAGGACCAGGGTTTAGTTCCCAGCACCCACACAGTGGCTAACAACCCTCTGTAACTCCATTTCCAGGGGATTACATGCCTGGGTGAACTTACACATATTCATGTGAAACACTCATACACATGAAAGAAAATTTTAAAAAATTAAAGGACAAATAGTCTGGGGGTCATCTGATCTCGTTAGAGAAATTAATGGAGATAGATAGCATAACCCAGTTTGCCAGAGGTTCGAGGCAGAATAACAGTGAGTTAACATTTAATGGCTGTGGAGTCTCTGTGTGGGATGATGGAAGGTTCTGGAAGTGAAGATGTAGGGTTTGTCCAACATTGTATGGAGTTAATGCCATTGCATTGAACATTTTTCAATGGTTAAACTGTTTTCTACTAACCTCTAATAAAATCCTCTGGTATGGTCTACACACAATTCCAGCAGGCAGTAGTAGTGTGTGCTGTGGAATAATCTGTTCTAGTCGCTGGGCCTCACGGATCACATTATCTCTGCATTCTCCATACTCGGAGGTAGACTTTCACATTTTCAGAAAACTGCCAACCCCACTTTAAGCCACATCGTGTCATTAGTCTTCGCCTTCAGATCACACGTTGACTAAACTGTGTAGGCTGTTCTGGCTTTATCATGGTTGCTACGGAAACTGAGTCATCATGAGATGAGAAGAGAATTTAAGAACGTACCAGACACACTGACTTTCCGAGGCTCCTGATTTCTCCCGGCTGTGTACATTTGTGGTGATTATCCCGTTCACACGGGGAATAAAAGCTTGTGGCCCAAAATGCTCTGGCGACTGGAGGTCATCGCCTAGTACCTCCCCACCCCCAAACCCTTCCCCCTGCAGCGGGAACACATGGAACAAGTGGCAGGCACCCGGCCATGCATTTCCGGTTGTCTCCTTCCCGCAAGCAGAGCTTCCCAGATCCACACCACGTCTGAGCTCACTGGAGGGTCCTCTGCTTGAGGAAGTTCCTCCTGTGCATCACTGATTCTTTTCCACTTCTTGAATAAAATGCCTCCTCATGCACACTCATGTCCCCCACAGGAGGGCAAGAATGTGGCACATTGAGTTGTGGCTTGCTCTCAAGTATGCTCTTAGGGAAGGGTGAGCCTTTTGACCTTTCAAGTGTGAAGCACACACTCAGCTCTGGGGTCCTTGATGGCTTTCTTTCCCTTACATCACCACGCACAGCTTCCCAGTGTAGGCTCCGGTGACTTCCCTCTCCAGGCCTGGCCTGACGGTGGAGGGCGGGAAGATAGGTTCTCTTCTGCAGTGGACAGGGTCAGTGGCTGTGTGCACACAGCCATTCAGGAATATTAAGGGACTATAGCGAATGTGTGTTGGGAGGATTTTGTTTCCTAAGTTTCTTTGAATGAAGATTGGCTTTCAAGTTTCAGGAAGTAGAAGAGCTGTGTCTCTAGTGGCAGAAATCCCCCTTCCATGCCCCCTCAGGTTACCAGCAGCTCCCTGTTTATTAGCACAGGAACTGTGTGATCAACATTCGAATAATTCCTTCAATTATTCATTTTAAAGCAATACAGTGAACAAATTAGAGAGCTGAGACAGATGAGAGTGAAGAGATGTAAAACCTTACCTGCTGCTTAGCACTCTCCAGAGAGGTGAAGGCCTTGAGCCCCCCCCCACAGACACACAGCATATACCACACACACATACAGATATACAGACACCATATACCACACACATACAGACACACAGACACAGCATATACCACATACACACCCACATACAGATATACAGACACACACCATATACCACACACATACAGACACACAGACACATACCATATACCACACACACACCCCACACACATACAGATATACAGACACACACCATATACCACACACACATACAGACACACAGCAAACAGCATATACCACACACACACACACACACACCCCACACACATACAGATATACAGACACACACCATGTACCACACACACATACAGACACAGACACACAGCATATAACACACACCCCACACATACAGATATACAGACACACATCATATACCACACACATACAGACACACAGAAACACATCATATACCACACACATACAGACACACAGAAACACATCATATACCACACACACACCACACACACATACAGATATACAGACACACACCATATACCACACACACATACAGACACACAGACACACAGCATATACCACACACATACAGATATACAGACACACACCATATACCACACACACATCCAGACGCACAGACACACAGCATATACCACACATACATACAGATACACAGACACACAGCATATACCCCACACACACCCCACACACATACAGATATACAGACACACATCATATACCACCCCCACACCCCCACACACATACGGATATACAGACACACACCATATACCACACACACATACAGACACACAGACACATAGCATATGCCACACACACCACACTTATACAGATATACAGACACACACCATATACCACACACACACATACACACAGAATATACCACACACCCCCCACACATATACAGACACACATCATATACCACAAGCACACCCCAGACACATACAGACGCATACCATATACCACACACCCACATACACACACACATCATATACCACATACACCCACACTACACACACATACAGATATACAGACACACACCATATACCACACACACACATACAGACACACAGAATATACCACACACACACCACACATATACAGTCACACATCATAGACCATAAGCACACCCCACACACAGAGACACACACACACGCACACTATATACCACAAACATCCCACACACATACAGACACACAGACACATACCATATACGACATATACACACAGATATACACAGTCACAAAGACAGAGACACACCATATACCCCCCACACAGACACCCCCCATACACAGACACACAGACACACACTGCACCCCATAGTACACATTTAGACACAAGATATACATCCATTCCACGCATGTACATACAGACACTCAGACGCACCACATATACTACATATACATGTACCCCCACACACATAGACACACAGATACTACACACATACCATACATACATACATATATCACACATTTAGATACATATCACACACACAGAAACATCACACATACAAAAACACCATCCAGACACATATATATACACAGACACACAGACCCATATACACACACAGACACACATAACACAGACACATATACACACACAGACACACATAATACAGACACATATACACACAGACACACATAACACAGACACATATACACACAGACACACATAACACAGACACACAAACACACATAACAAAGACAGATACACACACAAACACACATAACACAGACACATACACACACAGACGCACATAACACAGACACATATACACACACAGACGCACATAACACAGACACATATACACACACAGATGCACATAACACAGACACATATACACACACAGATGCACATAACACTGACACATATACACATAGAGACATGCATAAAACAGACACACATAATACAGACACATATATACACACAGACACACATAACACACAGACACGCACCACATAACACATGTATACAGACACACAGAGCCACACTTAACACACACATGAGACCCATGTGCACATATACAGGCAGATACACAGACACACATAACACAGACACATATACACACACAGATGCACATAACACTGACACATATACACATAGAGACATGCATAAAACAGACACACATAATACAGACACATATATACACACAGACACACATAACACACAGACACGCACCACATAACACATGTATACAGACACAAAAACATACACAGAGACACACAGGCATCATATCACACAGACATACACTATACATACAGACATAAACACATCATACAGACATCACACAGATACACGTATCACAGACATACATATCACACGCGTGCACACACACAAACACATGGCACATGCTACATTTGGGGAGGAAACAAAATGACTGAGTCCACACTGTCTGGTGAGATCCATTTGGTCCACCGCTTGAGAGCTTTGAAGAGGAAGCCAGACTCTCAGACAAGAGTCAGGGCTGAGACATGGCAACGGACTCCTCACCGCTGGGACTTCTCCCATGTGTGAGTACAGAGGACAGCAGTCTTCGGCCATCTAAGAAATTGTTATATTTGTAGTAACAATACCAAGCTTGAGGGAGAGATTTGTCAAGGGCACAAATTTCTGTTTAACAGGACAAGTTAAGTTTCAGAGCTGTAGGAAAATATGTATTTAACATATGTGTTTGAAAAGCACAGAGAGAACAGATCTTTATGAAATCTCCTTGCCACACAATCGTGACTGAAGTAAGGAGTTAATACCAATTACTAGCTTCATACATCATAAGTATGCATGATTTTAATTTGTCAATCATGCTGCCTTTATAATGCTGGAGAGAAAACCAGTTTGACTTTGTGCTTAGATGATATAAGTAGTTACAACTTGATTATGTTTATAAAAGTGACAGCTTGAATGCAGGGCATGGTGGTGCTCGCCTTTAATCCCGGCAGTCAGGAGGCAAAGGCAGGTGGATCCCTGAGACTTCAAGGCCAGCCTGGTCTACATAGCAAGTTCCAGGACAGCTGGGGCTACAAGGGTGACCATATCTTTAAAAAAATTAACAAACAAACAAAAAAAACCTGATGGCTTGAAATATATGTACACAGATATTGCATTAATCTATTTTCTGTTACTATAACAAAAAGGCAAGACAGGCTAAGTTTATAAATAAAAGGGGTTTATTTCACTCACAATTTGGAGGCTGGAAATCAGGTGCCCCTGGTAAGGGTTTCACATGAGATTACATTACAACATCAGGAGTATATCTGATAGAAAGAGACAGTGAATTCAGGCAGGAAGCAAACAGATGAATGGGGCAGGAGTCAGCCTCCACCTTAGGGGACTCCTGTGAACATCACTTCCATGGTAATTACCTTAATCCTTTCCAAAGGTGATGCCCCAGTGACCTCCCACCAGCCCTCACCTCTTAAGGGACCACAACACCACATGAGGGACAAAGATCCCAATGCTTGAACCTTTGGGCGACACACATGAGCCATGTGCAAACTCGCATAGTATATTCTATTCCTTGAAATAAAAAGACAAAAAAAGTACAATAAAAGTAGAAGGGCCAACAAGATGGCTCAGCAGGTAAAGGGGGCTGCAGCCAAACCTGACAACCTGCATTCAATCCCTTGGATCACAGGCACATAAAGGAAGGAGAGAACCAACTCCTCCTCTGACCACCACACCTGCACCATGGCAAGTGTGCACCCACACACACACACACAGTGCCTTCCTGGAACACAGAATCCCAGGGCCTCAGAATGCTGTTGACAGAGGATAATTAATGTAATTGGGAATAGTTGTTCTTCAGCCTGTGCCTCTTCAAGTGAAGGGGAAGACAAAAATACAACCCCCAGCCAGGGACCAGGGGCATTGAGGAGCTCTGAAAACACTCTGGGCTGACTCTAAAGGTGTCCCCTCTGGAAGAGGGGCTTCCAGAGACACTGACAATGTGATTGAGACCACTTTATTTCCTACATCTTCATTTGAAGAGGAGCAGCTGATTTCTGATTCATCTTATTGCTGATTCTCTCTTGGAGTGTCAGTAAACAGTCCATGAACTGTAACCATTGAAAAGGAGAGAGACAGGGGATAGATAGACAATAGACAAATAGATAGATAGATGATAGATAGATAGATAGATAGATAGATAGATAGATAGATAGATAATAGATAGATAGATGACAGGAAAGAAAAAGAAAGAAAGAAAGAAAGAAAGAAAGAAAGAAAGAAAGAAAGAAAGAAAGAAAGAAAGAAAGAAAGAAAGAAAGAAAGAAAGAAAGAAAGAAAAAGAAAGGGGCAAGGATGGATGGATGGTAAGATGGCTCAGCAGGTAAACAACCTGAGTTGGATCCCTGGGACCCACATGACGAAAGGAGATAATTAACTCTACATGTATAGCACAAGTGTGCCCCTCCTCCCCCAGGCATGCACAATACATTTAAAAATATTAATTTATTTTATGTGTACAAATATAATGTCTGCACATAGGTAAGTGTACCTGTCTCATACAGTGCCTGTTGAGGTCAGAAGGCATTGGACTGTCCTGAAATAGAAGTTATAGATGGTTGTTTGCCGCTGTGTGGGTGCTGGGAATTTAACCTGGGTTCTCTGCAAGAGCAGCCAGTGCTCTTAACCTCTGAGCCATCTCTCCAGTCCTACAATACATTTTTTTCAATTTTAAGTGAATTTATTATTGATTTCAAAATAATCCATACATACAAATTCCATTTCATACCACACCATACAGAGCAGATTACTGCTAAAACTAAATGTCTCCAAAAGGAAAGAGTAACATTTCAGTACTATGCATCAAAATATGTCTCGGGCTGGAGAGAGAGCCTAGCGGTTAAGAGCACCGACTGCTCTTGCAGAGGACCCGGGTTTGATCCCCAGCACCCACATGGCGGCTGAGAAATCGTCTGTAACTCCAATTCCAGGAGAACTCCAGTTCCAGCGGAATCCGACACTCTCTTCTGACCTCCGCAGCATTGCACGACACAGGTGCACAAACCTACATGCAGACAGGACATTCATACACATACAAAAATAAATTAAAAAATTAAAAAAAATATGTCTCATTTCTTGTTTCAAAACCTTTCTCTTTTTCAAATCTAGTATAACAATATAACAACAAGTCATTATCAACAAATAAGAACTACTAGGATTAGAGCTAGCCACTCTGTTAAGTTATAACTATAAGGTCTAACTGAGCTAAGGAGAAATAAAAAAAATTACAAGAGAATAGATTCATTTAAGGGCCGGGTGTGGTGGCACATGCCGTTAATCCCAGCACTTGGGAGGCAGAGGCAGGCGGATCTCTGTGAGTTCAAGGCCAGCTTGGTCTACATAGCAAGCTCCAGGCCAGGTGGGACTAAAGGGAGACTCAAAAAGACAAAAACAAAAAAATAGATTCATTTAAATATTCCAAATATCAGAAAAATAGTTCATAGAGTACAGAAACTGTAAATGCAGGGGGAAACATAGTCTCAATTTTTTTTCTTTCTTAATTTTTTATTAAGGTACTCATAAGCAATAAACATAAGGAGTATCCATGTAGATCCATGTAAAACCAATTAGCAGACA
>VZQC01013997.1:695174-705818 GCA_009823505.1 Rhizomys pruinosus | reverse complement strand
TATTTATATATTCTTTCAAAATATACAGGTTTTTGCAGTAGAAACAATTTGGAAATGACCTAAATGGCCTGACTTCAGAATAGAGAGTCAATGATGTTTAGAATCCTGCTTTGCAACAGTAAAAATGGAGAAGAGGACAGCTACCCACAGACACAGAGAGGAACCCTTGTTTTCATATGCTTATGTGGGAAGATCCCATTTCTCTTCACTGTTTCTGTTGGCGGACATTGGACCAAACCTCCCCTGTGCTTCCCTGCCAGGCAGCGGCCATCCTGAACAAACCCTGTCCACCCTCGGGATGGCATATGCTGTCTTCGGCAGGCTGTATTTTCAGTGTGACTGGCAGATCCCTGGTCCTCCACCCTGAGGGGCCATCACACTTGGAGGCCATACTTATTTTACACATGTAGAACGGCTGAGCCGTTCTACATGTGTAAAAATAAAATGTTTCAACTGTAGCTTCTAAAGGCCTTCTCCCCATTATAAATGTTCTCTGCACACTTGCCATGCTTTTAATAATTGAGAACTGAGCTCTAAAAAGCCTCTATAGCCACACCCAGGGGATCTGTAAGCAAAAGGAAATAATGTGATCTATGATAGCATCTCTCAGGGCCTCTGGAGCCCTACAGACTGTTCTAGAAAGAACAGACCAGCAGCGACACAGCTGCACCAGCCCCTTCAACAACCACCCATAACTCCAGTTCCAGGGGATCTGACACCCTCTTCTGACCTCCAAGGGCACTGCAGAACACAGGTGTACCTACCTACATGCAATCAATACACTCATGCACATACAATAATTTTTTAAAATAAAATTAAATAAAAAATTTAAAGTACATCAAGTCCACATATGATTTGTCCACTTTCTGTCTGTATATTTCTCTAAGACTCATAGTAAATGCTTTATATCTCAATATAGTATTGTGGCCTTAGTTCAGTGAAGACACTCACAGAAAGACAAAGATAAAATACAAGAGGGCTCTGACCAAAGTTTGCTATGGAAGTTATTCTACTATGATAATTAGAAATGGTTTTTCCTTATTCATGTCCATCTGAAGTTATGATGAGAATTTAAAAAGCAATAGAAGAGGATTGAAAGGTTATTCCTGGACAAACTGTCAACCCATAAAAGGAAACAGCCAGAACTGATCAGAGTCCAAAACAACATCTCCAGAGAAAGTAAACTGTTTTGCTTCTCGTCCACCCGTGCCCCTTTTCTAAGCCTAGGGAACAATCTGCAGAAGAGTGGGCATGGTAGAATGTAAGGGCTGCGATTGGGGTGAATGGTGAAACTACAGCAACATAGTCTGAGTTATGGGTGGTTGTTGAAGGGGCTGGCTCAGCTGTGTCGCTGCTGGTCTGTTCTTTCTAGACCAGTCTGTAGGGCTCCTGAGGCCCTGAGAGATGCTATCATAGATCACATTATTTGATCACTTATTTGATCAATATGATTGTACATATAAGCCCCACCAGCTGGATGGTGGGAGCCTTGGACTGTGTGGGTTTGGGCATAGCTGCTTGCAAACTGGTTTTACATGAAGGATGCTTGTACTCATAACATTACTTATTGTTAAAAAAATAAAAAATTGGAGAAAAAAATAAGAATAAAATAAAAAGCAATAGCAGGATCTTTCAGGGATTGTACTCTGAATGAAGACAATGGTTGACAGAACCAGTAATCCCCTTCTCACAGGCCCTGCTGCTGGTGGTCCAGTGGTGGTCTCGATATTTGCTTTCATCCTAAGTGGTTGTGGAGCTGTCCTGCACAGGAAGGATTTCCAGCTCTGCATACATCTGCATACACACGCTGGGGCCGGAGAAACCATCAAAGCACCTGCAAGCAGTCTGCTTTCAGGGACCCTTGCAAGCTCAGACCTCTGTGTTTATATAAAGAGCCACTTAATGTCTGCCTGAGTGGTGGGTACTTAAATTGCACCAGGGCAGCTGCTGAGTGGAAAATAAAGTGTTTTTAAAGATGAAAGAGCCCGCAGGCCTGTTGCCTTCACCTAGGGTCAGCGTTATACAACGCACATGCTGAAGAACAATCACAAGAGGCCTTCCCGAATGGCATTTTCAAAGCTTGCCTGGGAGAAATTGGAAGCAGGTGAGACTGTCTCTGGGCCCTGTCAATTTCCCATCCGGCTCCTTCCCCGTGTTTCTGCAGCACATCCCACTCCCCATCCCCGCCTCCAGGCACCATTAACTTCTTGTTCTTTTTTTTCTTTTCTGGTCCTCAGCTGGGTGACATTCAAGTTGATGTTTTCATCTACTTGTAACCCGAGGTCAGTTTAACCTGATTGTCCCATGTATGGGGAACTCTAGAAGCAGAGGCGGGCTGTGGAGGACACCTCAGCACTGTGCCAAGAAGGGTGTCACTCCAGGGAGCCAGCTCCATCAGTTCACCCTAATGCCCATGGCTTGAGAAGGCATTCCTGTGGACTTTACTCAGCTAACACCCTCAGTACAGTGGCCTCTGAAGGCAGTGGCTTCTTGTGAGGGGTAAAGAAGTTGCTACCAGTTCTCTACCCTCCCCACACCTCTGATGCACAGGTACCTCTGCTGATGAGTAAATAAATTTGCAAAGGCTGAGCCTACCCTTCTCCCCTCCCAGACCTGAGTAGTCACCAGCCCAGTGCTGGGATTGTAAACACCACCATCAACTGAGCTCAGTCTCAGATGAGCTCTGACCCCAAGTCAGATCACCTGGTCCCTTAGCACAGGAATCCTCCCCACTGCCTGGAGCAACAGTGCTTGACCTGTCCTCATCCTTAAAACGGGATGAACGACAGTACCTATTATAGACACCATAGTTAGCTTTAGTTGTTCCCTGGACACTGACCTAGTGATGTGGGAAAAGAGAAACCCAACTAAAGAATTGCTCTGTAGGCATTCTTTTGGCAGAAGCACTTAAAAGCAGTTACCTAACAGCCAAAGCCTTGACCCCTGCTGTTATCCTCACAGACCTGTGAAGCCTGGGCTGTCTTTTGATCTCTCAGGAAAGAACTTTGATCTGGAATATAGCCTGAGGTTCCCTTGTCCCAATTGCCTGCCCCAGCCCCCAATTGTGTGTATGTGTCCCACCCATGCATGGGTTGGTATAAAAGCCTTGAGTTCCAATATTAAACTTGAGTCTATCTCCTGGACCTTTTTCTGAGTCCATCTCTTTTATTCCACAGTAACCTCCCACGGTACCCTCCCCTGTCCTTGCCAGGAGCTCAGCTTAGGAACTGTTAGCCTGATGGCAGGAAACAACTCCAAAAGCCTGCAGTCTTGTAGGACTGCCAGCCTGGTTCTAGGAGGGAAGAATATCAAGTGGATTGCAGCATGTGACTAAAGGACCATCAGACGATAGTAAACAACTACATTGCTCAAATCAGATTGGCCCGTGGTCATGTCTGTGGGGCATTTTCTTAGGTGCTAATTGATGTAGGAGGGTCCAGCCCACCATGGGTGGTGCCATCCTAGGGCAGGTGGGCCTGGGCTATAGAAGAAAAGTAGCTGAGCATCCAGGGAAGCAAGGCAGTAGTATGAGCTTCTGTGGTCTGTGTTTGGGTTCCTGCCTCCAGGGTTCTCCTTGAACTTCTGCCTGACTTCCCTCAATCATGGACCATGACTTGAAAGTGTGAGTCAGATAAACCACTTTCTCCCCATCTTGCCTTGGTCATGGTGTTCATCAGCAGCAACAGAAAGCAAACTAGAACAGTACATTATTATGAAGATGAATATGCAGTAATGGGGCTGGAGAGATGGCTCAGTGGTTAAGAGCATTGGCTGCTTTTGTACAGGACCCAGGTTTGGTTCCTAGCACCTATATGGTGGCTAACAACCATCTGTAACTCCAGTTCCAGAGGATCCAACATACTCTTCTGACCTGCACAGGCATTGCATGACAAAAGTTTACTTACATACACGAAAGCAATACACTCGTATACATAAAATAAAAATAATAAGTAAAACATTTAAAAAAAATAAGGGTTAATGAGGAAAGTCCTTAACACAGTATCTTATAAGTAGTACTGGGTACACAGTAGCTGTGTAAGCCCTCAAACCCATTCTCAACAGACTCTACATGACAGGCACGGGAAATTCCATCTCATCCATTTTTAGTGTTTCCTGTTAGAGTCTACAACAAGCAGTCATCTACAAATGATGTCTACACCGTCCATCAGGTGTCGCAGCTACTGGTAATGGTACTTCCCTCACATCTGGCATCTTCGGAGTCCCTTCTCAACCTATCACAGCACAGTGGAGGACTACATTGGGTAGGAGTGAGTACGTGTCAGCTGAGGTCTTTCTTCCTCTTCCAATAAGGCTACCCTGATGACCTCATATGACCTCACCTCCAAGTGTCACAGGCAGATGAAGTTGGGGATTATGTTCCCAACACGCATTTGCTTATTTTATTTTTTATTTTATGTGTATCTGTGTATCATATGCATGTATGTAAGTACACCCATGTCATGCAATGTCAGACAGGGATGGAAGAAGGTCTCAGATCCTCTGGAACTGTTGTTACAGATGGATGTTAGGTGCCATGTGGGTGCTGGGATTTGAGCTCAGGTCTTCTGCAAGAACAGCGAGTGCTCTTAACCACTGAGCCATCTCACCAGCCCCTCTGTGCTGGATAGCTTTAGTGTCAACTTGACACACCTGGGTTGAGGGACCCTCAACTGGGGAATTGGCTCCATTGGATTGGCCTGTGGCCACATCTGTGGAGTATTGTCTTGACTGTCAAGCAATGATGGAGGGCCCAGCCCACAATGAGTAGCGCCACTCTGAGCAGGTTGTTGTGTACCATATAAGAAGGCAGGCTGGGCATGAGCCAGGAGAGCAAGCCAGTGAACAGCATTCCTCCATGGCTTGTGCTTCAGCTCCTGCCTCCAGGTTCCTGCCCTGAGTTCCTGCCTTGGGCTCCCTAAGTGATGAACTGTGACCCAGGAGATGTAAGCTGAATAAACCCTTTCCTCCCTAATATGGGGTTGGGTCAGAATGTTTTTGGTCATAGCAATGGAAGACAAACTAGGAAAAAATTGGTACCAGGCACAAGTGGGGTAAGTTCTATGGGACCGTACCTGACCTTTTTTGTTTTGGGAAGAGATTGTGGACAGAGTGTTTGGAACATATTGGTCTGGGGAAATCATTGAAATGCCTAACATTTGTTGCTGGTGGAAGCTGAGCAGTTTTGCTGAGAGATTTTTATAAGGAATGGAGGGGACCTGGGCCTTGTAAAAGTTTCTAGTTCTTAAAGGGGAACAGAAGATCATAAGGACTGTGTAATCATGTGGGTTCTCCTAGTCAGCTGGGGGGCTGAAGAATCAGCTGTAAGTAACAAGAACCAGAACCTGAGTGAACTAATTTTGTGGTACTGGGACGTTTGATGCTGGTTAGCTGGGGTGAAAATCAGCTGTAAGTAAAAGGAGACCAGCAATCATGTGGTGAAATCTTCAGGAAAGAATTTCCTCGGGTCAGCACACAGGAAGCTTGTTGCAGAAGGGACCTGAGCCACCATTCAGAGTCAGAATCAGACTTGGTAGTGTGAAGAGGTCCGTCCTATATGTTCTGGTGTTTGAAATTTGAGGAGGTCCAGAGAGGCTCGAGGCTTTGCACTTGAGTCAGGAGGCGTTGGTGGAAGTGCATCTTGGTTGTGTGAAGACCCAGGAATTGCAGGGGTCATGCCGACAGAAATGCAGGCTTTTCACTAGGAGAGGTCACAAGAGTACATTGGTGAGTGTTGCTGCCTCATTTCATGGCATCCACAGCATTTTTGGAGAATGCCAAGACCATGGGACGACCACAGACCAGCGGCAGGGTGTGAATGGAGTTCGCCTGGGCCCTCTCGTATGATGATCTGTGTGTGCCAGGATGGCAGGGTTTGGAGACAGGAGGCTGCTGCAAGACCCTTTGGAGCCCAGTAGAACATGAGATGAGTCCCAGGTGTCCAGCCTTAGCTACTTGCTGGATTAGTTTTTGTCTTTAGGTCCTGATTTTCCCTTTTGAATAAGACAGGTACTTGTTTTGGATTTTACACACCCCAAGTTAAGAGACTTTTAAGACGACTGTGATACTTTAAGAAGTGTATTTGGACTAATTTTAAGGACTAAGGGGGCTTTTATAGGTTGTCCCGTGTTTAGGGTTGTGATTAAGTTAACAACATACTTTGGGGATAGAACGGAAAGGGGTGGCTTAATAGTGATAGCTTTTGTGTGTTTCCAAGTGACAAGGTCCAAGGTACTGGGATAGCTTCTTTAGGGACGACTTGACACACCTGGTTTGAGGAGCCTACTGGGGAAAGTTGGCTCCATTGGATTGGCCCTGTGGCCACGTCTGTGGAGCATTGTCTTGATTGTTGGGGCAATGGTGGAGGCCCAGCCCACAATGAGTATGCCACCCTGGGCATTTGTTGTGTACTGTATAAGGGCAGGCTGGGCACGACCGCGAGCAAGCCAGTGAACAGCATTCCGTCATGGGCCTGTGCTTCAACTCCTGCCTCCAGGTTTCTGCCCTGAGTTCCGCCTTGGATCCTCAGTGATGAACTTTGACCTGGGAGATGTATGCTGAAGAAACCCTTTCCTCCCAAGTTAGTGTCGGTCAAAGTGTTTTTTGTCACAGCAATGGAAGAAAACTAGAACACCACTCCACACAATGTTAAAGGGCACATGTGAAGACCTTAATCAAATATCTAAATTTTTACAATACCGTTTTAGCATCTATTTCGCTACGTTGAACAGTCAAGGGTAAGAAAAGTACATCACTTTTCCTAAGAAGTGACAACATAAAACCCAGGTCCTTTACGTGGCTATGCCTGATCGTCGATATGCCGCACACTTTTGGAGACAGAGTCCCCCGTAGTACCCCGGTGGCTGGACATATCTTCATCATTTTTCTATAAGAAAAAGATAATGTGCTAGCGTGATGGGTGGGCATGCAGTCGTTAGTCCTCACACTTGGGAGCAAAGGCAGGTGGATTTTTTTTTTTTTATTCTTTATTTGTTTATATAGTGAGTTCCAGTACATCTTGGGCTATAGGGAGACCCGGTTCAAAAAAAAACCAGACAAAAAACAAAAAACAAAAACAAGAAAACAAAACAAACCAGAAGGATACTGTGACTGCCATGGGCTGTTACGATGTGCTCACACAACCAGCGTCACATCGACTTGCGGGTTATTAGGGAGCGAAATAATCACTGTGTGAGTCCTTTAGTCATGCACCTTGTGGTGCTGTTTGATGGCTGGTACATCATGACTATCAAGGAACAGTGAAGTAAGGATTTTTCATTTCTGCTCATCCTTACAACCCATTATAACTCGGTCGAGCAGAAGAAGATCTTCCAGGTGACCCAGCCTCCCCCTTGTTACCATTAGCAGGAGATACTTGGGAATATAAACCTCTTTGATGGGAAAAAGTTCAAAGTCCATCTAAAATTATATTTCAGCTGATTAACTTCTCAGCTGGGCCGAAATCTTAGGAATTTTTTTATTTAAAGGAATAGACTGGTGTTTATTTTAGGGCGTGGCAAGTCCCTCTATGTCTCCCAGCATACCAGCCACGTGGCACGTGCGGACCAGCTTGAGAGACGAAAGTTAGGCAATAGGTTTTCGTGACATGAAAGCAATGCGCATAAGGGGAGAGATCTCCAGCCGTTGAGGATGCCTAGGGGGATAATGGGGCCGTGGGTCCCTCGAAGGGCTTTTCCTCTCTCAGCCAAGGGAGTTCAGAAACCTACCCCCCCCCCCAACACTGCTTTCTGGGTCCTCCAAGTCCAAAGTTGACTGAGTCCCCCGGCCCTCAAACTCCTGATCTCTTAGCTGTCTCCAAATGTTTAGAGAGTTCTTCCAAGTGTTACGCCGAATTTAATGCAGGAGTCGAGCTCCTAGTCCTCATCAGGGTTTCGCCAGCTACCACCCAAAGCCACACACCCCGCCAAGCCAACTGGGACCCAAGGCTGACCCCGCCTGGGAGTCCAAACAAAAATGTGTTACTGAGGAAACAAGTGGAGAAACAGATGTAGCCAAAGAGATATGCATAAATTTTAACTGATATACAATATAATATAGATATAATTTATTTAAATTCTGTAGAAGTTGTATGTATATATCCCTATCGGTCCATTCGGCAGGGAAAGTGTCAGTAGTTATACGACCTTCCTTTTTTCTTCCTCATTGCCGCTTACCTCCCTCATGCCTCGCTCTCTCTTTCTCTCGCTCGCTCTCTCTCCTCTCCTCTCATCGTGACTACAGGAGTCTCACTAATGTAGCCCAGGATAGACTGGCCTAGAACTTGCTATGTAGACTCAGATTGGCCTTGAACTTGTGATCCTCCTGCCTCTTCCTCTTGAATATTGAGATTACAGGTATGTGCCACCATCTTATTGTCTTCTAGCCTCTCTTTTCCTCTCCTTTCAGGCCCTTTAACCTACTACCTACTTATTAAACATTAACTGCAATGGAATGACTAGGATTCTTGCTAGAACAGAAAGGCACTGAAAAGGGGAGGTCTGGCCTGGCGTGATGGTGCATGCCTTTAATCCTAGCACTTGGGAGGCAGAGGCAGGCGGATCTTTGTGAGTTCAAGGCCAGCCTGGTCCTCCTTGGCAGCTGGGACTAAAAGGGAGACCCTATCTCAAAGAGACCAAAAAAAGAAAAGGGGAGGTCCGTGCCCATTGTTGACAGCAGCTTGAATAGCTTCCCCTTCTTCCTGTTGACAAAGAGTCATTTCCTCCTCTACTGGTGTAAACAGACAAACACCTGACACCCAACAGTGAGCAGATGAGCTTAGCATCAGCTTGTCAAATGGACCCACAGCCCAGGGGTGAAAGACACAGGTTTCAGACTCAGGAAGAAGTGGAGACCTGGGGACCTCCTAGCTATGAAGTCAGTGTGGGGCTGGCTTCATAACCCCAGGGGAGGCGGCAGGTGCTCCTGTTTCCAACCGAGAATGTGATTGGCTTGCTGCAGTAACTCCTGAGAGGTAGGCAGGAACTGGGCCTGGACTCCTAGGTGGGGAGGCGCATGCTCTCCCATCAAAGGCGCCTCCAGATTCAGAGCTCTCAAGACAGAATTTGATATTAATTTAGGCCTGATGACACAACGGCGGTTGTCAGGAGAGTCTGGCAAACAGCTCCTGGCACACACAACTAGATGTGAAGACACAGGTAAGAAACAGAGAGGCAGGCTGGAGAGATAGCCTAGTGGTTAAGAGCATCGACTGCTCTTGCAGAGGACCCGGGTTCGATCCCCAGCACCCACATGATGGCTAAGAACGTCTGTAACTCCAATTCCAGGAGAACTCCAGTCCCACGGGAATCCAAGACCCTCTTCTGACTTCTGCGGCATTGTACGACACGGGTGCACAAACCTACATGCAGACAGTACACTCATACACATACAAAAATAAATAAAATTAAAAAAAAAATAAAAAGAAACTGAGACGCAAAGTCTATCACACAGGCACAGATGTTCTTGAAAGCCAGAAATACTGTGTGGTGTCAAGACACCCCCCCCCATACCAGCAGACTTCTTGCAACTCTGAATACATGATATTAGTCTGTTGTATTGTGTTCTGTTCCTTCTGGAAGATTCTAAAGACGCTTGCTTGCTTTCTGTTAAGTCAAGATAATTATTTGGAAGATAACATATTGTTAGGGTTTTATATAAGATACACATATTTGATAAAAGATGTCTGTTTTATTTTATTAGTTTTTTACATGTATGAGTGCTATGCCTGCATGTATATAAGTGCACCTGTGTCGTGCAATGCCCATGGAGGACAAGAGATGTCAGATCCCCCGGAACTGCAGTTATAGATGGTTGTTAGCTGCCATATGGATGCTGGGACTTGAACCCAGGTCTTCTATAAGAGTACCCAGTGCTTTTAACCACTGAGCCATCTCTCTGGCTGGATAAGCTACATCCATGTATTTCCATACATACATATGGAAAGCATGTGAGTGATAAACTCTACATCAATCTAAGGTCATAATTAGTTTCTCACGCCTAGCCCTTAAGGTACATGTGGTCCTCTGGATATTCAAATGGCCCTAATAAGCAAGTGATATTTAATTCACTGATAAATAACAATAAATTTAAGTTCCTAAAGGTTTTAGTAGTTGGCTTCATCAGAAGTTTTTGAAGGAGAAGGAAGCAGGAGGTTACAATGGACTGGTGGACACAGAGTAGGGAAAGGGACATTTGTCTCTATATATTCAAAACTTCCTGTGATGTTCTATCTTCACAATTATTTAGAAGGCTTATTTTTTCTCATTTACAGATGAAAAAGTTGGGCTAAGAATGGTCTAGTAAGTACTAGTTCATTTGAACCAAGAATGCAAGCTTTTGCCTGTGTCCCTAAAGCCTTTGAGGTTTAGAGCCAGTGAGCTGGCTCAGTGGGTGGAGGCATTCATATCAGCATAATGGCCTGTGATTGACCCAATTCCAGGAAATGTCAGGTGAGAACTGATCCCCGAGAGTTGGCCTCTGACCTCCACACAGGTATAATGGCAAAAGATTGAGGGGACAGTGCCACTTTTGGTGGGATAGTGTAATTCTACTTGGGAGGCAGGAGGATCTGAAGTTCAAGGATAGCCTGGGCTACAGAGTTACAGAACACACACACACACACACACACACACACACACACACACACAC
>VZQC01013997.1:663793-694857 GCA_009823505.1 Rhizomys pruinosus | reverse complement strand
GTAAGGGCTGCGATTGGGGTGAATGGTGAAACTACAGCAACATAGTCTGAGTTATGGGTGGTTGTTGAAGGGGCTGGCTCAGCTGTGTCGCTGCTGGTCTGTTCTTTCTAGACCAGTCTGTAGGGCTCCTGAGGCCCTGAGAGATGCTATCATAGATCACATTATTTGATCACTTATTTGATCAATATGATTGTACATATAAGCCCCACCAGCTGGATGGTGGGAGCCTTGGACTATGTGGGTTTGGGCATAGCTGCTTGCAAACTGGTTTTACATGAAGGATGCTTGTACTCATAACTTATTACTTATTGTTAAAAAAATAAAAAATTGGAGAAAAAAAGAATAAAATAAAAAGCAATAGCAGGATCTTTCAGGGATTGTACTCTGAATGAAGACAATGGTTGACAGAACCAGTAATCCCCTTCTCACAGGCCCTGCTGCTGGTGGTCCAGTGGTGGTCTCGATATTTGCTTTCATCCTAAGTGGTTGTGGAGCTGTCCTGCACAGGAAGGATTTCCAGCTCTGCATACATCTGCATACACACGCTGGGGCCGGAGAAACCATCAAAGCACCTGCAAGCAGTCTGCTTTCACGGACCCTTGCAAGCTCAGACCTCTGTGTTTATATAAAGAGCCACTTAATGTCTGCCTGAGTGGTGGGTACTTAAATTGCACCAGGGCAGCTGCTGAGTGGAAAATAAAGTGTTTTTAAAGATGAAAGAGCCCACAGGCCTGTTGCCTTCACCTAGGGTCAGCGTTATACAACGCACATGCTGAAGAACAATCACAAGAGGCCTTCCCGAATGGCATTTTCAAAGCTTGCCTGGGAGAAATTGGAAGCAGGTGAGACTGTCTCTGGGCCCTGGCAATTTCCCATCCGGCTCCTTCCCCGTGTTTCTGCAGCACATCCCACTCCCCATCCCCGCCTCCAGGCACCATTAACTTCTTGTTCTTTTTTTTCTTTTCTGGTCCTCAGCTGGATGACATTCAAGTTGATGTTTTCATCTACTTGTAACCCGAGGTCAGTTTAACCTGATTGTCCCATGTATGGGGAACTCTAGAAGCAGAGGCGGGCTGTGGAGGACACCTCAGCACTGTGCCAAGAAGGGTGTCACTCCAGGGAGCCAGCTCCATCAGTTCACCCTAATGCCCATGGCTTGAGAAGGCATTCCTGTGGACTTTACTCAGCTAACATCCTCAGTACAGTGGCCTCTGAAGGCAGTGGCTTCTTGTGAGGGGTAAAGAAGTTGCTACCAGTTCTCTACCCTCCCCACACCTCTGACGCACAGGTACCTCTGCTGATGAGTAAATAAATTTGCAAAGGCTGAGCCTACCCTTCTCCCCTCCCAGACCTGAGTAGTCACCAGCCCAGTGCTGGGATTGTAAACACCACCATCAACTGAGCTCAGTCTCAGATGAGCTCTGACCCCAAGTCAGATCACCTGGTCCCTTAGCACAGGAATCCTCCCCACTGCCTGGAGCAACAGTGCTTGACCTGTCCTCATCCTTAAAACGGGATGAACGACAGTACCTATTATAGACACCATAGTTAGCTTTAGTTGTTCCCTGGACACTGACCTAGTGATGTGGGGAAAAGAGAAACCCAACTAAAGAATTGCTCTGTAGGCATTCTTTTGGCAGAAGCACTTAAAAGCAGTTACCTAACAGCCAAAGCCTTGACCCCTGCTGTTATCCTCACAGACCTGTGAAGCCTGGGCTGTCTTTTGATCTCTCAGGAAAGAACTTTGATCTGGAATATAGCCTGAGGTTCCCTTGTCCCAATTGCCTGCCCCAGCCCCCAATTGTGTGTATGTGTCCCACCCATGCATGGGTTGGTATAAAAGCCTTGAGTTCCAATATTAAACTTGAGTCTATCTCCTGGACCTTTTTCTGAGTCCATCTCTTTTATTCCACAGTAACCTCCCACGGTACCCTCCCCTGTCCTTGCCAGGAGCTCAGCTTAGGAACTGTTAGCCTGATGGCAGGAAACAACTCCAAAAGCCTGCAGTCTTGTAGGACTGCCAGCCTGGTTCTAGGAGGGAAGAATATCAAGTGGATTGCAGCATGTGACTAAAGGACCATCAGACGATAGTAAACAACTACATTGCTCAAATCAGATTGGCCCGTGGTCATGTCTGTGGGGCATTTTCTTAGGTGCTAATTGATGTAGGAGGGTCCAGCCCACCATGGGTGGTGCCATCCTAGGGCAGGTGGGCCTGGGCTATAGAAGAAAAGTAGCTGAGCATCCAGGGAAGCAAGGCAGTAGTATGAGCTTCTGTGGTCTGTGTTTGGGTTCCTGCCTCCAGGGTTCTCCTTGAACTTCTGCCTGACTTCCCTCAATCATGGACCATGACTTGAAAGTGTGAGTCAGATAAACCACTTTCTCCCCATCTTGCCTTGGTCATGGTGTTCATCAGCAGCAACAGAAAGCAAACTAGAACAGTACATTATTATGAAGATGAATATGCAGTAATGGGGCTGGAGAGATGGCTCAGTGGTTAAGAGCATTGGCTGCTTTTGTACAGGACCCAGGTTTGGTTCCTAGCACCTATATGGTGGCTAACAACCATCTGTAACTCCAGTTCCAGAGGATCCAACATACTCTTCTGACCTGCACAGGCATTGCATGACTCAAAGGTTTACTTACAAGGTACACTAAAGAAGCAATTAACACTCGTTATACATAAATAAAATGAATGAAGTAAAAACATTTATAAAAAAAATGTAAGGTTAATGAGGAAAGTCCTTAACACAGTATCTTATAAGTAGTACTGGGTACACAGTAGCTGTGTAAGCCCTCAAACCCATTCTCAACAGACTCTACATGACAGGCACGGGAAATTCCATCTCATCCATTTTTAGTGTTTCCTGTTAGAGTCTACAACAAGCAGTCATCTACAAATGATGTCTACACCGTCCATCAGGTGTCGCAGCTACTGTTGGAATGAGGTATCCTCGATCATCTGGATCTCGGAGTCCCACTTCAACCTCACTCATCTAGCACCACGTGGCAGACGGCAGTTGAGGCTAGGAGTGGTACTGCATAGCTGAAGGCTTTCTTCCTCTTCCAATTAAGGCTACTCTTGATGGACGCTCTATTGAACCTCATCCTCCAAGTGTCACAGCAGGATGAAGTTGTGGATTATGTTCCAAACCACGCGGATTTGCTTATTATTTTTATTTATGTGTTATCTGTGTATGCATATGATCGTGTATATAAGTACACCATGTCCATGCAATGTCAGACAGGGATGGAAGAAGGTCTCAGATCCTCTGGAACTGATCTGTTACAATGGATTTAGGTGCCATTGGGGTGCTGGGATTTGAGCTCAGGGTCTTCTGCAAGAACAGCGAATGCTCTTAACATCAGTGACCAGTCCCAGCCCCTCTGTGCTGGATTAGCTTGTTCAACTTACCACACCTGGGTTGAGGACCCTCAACTGGGGAACTTCATCCTTCACATTGGCCTGTGCACGGGTTACTTTCGTGGAGTGATTGTCGATTGATGTCAAGGCTAATATGAAGCCCACGCCCACAATGAGTGAGTGTCCACTGCTAGCAGTTGTTGTGAGCCTATTAAGAGTTAGGCAGGTACTGGGCATGTAGCCAGTGTGGAGGAAGCCAGGGAACAGCACTCCTCCATGCTTGTGCTTCAGCTCCTGCCTCCCAGGTTGGCCTGCCCTGAGTCTGCCTGGCTCCGTAAGCTGTATATAACTGTGACCCAGGAGATGTGAAGCTGAATAACCTTTCCTCCCTTAGTTGGTGTTGGTGTCCAGAATGTTTTGTCATAGCAATGGGAAGACATAACTAGAAACAGAAATTTGTACCAGAAAAGTGGGGTATTGCTATGACAAACCTAACCTTGGTATGTTTTGGGGAAGGATTTTGGAGGCGTTTGGAAATTTGGGTGGGGAAGATCATTGAATGCCTTAAAGATTGTTGCTGTGGAGTTGGAGCAGTTTTGCTGAAAGAGTTTTAGAAGATGAAGGCCTGGCTTGTAAAGTTTCTAGTTTTTACAAGCAGGGAAACAGAGATCATCAGGACGCTGTAATCTGTGGGTTCTGGTCAGCTGGGGCTGAAAATCAGCTGTAAATAAAACAACAGACCAGAACCTGAAGTGAAATCTTTGTAGTACTGGGACAATTGATGCTGGTTTAGCTGGGGCCTGGAAAAATCAGCTGTAAGTAACAAGAGCCCTGATCACTTGTGGTTGAAATCTTCTGGGAAGAATTTCTTCAGGGTCACACCACAGAAGCTATGTCCCAGAAGGGGCCTGAGCCTTCATCTCAGCCAGAAGCAGAACTGAGGTGGGTAAGAGTCTCCTGTATGGTTCTTGTGTTGAAATTAGAGGGGGTCACAGAGAGTAGCCGAGGCTTGGCACCATAAGAGGTCAGGAAAGACCTATTTGGATGGAAGTGGAAACTTGGTTGCAGTTGAAGACCCCAGGATTGCAGGGGTCAATGGAGGGAAGCTGAGGCTTGATGCCACTAGTGAAGTAGGGTTACAGAAGAACATTGGGAGGGTGCGTTCAGTAGTTGGCGACCACTACTTTTTGAAGAGATGCCAGGTCCATGGTGATGACTCACCTCGGAGCGACGCAGGTGTAGAAATGGAGTTCAGCCTGGGCGGGCTGTTGAGATGAGCTGGTGTGTCCATTGGATGTGCAGTGTTGGAGATGGGGAGCTGCCGAAGCCCTTTTGGAGCCCAGAAGACAGTGAATGAATCCCAGATGTCAATACTGAGCTACTCTGCGTGGACATTAGGTTTGTTATAGTGCGCTGACTTCTTCCCTTCTGTGAAATGAAGACCTCGAGTATCTTGTGTGATTTACAGGTTGTGCAGGTCCCACAGTAAGAGGACTTTTTAACTGGACTGGTGAACTTTAAGTGGGACATTAACGACTGTGGGGCTCTTTTGAGGTTGTGCGGTGTCAGTGTTGTGAATTAACGTGACATTCATACATTTGGATTAAGAATGGTTAAGGTGAGTAATGAAGTGGATGTTTTTGTGGTGTCAAATGTTGACAAGGTGTCCAATTGTGCTGGATAGCCTTAGTGGCAACTTGACACACATGGGTTTGGTGAGGGGTAGCAGCCCTCAACCTGGAGGGAATATTGGCTCCATGGAATGGCCGTTGTGGCCAGCGGTTCTGGTGGAGCGATTGTTCTTGATTGTTGGCAATGTGCGGAGAGCCACATGGCCCACAATGAGTAGATAATGCGCACCACTGGCAGGTTGTTGTGTACTGTAAAGAAGGCGGCGGGCTGGGCACGAGCCAGCGAGCAAGCCAGTAGAGAGCAAGCAAGCCAGTGAACATGGCCTGTGCTTCAACTCCTGCTAGGTTTCTCACCTTGAGTTCCTGTCTTGGGCTCTCTAAGTGATGGAACTGTGACCCGGGATGTAAGCTGAATAAACCAGCTTTCCTCCCCAAGTCGGTGTCGGTCAAACAGTGTTTTGTCACAGCAATGGAGACAAACTAGGACACACCCCCGAAACACATATTTGAAGGGCACATGAAAACCTTATCAAATATCTAAATTTTACAATACTTTTAGCATCTATTTTCTTTGAACAGTCAGGGATAAAAGTAGCATCACTTTTCCTAGAAGTGACAGGACACTCAACCAGGGGGCCTTGTACCATTGCTATGCTGTCTTCTGATGCCCCAGCACAACTGTTTTTTGAGACAGAGTCTCCCTTTAGTCCCAGCTGGCTTGGAACAGTCTCTTCATTTTCTATAAGAAGGATACTGTGCTAGGCGTGATGGTGGACTCTTCAGTCCCAGCACTCGGGAGGCGAGGCAGGTGGATCTCTAGTCGAGTATCAAGGCTAGCCTGTTCTACAGAGTTGAGCTCCAGGCCAGGTGGGACTAACAGGAGAGGACCCTGTCTTCAAAAAAAACAAAACAAAAACAAAAAACAAAACAAAACAAAACAAAACAAAACACAGGAGGATACTGTGACTCCACTGGCTTTACAGATGGGCTCAACACAACCAGCGTCAGCATCTACTTAGCGGGGTTATTATGGGAGCGAAATAAGATCACATGTGTGAGTCCTTAGCATGCAGCCTTGTGTGCTGTTTGTGCTGTTCTCTGACTGATCAATGAACACTGATAAGATTTTCTTTCTTGCTCTCTTACAAACACCATTATAACTCAGTCAACATAAAAGATCTTCGGTACCCAAGCCTCCACCCTTGTTACCAGTTAACAGGAAGACTTGGAATTAAACTGCTTATGGGAAAAAGTGTTCAAAGTCATCTAAAATTATTTCAGCTGAAGTTAACTTCCTCAGCTGAGTCCTAAACTAGGAATTTTTTTAAAGATAACTCGGGTTTTACTTATAGGAGCCATGGCAGATCGGCGTGTTATGTCTCCAGCATGAATAGGCCACGTGGCAGCTTTGGGGCATGCACCGTTGAGAGAATAGGCCACTAGGTCGTGGAACAATGGAAATGCAAATGTGCGACATAGGGGAGTAGGATATTCTCACCCTTTGTCGATGGCGTATAGGATGATATGGGGCGGTGGGTCCCTCGAGGGACATTTCCATGCGCAGGCAAGGGAGATCGGGGGTTACAGCAACCACCCCGCTCCAACACGTCTCTGGGTCTCCAAGTCGCAAGTGACTAGAAAGGTCCAACACAGGTCAACATGCCTGATCCCTTAGCTGTCTCCCAATGATTAGGATTAGTTCGTTCAAGGGATGTTACCGTGTCCTATTTATGAGGAGTCTATCTCCTAGTCCTCAATCAAGGGGTTGTCGCCAGCTGCCACCAAAGCCACACCCGCCAAGGCCAACTTGGACCCAAGGCTGACCCCCGGCCTGGGGTCAAAACTAAGAATTTTATGAGGAAACAAGATGGAGGAAACAAGATGTAGACCAAAAGGATAATATGCATTAAATTTAACATCCTATTATACATATTATATATATAATTTGAACATTCTGAGGTAGAATTGTTATTTATATCCTAATCATGTCCAATCGGCTGGCAGGAAAGTTGTCATTTTATTTATTACCTCCTTCTGTTGTTTCGATTCTCTCCTCTTCCTTCCGCAGCCTCTCTTCTCATCTCCTCTCCTCTCATCTCGTTCTCTCTCTCTCTGACAGATCTCAACTAGTTAAGCCCAGGTGATAGACTGGCCTAGGAACTTGCCTATGTTAGACTCCAGAATTGGCGCTAGAGACTTGTGATCCTCCGCTCTTCCCTGAAATACTGATGAATTACAGGTATGTGCCTACCATCTTATTGCTTCGTAGCTCTCTTTTCCTCTCCTTTCAGGCCCTTTAACCTACTACCTACTTATTAAACATTAACTGCAATGGAATGACTAGGATTCTTGCTAGAACAGAAAGGCACTGAAAAGGGGAGGTCTGGCCTGGCTCGCCTGGATGGTGGCATCCTTTAATCCTTAGCACTGGGAGGCAGAGGGCAGGCGGATCTTTGAGTGAGTTTTCAGGGCCAGCCTAGGTCCTCCTCGGAGCAAATCCAGACAGCTGGGGTTACAAGAGACCCCTGCCCAAAAGACAAAAAAAAAAAAAAAAAGAAAAAAAAAGAAAAGGGGAGGTCCGTGCCCATTGTTGACAGCAGCTTGAATAGCTTCCCCTTCTTCCTGTTGACAAAGAGTCATTTCCTCCTCTACTGGTGTAAACAGACAAACACCTGACACCCAACAGTGAGCAGATGAGCTTAGCATCAGCTTGTCAAATGGACCCACAGCCCAGGGGTGAAAGACACAGGTTTCAGACTCAGGAAGAAGTGGAGACCTGGGGACCTCCTAGCTATGAAGTCAGTGTGGGGCTGGCTTCATAACCCCAGGGGAGGCGGCAGGTGCTCCTGTTTCCAACCGAGAATGTGATTGGCTTGCTGCAGTAACTCCTGAGAGGTAGGCAGGAACTGGGCCTGGACTCCTAGGTGGGGAGGCGCATGCTCTCCCATCAAAGGCGCCTCCAGATTCAGAGCTCTCAAGACAGAATTTGATATTAATTTAGGCCTGATGACACAACGGCGGTTGTCAGGAGAGTCTGGCAAACAGCTCCTGGCACACACAACTAGATGTGAAGACACAGGTAAGAAACAGAGAGGCAGGCTGGAGAGATAGCCTAGTGGTTAAGAGCATCGACTGCTCTTGCAGAGGACCCGGGTTCGATCCCCAGCACCCACATGATGGCTAAGAACGTCTGTAACTCCAATTCCAGGAGAACTCCAGTCCCACGGGAATCCAAGACCCTCTTCTGACTTCTGCGGCATTGTACGACACGGGTGCACAAACCTACATGCAGACAGTACACTCATACACATACAAAAATAAATAAAATTAAAAAAAAAAAAAAAGAAAAAGAAACTGAGACGCAAAGTCTATCACACAGGCACAGATGTTCTTGAAAGCCAGAAATACTGTGTGGTGTCAAGACACCCCCCCCCCATACCAGCAGACTTCTTGCAACTCTGAATACATGATATTAGTCTGTTGTATTGTGTTCTGTTCCTTCTGGAAGATTCTAAAGACACTTGCTTGCTTTCTGTTAAGTCAAGATAATTATTTGGAAGATAACATATTGTTAGGGTTTTATATAAGATACACATATTTGATAAAAGATGTCTGTTTTATTTTATTAGTTTTTTACATGTATGAGTGCTATGCCTGCATGTATATAAGTGCACCTGTGTCGTGCAATGCCCATGGAGGACAAGAGATGTCAGATCCCCTGGAACTGCAGTTATAGATGGTTGTTAGCTGCCATATGGATGCTGGGACTTGAACCCAGGTCTTCTATAAGAGTACCCAGTGCTTTTAACCACTGAGCCATCTCTCTGGCTGGATAAGCTACATCCATGTATTTCCATACATACATATGGAAAGCATGTGAGTGATAAACTCTACATCAATCTAAGGTCATAATTAGTTTCTCACGCCTAGCCCTTAAGGTACATGTGATCCTCTGGATATTCAAATGGCCCTAATAAGCAAGTGATATTTAATTCACAGATAAATAACAATAAATTTAAGTTCCTAAAGGTTTTAGTAGTTGGCTTCATCAGAAGTTTTTGAAGGAGAAGGAAGCAGGAGGTTACAATGGACTGGTGGACACAGAGTAGGGAAAGGGACATTTGTCTCTATATATTCAAAACTTCCTGTGATGTTCTATCTTCACAATTATTTAGAAGGCTTATTTTTTCTCATTTACAGATGAAAAAGTTGGGCTAAGAATGGTCTAGTAAGTACTAGTTCATTTGAACCAAGAATGCAAGCTTTTGCCTGTGTCCCTAAAGCCTTTGTGGTTTAGAGCCAGTGAGCTGGCTCAGTGGGTGGAGGCATTCATATCAGCATAATGGCCTGTGATTGACCCAATTCCAGGAAATGTCAGGTGAGAACTGATCCCCGAGAGTTGGCCTCTGACCTCCACACAGGTATAATGGCAAAAGATTGAGGGGACAGTGCCACTTTTGGTGGGATAGTGTAATTCTACTTGGGAGGCAGGAGGATCTGAAGTTCAAGGATAGCCTGGGCTACAGAGTTACAGAACACACACACACACACACACACACACACACACCGGCACCAAGGTAGCACATGACAGAGCTGACAGAGTAGCCAAGCCATCATGTGAAGGCCTGTGACACTTGCTTGCTGACATAGACATCTTCGAAGGCCATCTGGAATCACTGCGCCTCAGAGATGGGCCGGATGAGAGATGGACAAGAGCACCGTGTCCACACAGAGCAGCAGCCGCCCCGTTCTTCTAGGTTGTGTTTCCTGAGTCCACGGAGTGGAGCGGCAGTGGCTGGGGAGGTTTCATCCCTTGTCCCTACCGCAACCTCCTCAGAACCCAGGAATGGCGGTGGGGACCAGGGGCTACGTGGTCAGGTGTGGATGTGCAAATTGGTCCTCACCAGGGCCAGCAGAGGCAGCAGGTGGAGGTCAGCCTTTCTCGGGAACAAGCAAGTCACCAAGGCTGAGGGGAGCACCGGGAGCTTGGCACACGCTGCTGCGCCTGCTCGGCAGCTTCCTGCCCAGTGCCCCCTCCGGCCTGCTGGCCAGAAGGAAACCACAGCTTTAGATACAAAGTGTTGAGGGGAACAATCTGTGGGAAGAGGGGGCATGGTATTTATAGGGCTTAAAAGAACTGCGATTGGGGTGACTGTAAAAATACGACAATAAGTCGGGACACTTAATTATCAACTTGGAATTGAACATTCAAGCCCCTCCAGCTGGTGGTGGGAGCCTTGGGCTTGTGGACTGGGGCACAACTGCGTTGGCAAATTGGTTTTATAGTGAAGTGATGCTTGTGCGAAAAAAAAAAAAAAAGGAGGCTAGATACTGACATTTGAACGAACTGGGAAATAAATGCTTATTGTTTTAATTTGTGTTGATATAATTGGGTTAGGTCCGAAATGTATATTTTTGTCCTGAATTATACAATCAATCAACATGTAACACTTTCTCTTACATGAGAAAATTTAAAAGATTAAGGTTAAGATTTTATCTTACCCAATAGGTAGAAGTCATAGTCCAGCCTATAGCTTAACGAGAGCACAGTGGTTATTGTGGATGAACAATTTATTTAGCAGTACGTCACTCTGCCCAGCTTTATCTACAACAGTATAGGATATGTTTACAGCTTGTGAATTGTTAGATAGTTAATTTAGGTAGGTTTTGTTGGAAATAGTAGATACAATGTGAACTAATTGGAAATTAAAATGTTTAATTTTTAATTTATACTTTGTATTGGGTTAAGTAGCAAAATGGCCTCTATAGTTTGCCTGAATTATACATCACATTAATACACTTTCTTTTACTTGAGGACAATTTAAAGGAACTTAAGCTTAAATTTCCTTCCCAAAAAGTAGCTACAGCAACTGAAGAAACGATTTGGGTAAATATTTAATGAAAGCAGGCCTTGGCTCATCGGTTTATGGGTAGTTGTAATACACTTAGTGTAACTATGGTCAAAACATAAAAACCTAAAAAAAAAAAGGGAGGTGAGAGGGTGGGGTCCTATCCTTCCTGGGATACAATGGAAAACCTGTGTTCCAATCCTATTGAAAATTTTCAATTTTTTCTGATCTTGAAACTAAAAATGGGAGGAGAATTTATGTTCCCACAGGTAAAAATCACCATATCTAAATGCCTGAAACCATACAACTTGGGCTTGTCAGGATGGAACTGGGAATGCAACAGAGAGGTTGACCCATCTGAACATAAAGAAAGAGGAACCTCAGACTGCCTGAATCACCGACTACTGAGCATATCCTCTCGATGAATTATTGGGTTTAATTGTTTATAATGGGTCTAATGAAGTTACCTTCCAGAAGACTGAAAACCTTCCGTACCTCTCCCCTTTTTTTGGAAAAGAAAACATGAGGTAATGAAACCACTCCCTAACTGTAAACTAGAGACAATTGTTAACAGTGGCATTTCCTATAAAACAAGCATAACTACCCTTATTAAATTGACTGATAGGCATAGGAAACTGTGAAAGGATATTTCCTATACTAGAGCCAAATTGCAAATGGCCTAGGGTTTAAGAGCCGACTGCTCTTAGCAGAGAACCCAGGTGTCATCCACCGCACCCACATGGCTGGCTAAAACCGTCCTTAACTCCAATTCCAGAAGCCAGTTTCCAGGAATCCCGAGCACGCCTCTCTAGGACCCCACGGCAGTGGCACGACACGGGTCACAAACCTACAGTCAGACAGTACATTCATACAATAAATAATAAATAAATAAATATGAAATTAATTAATTAGAAAAAGAAGTTGTGTAATTTAAGCAAAGTATATTAACACAAGGACGCATCGACATCAAGCGCAATGAATTATGTTTGGCCTAGGAGATGTTGGCTAGTGATTTCAACCCACCCCCCCAAATTATAAAGGCCTTTTTGCCTATAGTGGGATATATGCAGGAGAAAGGCAGTAAGGTCCCTGTTGTCAAAGAATGGTGTGAGCATGAAAAGCTATGAGACACACTTGCTAGCATAGGAAACTGGGCCTCTGAAATGCCGGAGAGCTTTACCAAGGCCAACTAAAGCAAATACAAGCAAAATATTGTCTCCCTGAGACAGCAGAACTCCTCCGTCAGTATCAGCTACATCTCAACTGCCTGGAGATACTGTGCAACAGTGGCAGCCAAGTGTCTATATATAGTCCAAAATCTATTTGGCTATAGCTCTCTCCTTGGAGGAATAACATCACAGTGGATGCTACAAGCTTATGTCTTCTAGTGGGTATGGAGATGTGATAGGCCACAATAAGAACTTTCACCCTTTATAGAGAAACCACAGTTTGCGATTAGCATACCATCCAAGCATCTGTGTCTAGCTCACAGCTTAGCTTGACATAATAATTAGTGGTACTGCTTAAATGCCTGTACATCCAATAGCTTGTGCTTTGTTAGTATGACTCGAAAAGGGTATCACTGGAAAAGCTGTAACCTCATGAAGGGAAACAATCTGAACATACTGGAGTCCAATGACAACTCCAAAGAAATTAGACTGTTTGTCCTTCTCACCCACTTTGTGCCCCTTTCCAAAGCCCAGGGAACAAACTGCGAAGAGGAGGCGTGGTGAGATTGTAAGGGCTGCAGAGAGATAGGGTGAATCGTGAGACTACAGGATATAGTCTGGACTCCTAACTGATCAACATGCCTGTGCATACATGTTCTCCAACTGGACTATGGGAACCTGGGTTTGTTCAAAATTTGGACATAGATACTTGCAAAATGCACCAATAACCTAATTGTAAAGATACTGAGTAACATCAAGGTATCTGCAAACAATGGTCATATAATTGTAGAATCCCTTAAAAAAAAAAAAATAATAAAAATAAATAAAAAAAACAAGGTGTGCGGGGTGGCAAAAGCTTTGAGTTTAGTTGATCTCTCCCAGTCACTCCAGCTGTGGCTTGGCACACCAAGGTCACCTTCTCTGGGCACCCTCACTGCAAGTTTATCTTATTCATCTTCAACAAAAAATTCTTTTAAATTTATTTCTTATTCATGTATCAAAAGAGTCACATGCCATCACAGAAACTAATGCAGTGATTTCTAAAAAGGGAGGGGAACTAATGGATGACGTCACCTCCAGCTTCCATCCCTTCTGTGCTGGTCTTTCCAGCTCTAAAGGTGTGTTTTGTAATCATGGGAAATGTGGAGAGGACAGGAGCTGCTGAGCCTTCTGTAATTTTCTCCTTATCCACAGGGAATCTTCTAGATAATTACTCCACAGTCTTTCTTTCTCCACTATTGACCACAGACTTCCCTCCATACGAATAGGCAAAGCTCTAGTTTGTTCATCCTAGCTTTCAAATGATTCCTGATCACTATCTTTTAATAACTGTGATTTTCATTTTTCTATATAAAATGATCATGTGCCACTCAAATTACCTTTAGACTCTTCTGCAGGAGAAACAGAAAGCCATATAGCTCAGTGGGTAAGCCCTCAGGCCCCTCACCCTGCTAAGTACCATCCCCTGCTCCCCCCACTGAGCAGCTTTATGCCAGGACAAGTTACCTAAGCTCTCTGTCCTTCTGTCCTTCCTTCCTTATCTGTGGAGAGTCCTCAATTTACCGTTGTTGGGAGGTAACAATTGTATTTTACTAGAGTGGCGTGTGATATGCATTCAAAGGAACCACGCATCTTTTGTTTTGTTTTCGTTTGGGTTGGGTTTTAGTCCTTTGAAATAGGATTTCATTATATAGTTAAGGCTGATCTGGAACTCACTAAAGACAGGCTGGCTCAAATTCACAAAGATTCACCTGTCTCTCACCCGAGGCTGGGATTAAAGATGTGTGCTACCACACCAGGCTAAAAACCATACTTTGAGATTTTACCTTTTTGGGGGCTAGCAGTAAGGATTACGATGCTCTCTTGAGATGTAGGCCAGCACAAGCCACAGTTTCTGGGCTTTGTGATCATGTGTGTGAGCAGCTGGCACCCTACAATGTGCCATGCCGAGTTACAGTGTAATGAGAGGAAGGCAAATTGCGACTGAGTGACTGTTGCTAAGAACCGGTATGTGTAGGCTGGGCATAGTCACATATTCAACTTACAATATTTTCAAGTTATGATAGGTTTATTGGGATGACCCCTTCAAAAGTCGTTTACCTCCCAGATGAACACCAGAGAATAATCAGATCAGAAATTAAGGGACACCGGTGGCGGGAGCATGATACACAGCAGAGGCACTGTGGTTGTTGTTGTAAACTAAGCATCTAACAAAACAAACACAACCATTGAACAAAAAAATTAAAATAAAAGAAGCCCTACTGAATGGCATCTGCTCGCTATGTGACGGGAGAACGTCTGCCCCAGAGGGTGGGGGAGGGGCTAACTGTAGGGACGGGGAACCGAAATGGCGATCTAAGAACACTAAACCAGCAGCTGGGGTGCTCAGTGCTCAGCATGAGCAATTGTGTCCGAAGAAACCCCTCTGGTCTGAGATGAACCTTGAAAGATGAATAATGAGAATTTACCAGTCACAGGTGGTGGCATTAAAGTGGGGATTCTATAGGGAACAGTATGTGTGTGGATGACAACACCCCTCAAGTAGCTGAACAACACAGTCCATCGGCAGGTGGCGGTGAGATAGGATGGTTTTCTTCCTGTTTTCCAAAATATCATCTCTCAGTAGCTCTAGCCAGAGAATCTGGGCATCAGCCAAGCACTGTGCAAAATGTTTTGGTTCTTGTGACTCATCACCCCCATACACTAATCAGATGCTGTGACTCAGCTCCATCCCTGCTGGAACTTCGAAATTACGGGTTTCTGCAAACACATCTTCTCTCCATCCAAGACTTGCTATAGGCAGGGCAGCGGAACACACGTTTAAAGCACGGACAATCTGGGGCCGTTCTCCACCATCAACTTCTATTCCTCCTGGAAATGTGTCGGGAAGCGATGCAATGACACCGATGCTGAGCAGAAAATACTGAACAAAGTCCAGGGGATGGAGAGTGTCAAAGGCTGCTACTGGCCGTTGTGGTCTAGGGATTGAACCCAGGGCCTTATGCGTCCAAGGAAAATGCCACTGTTGGAGTATTCAAATGTCTCCATCTCTTATCCTACCACTATCTGATGTGGACCCAAGAAAGTATTATAAAAGCGAATATTTCCCACCATATAAAATTTTGCCAACATCTGGAAATAGCTATGAATATTGATGATTCTTCTCTTAACGTATAGGCCAAAGAAATGGAGAGCCTTTGCGACGTGACTGCGGAGACCCTCTCGTTCATTTGCTTGACAGTGAGGCTTTCTGTGTCTGTTGTATGTGAGCCTGTCACTGATAAACATGTTTTTTTTAATTTTTAAAAATTTTTATTTATTTTTGTATGTGTATGAATGTATTGCCTGCATGTAGGTTTGTGCACCTGTGTCCTGCAATGCCGCAGAGGTCAGAAGAGGGTGTCGGATTCCCCTGGAACCGGAGTTTTCCTGGAATTGGAGTTACAGACGGTTCTCAGCCACCATGTAGATGGAATTCATACATTCTGTCATTTGTGTTAGAGCCTATTGTGTCAGTTAATCTCCTCAGCCATTCCTCAGACCAAGTTCACCCGCCGAGGTCTACTCAGCCTACCCAGAGTCCCTCACTTGAAGAAGACCAGCTCTTCCTCACCCAACAGTGATCAGCTGCCAATATTTCTTCAGCCAACATTGGGTTCTGCTGCCCATTTCCCCAGTTCCCTGGTTTTTTTTTCTGGTTGGATTTTCATGGTTTTATGCATGCTGACACCGTTGCTGTACGTTCATACCAGCAAGGTCCCGGGAGCTTATAGGATTCTATCTCCATATGGCCTTGCACCACCTCCCCAGCTCTTACAATATTTCTGCCCCATCTTCCTCAATGGTCCCTGAGCCCTGAGTGAGTGAAGCTTAATACCAGGGACCCATGCTCTGCAGACTCCTAATCTCCATGGTTTGGCCATTTATACCCTTTTGAGTTCCTGCACCCCTGGCTCATGAGGGAGCTTCATCAATGAGGGTTAAGAGATTCATCAGTGTTCTCTTGTCCTCTTGTTCTATGCTCCATGAGCCTCAGGTGTAGAGCTTGCATTGTAGATCTGCCACTTAGGCTTGGGCAGTTCTCAGACACTGTGTGTGACCAGTTGTAGGACTCTGTAATTGTCTTCATCTGGTGCAAGTTGTGTCTGGGTTATTTGTCTGTAAATATAAAGATGCATATTTTGTACTTAGTAAAAAGTTATATTGGTCTAGGGATGTGACAGCTTTGGGACATTCTCTAAGAGCTAAGACCTCTCCATGCATGTATATTTGCCCATGTTTATAGTGTCACACATGAGTTTCCTCCCACTGACTGGGCTGTAAGTCCAATTAGTTAGCAATTCATTGGCCTCAAGATAAAAGTCCACTACTGCACTGATGTTGTATGTTGTGCCAGATGTTGATGTGGATATTTGGTCTTAAAGCTGGTGTTAGAACATCGATTGCTGGGTTGCATAGTGCTCTCCAACGCTATGAGAACGAGCCTTCAAGGGAAGTGGCTTCCAGGTCGGTTCCAGCTCCATTGTTCCAGATCTGGACTCTGAAGGATGTGCTGTCTGCAGCAATAGTGTCTTACCTTCAATTTCTGGAAGGCGATCAGGGCTGTGGCAATAATAGCCTGTGGAACTTTAAGAGTCTCTTGGACTCTCCTAGCCAACAACTCGAAAATGGTTTCTCCTGTCCGGCACTGTTCCCTGTTATGTGGCCTTCAGCTGTGCCCATGGACTCATGTGTGTGTAATTTCTCATTAGATTGTTAGAGTAATGTGATTCAGATTTTTACACTAACTAGCTAGGCATCATTTGTCTCTCCTCTCTTCCCCTTCCCTGTCTAGCCCTCCCTCCATGTCCTCCCATTTAAAGTGTCCCCATCCTTCCCTTGACAGCACCAGTCTATATGGCCCCCCTTCTCCTGAGCACCTTCTTTCCCTTTATCCTTCCATGACCTTTCTCTCCTCTTCCATTTCAATATCCTCATTTTATCCATTTCTCTCTTAGCAGCACCTGCTTCCTACTAATCTTCTTTCTCAGCCCCCCCTAACCTTCCTTGTTCCTTCCCATTTTCCTGGTGCAGTTACATCGGAATATATACTCACATATAAGGATTTGGTGCTAGGATCCACAAATGAAGGACAAAATACATCATCTGTTTTCTGAGACTCTGTTACTTCACTTAACATAACAGCTTCTAGTTCCATCCATTATCTGCAAATTTCATGATGTTGTCTTTCACACACATGTTGCTTTTGGTAGGATGGATGAGTCTTGGGTAGTTACATTTCCAGGAAGTCTTATCCATAGGATGGCCAACTCAGAAGCAGCTAGACCACTGCAGAGTCCTAACTCCCAGCAGCCTTCCACCTCCCATAATATGATAGCACCCTAAGATCATGGGCAGCTGAGACAGAGTTTCATGTAGCTGGGGCCCAAAGGAATAGTGACTGGAATCTCAGGTGAGGGGCCTGTGACCCTCCCCCTCCTTCCAAGAGGGAATATTTCAGCCTTATTAATTACTAGGACCACAGCCCTAGCTGTCCCCATACTGTTCTGAATACCCCAATGCCAAAACTGCAGCCAAGGCCATTTGTAGGTCACCAGAGCAGCTCTGCTTCATGTGGAGCCTGGAGGAAACAACTACCCCTAGACACTGCTTGCATATTTTCAATCAGAGTTTAATCAGAAAAGTAGAGCCTGCTCTATGTATTTCAAGAGGATAGAAAAAGGTTCATTCAGAGAACTCGATGATTTGAATCTATCAGAAAAATTGAAAGCAAAGTCCCGGGGAGAGAACTCGAGCTTTCAGTTTGCGTCCTGGCAATCAGGACATTCCTGAGGCCACCGGGAGGCAGGAAATGCAATGGTCAGGGTCAGGGCTGAAGGTCATAGCTGCCTTGCAGCCCAGAAGAAGGTAATGAGAGAGAAAGAATTACAGACAGACGGACAGATAGACAGACAGACAGACAGACAGACAGACAGAGACAGAATGGATCCGAATCAGGAAGTGGTTATAACAGAAATGCAGGTCACAGTGGCAGTTTGGGGAAAGAAGCATAAAATTACCTTCGCCACAAGCTGTATTAGGAGAGACAGCCTTGTAACGAGGGTGGAGACATGACCAGGCCTTGAGGACGGATTCACCACAAGCTGTATTAGGGGAGACAGCCTTGTAACCAGGGCATGACCAGGCCTTGAGGACGGAGAACAACCAGAGGGATACAGCACTCAGGGCCTCAAAGAGAAAGAAGGTTTGCACCATATGGTTTAGGAGAGTGAGTTTGCTATGCTTCAATCTTCCCCTAAAAGATGACAATCACACAAAGAAGGGGACGGGGAAAGGGTGAACACTTGTTTGGTCCGTTCCCAGCCACTTTCCATGGAGATGTCTCAGGTACCTCTAGACATTGGTGGAAATGCACAATGCCCAGTATGGATCTCTCCAGAGAGAGGTGCCCTAAGCTTTATGAGGTTTGCAACATCTGAGCAAGTAACTCTGGGGGGTGATCACACCCCCTCTGTCCCCTGGAGCAAGCCTATCCCACTGAACCCAGGTTCTAGCTAATCTTTTTTTATTGATGTTTTGTGTATTTCAGACATCATTTTTTCAGTTCAATTTAGACATATTTCCCTTTCCCTTCCCCTCACCCCACCCCAGATCATGCATTCTGCCATACATGTCCTGCATCTTTCTCTCAATCCTTTAAAAGTTTTTCTCTACAAAGGTTTATTGTTTGGGGCAGAATTTAACTATATCAGTCCATTCTTTGACCCAGTCCTTATGTTGTTGTGGTTCCCTCCCACATATTGCTCCAAAATATGCCTATATACATTTCATATATGTACCAGAATTATGTCCTCCAGGAATAAACTGTATGTTAACTCTGATATATGTTTAGGAGTTCACATTTTCCCTTTAATTTTATATAAAATATAAACAAAATATGACTATATACCTTCCACCCATATACATTAATTACCATGTCTGAAAGTAAATGGTAAGTTAATTCTAGGGCTCATTATGAGATTCACATTATAACATCACAGTTGCTTTCAGATAAAAAGAAATATAACAATAATGTTGCTCAGCTTGCCTTTCAATTGGGCGATTTGGTCCTAGCATCCACAAATGAGGGAAACCATTCCCCATTTGTTTTGGGGGGACTGTGTTACTTCACTTAGCATAAAAAGGCTTTGAGTTCCATCCATTTACCTGCAAAGTTCATGATGTTATCTTTCTTTACTGCTGCATAGAACTCCAATTGTGTAGATGTACCACATTTCTGTTATCCACTTGCCAGTTGAGTGGCATTTTGGTTGGTTCCAACTCTTCGCTATTGTGAAAAGAGCTGCAGTAAACATAAATGTGCATGTATCTTTGCATTAGGATGAGTCTTGTGGGTATATACCAAGGAGTGGTATGGCTGGGTCAGGTGGTTCTTTACAGCAGCAACAAGCAACTGGAGAAGGAATATAAGGAGACCTTCCCACTCACAATAGCATCAAAAAAATTAAAATACTTAACCAAAGACACCAAAGAACTCTACAACAAAAATTTTAAACCCTTGGGGCTGGAGAGATGGCCTAGCGGTTAACAGCACCGACTGCTCTTGCAGAGGACCTGGGTTCGATTCCCAGCACCCACATGGTGGTTAAGAACTGTCTGTAACTCCAATTCCAGGATAACTCCAGTTCCAGGGGAATCTGACACCCTCTTCTGACCTCCACAACATTGCACGACACGGGTGCACCAACCTACATGCAGACAGTACATTCATACACATTAACAAAAATAAATAAAAAAATTAAAACTCCTGAATAAGGAGATTGAAGATGACATCAAAAGATGGAAAAAACCTCCCTTGCTCATGGATTGGAAAAATTAATATAGTAAAAATCTCCATTCTACCAAAATTAATATACAGACTCAGTGCAGTCCCAATTAAAATCCCCATGAGCTGGAGCTGGAGAGATAGTTTAGTGGTTAAGAGTGCCAACTGCTCTTGCAGAGGACCCGGGTTTGATTCCCAGCACCCACATGGCAGCTGAGAAGTGTCTTTCACTCCAGTTCCAGGGGAATCTAACACCCTCTTCTGATCTCTGCAGCATTGCACAACACGGGTGCACAAACTTACATGCAGACAGTACATTCATACACATAAAAAATAAATAAATAAATAAAATCCCCATGAGTTTCTTCACAGACTTGGAAAAAATACTTAAATTCATATGGAAACACAAAAGACCCTGAATAGCTAAAGCAACCCTGAGTGAAAAGTGCAATACAGGGGGGATCACCTTACCAAGTTTTCAAGCTGTACTACAGGGCTATAGTCATAAAGACAGCCTGATATTGGCACAAAACAGACCTGTTGACCAATGGAACAAAATTGAAGATCCAAACTTGAGCTCATAAAATTTCAGCCACCTCATATCTGATAAAGGGGCCAAAAAAGCTCATTAGAGAAAAAAATAGCATCTTCAGCAAATGGTGTTGGCAAAACTGGATCACCATATGTAGAAGAACCTCTCACCCTGTACAAAAATCAACTCCAAATGAGTCAAAGACCTCAACGTGAAACCCAAAAATCTGAAAGTGATAGAAGAAAAAGTTGGTAGCAATCTACAAGACACAGAAGTAGGAAAAGACTTTCTAAATCAGACAGCAGCTGCACAGGAAATAAGGACAAAAGCTGACAAGTGGGACCTTGTCAAACTCAAAAGCTTCTGTACCACAAAAGAAAACAATGAAGGAAGTGAAGAGAAAACCCACAGAGTGGGTGGAAATCTTCACCAGTGATACGTCTGACAGAGCGTTAAGATCCAGAATATATAAACTTCTCAAAAAACAAAGAAGAAAACAAATGAGTCACTCAAAAGATGGAGTAAAGAGCTGAACAGAGACTTTACCAATGAGGAAATAAAGATGGCTGAGAAACATCTTAAAAAGTCTTCAACATCATTAATAATTAAGGAAATGCAAATTAAAACTACTCTAAGATATCATCTCACTCCAGTAAGACTGGCTAAGATCAAGAAAACAAAAGACACCAAATGCTGGAGAGGTTGTGGGGAAAGGGGAACACTCATCCACTACTGGTGGGAATGTAAACTCATACAACCACTGTGGAAAGCAGCGTGGAGAGCCCTTAAAGACTCAAAATGAGCCTACCACCTGACCCAGTCAATCTTAACCATTCCTAGCCATGGAATGTGCTTATTTCTGGGCCTTGGGGTTCCTTTGTGTTTTCCCTGACAGGTCAAGGAGTCTGATGGTGCCAAGCAAGGCCCCTTCTCCCAGATTTCCAGGGCTTGTACCCGGAGATGCTGTGAGGGACAGCTCACCACAGTGCCTGTCATAGAGGGTGCCCATCTTTTTCTGAGTTGGGGTCTGATTTATGTATTTCCTATAACAGGAAGAAGTGGTCAGCCCCCATTGTTATCACAGGAGACATGCTGACAGACTTCCTGGTCAAGGGTGGTTAGTGTTTCCAAGACAACGAGGCAGCGCACAAGTGTCTTAGGACACAGCAACAGTGTGCTCCACAGTGCTGGATACACTGAGCTCTACCACTTGGGGCATCTTGGTTCCGGGGTTTTCAGAGCACGCAGAGGACTCCTCTGTCTCAGGGAACAGCATGGACCCTTGGTGTTCCAAGACTTGATGAAAATTCTAGAAAACCAGGGAAGACCAATTTGATCATTAGATCAAAAGAAAGTTTGTGGTGAATCTTACAAAAATGAGGACCAATGAGATGGTTCAGCGAGCCTGAGTTCAGACCTAAGACCTTAACGATGGGAGGGGGAACTGACTCCTGCAAGCTGCCTTTTAAGCTCCACACATTTGTTGTGAAACACATGCCCCCCACACATAATAAAAATAATAAAATACATTAAAAAAACAATAGTACCACACACTTGGCCCAGAGACATAGCTCAGTTGTAGAGCACTGGTCTCCCATGCACACAGTCCCAGCTTCCATCTCTGGCACTGTTAAAAGGAAAGGAGTGATTTTTTTTCTTTTTGAGACAGGGTCTCCCTATAGCCCCAGCTGGCCTGGAACTCTCTATGTAGACCAGGCTGGCCTTGAACTCACAGAGATCCACCTGCCTCTGCCTACTAAGCGCTGAGCTTAATGGTGGTCACCACCACACCCAGCATAAGTAACTGTTGCCCGTCTTGTGGAGTTCACTCCATACTCGGGAAGCTGAGCAGGAAGGCCACACATTCAAAGTCCACCTTGTTCTGTAGCACCTCATCTCAAAGGGAATAAGAGCTAGTCTACTCCAGAGCTACATACGAGTGGTCATGGCTCAGGGGCGCAGATTCGGGTGACTGCGAATGCTGTGTTTCGATGTGGTAAAAGTTCGTGAAGGTCCTATAGTACTAGAACCAAAGGCAGTGGTAAATCAAGGCAGCTTCGAACACATTGGTGGAAACATCAGAGAGGGGTCACGGCAAAGTCGGGAAGTGTCTGTCACAGGCCTCAGATGCTATCCGATGGGTGACACACAGCCTTGCCCTGGCAGAAGCTAGGAGTTGCTGTGCATTGCAGAAGACTTAGCTAACAGCCGCAGGATGGGTGTGAGGTCAGTCACAGAGGTGGGCAGCGAATGGTTATGAAAGGGCCTAAAAATAAAATAGCTCACGATAATTTGGCTCCCACCTGCAACATTCCTACTGACCAGAATCATGCAAGTCATGACCAGTTAGTCAGGCTTGTAGAATGCTTGACACAAGTTATTTTTTTTTTTTTTTTTTTTGTCTGGGAACTCTCTTCACACTAGCCTGGGCTATCTAATGACTTTGAGGGATGCCTGGTTTACATAGAAAGAGCCTATCTCAAAATACACAGGTAAAACACACACACATACACACATACCACACACACATACACGCACACATACACACGCACATACACACACACATACACACATACACACGCACACACACACATACACACACATCACACACAATACACACACATAACACACATACACCACACATACACACATACACACACACACACACACACACACACACACACTGTCCTAGTCAACTTCTATACTGCCATGATTAAAACCCTGATCAAAACCAACCTGGGGAGGAAAGGGTTTCTTTTATCTTACATCTCCCAGGTCACAGTTCATAGCTGAGGGAAGTCAGGGGTCAGGCAGGAGCTCACAGCAGGAACCCAGAGGCAAGAGCTGAAGCACAGATCACGGAGGAACTCTGCTTACTGGCTTGCTCCTCTGGCCTATGCTCGGCCTGCTTTCTTTTTAAAAAAATTATTATTTTTATTGTATGCATGAGTGTATTCGCTGCATGTATGTAAGCACACCCATATCTTGCAATGCCTGCAGAGGTCAGAAGAGGGTGTTGGATCCCCTGGAACTGGTATTACAGAGGGTTGTTACTTGCCATGTGGGGCCTGGGAATTGAACCAGCCAGTGCTCTCAACCACTGAACCATCTCTCCAGCCCCTCAACCTGCTTTCTTATCTGACATAGACATAAGACCAGCTGCCCTTGGTGGCACCGCCCACAGTGGGCTGGGCCCTCCCTCCCCCATCACTCAACAATCAAGAAAACGCCTGAACAGACGTGTCCACAGGCCAGACTAATGGAGGCACTTCCTCAGTTAACACTTCCTCTACCCAGCTTGTCAAGTTGAAAACTACAGTTATCCAACACACACACACACACACACACACACACACACACACACACACAAACACGCGTGCGCGCGCCAATACATTCCCTGAAAAATACATGTTTTTTCAGGTTTTGTGTTAACTTGGCATTCAAATCCATGTAAAATTACCACTGTGGGAAAGTAGCACACAGTGCTGAGAAGGTTTTTGCTCTGACCTCTGTACGCAGACAAGGGGTAAAGTTTTCAGTTGTTAACCTCCTCCTTGTCAGTTGAATATAAAACACTTCTGAGACAGCATTTCCATATGCTGTAAAATGATTCATTACTGGTATAAGCAGAGAAGCTCATTTCACAATTTGGGAATGAGAAGATATTTGAAATGAAAAATGAAAAATGTATTGCATTATGCTATTTCTTCTCTTTTCCTTTACCATTATTTAAGGCACATCTCGAAGTAGAGTTAGTATAATTATTCTGTTAAATGTGTGTTTCTTCCATAATAAATAATATATCTAATAAAACTCAGCATAGCAGTCTCTTGTCAAGTGCTCACGAGAGCCACTTTAAATAATGCAGAGATGACCTTCTATGACACTCTGGCCAGCAGAAATGGGACAGGATAACGAAAGGCTGTTTTGTGCAGTGTGTGCACCACGGAACTGGCTCTGTGCTGTGCTAATAGATGTTATTTGCTGAAGTGAAGGAACATCCTGGGGCAAGTACATTTAGAAAACATTCTAGTAAACAAGTCTTTCCCTATAGGACTTCTAACAAGCCAAGTCACATCGAGAATCTTAAAGAGGGGAAGGGGGCTGGAAGCATTTCTTTGACTGATTTAAGCAGGAAGCATGCTTGTTTCCCCTACATCACCTTGTGATGGGACCAGATCTGTGCTGCCTAACACACAGGCAAGAGCCAGGAACGGAATCTTTAAACTGTGTCTTATTCAGTGAGCTGGTAATCCGAGAGCCAAGGGGTTAACAACCTAAGGGGAAACAGGCCCTCAGTCATTCCAAAGGTTAGTCTTGCCTTCCAGTCAGGTGGGAGTGTTGTCTCTGAGAGGTGTGCTGTCTCTCTCTCTCTCTCTCTCTCTCTCTCTCTCTCTCTCTCTCACACACACACACACACACACACACACACACACACAGAGTTTCATGAACTCCAAAGGCCACCGAGTCTTACACTCCTCATGAGCCCAAGGCTAGCACAGCACCCAGTGGGCTGCCCCCCACCACATCAGTTAGCCATCAAGAAAATGTCCCCAAAGATATGCTCATAGGTCAGTCTGATGGAGGAAACTGCTCAGATGAGGTCTTCTCTAAATTTAGTCTATATCTAGTTGACAAAAGAACGGACTATCACAACTGGTCCCTTGTCAACTTGACAGACAAACATCACTATTAAACCACAACCTTTCTCTTCTTGTTTATCCCCAAGATCTCATATTAAATTATAATCTAAAACTCAGTCTAACTTTTAAAAGTCCTACAAATCTTTAAAAAAATCCAATGCTTTAAAAGTTCAATGTCAAAAAAATAAATAAAATAAATAAAATAAAAGTTCAATATCCTCTTAAAAGTCCAATGTCTCTTAACTGTGGACTCTTGAAAAAATAGCTAAATACTTTCTTATTTCAAAAGGGAAGAACAGGGTACACTCTAACAAAACCAGGTCCTGCAGTGTATCTCAGCGTGGGCGTCTGGATCTCACTCATGATCTTCTGTGCTCCCAGAGGCGTGGGTGGTTTCACTTTTCCAGCTCTGCCATTCGCAGCACACAGCTTGTGTCACAGGCTCTGCCATCCGCAGCACACAGCTTGTCTCACACACAGGCTCTGCCATCTGCAGCACACAGCTTGTCTCACACACAGGCTCTGCCATCTGCAGCACACAGCTTGTCTCACAGGCTCTGCCATCCGCAGCACACAGCTTGTCTCACACACAGGCTCTGCCATCCACAGCACACAGCTTGTCTCTCAGGCTCTGCCATCCGCAGCATACAGCTTGTCTCTCAGGCTCTGCCATCCGCAACACACAGCCTATCTCACACACAGGCTCTGCCATCCGCAGCACACAGCTTGTCTCACAGGCTTGGGCTGGCTCTATTCCACACTGGCCACTGTCCTTGGGGGTCATCCTGAGGTACTGTCATCAGCAATAGGCTAGGATGTCCACCGCAGCCAGGGCTGCATCTTTGCCAAAAGCCTCTCTTGTCATCTTTGGGGCCCCTGACTCTGCCACATGGTGCCAGGCTTCAGGTGCACGCCAGGACCCTTCATGCCAGTACCATGTGGGAGACTCTTATGCATCACCAACTTCAGCTCCTTGCTTGAGATGCAACTTTAGCCCCTTCAGACCGCAGGTTTCCACTGACCCTGAGGAAATATATCCCAGAATATTTCAACTCAGTGATTTTACTCTCTGGTTAATCACAGCTGATTCTTCAGCCCCAACAGACCAGAAACCACAGATTCTCAGTTCAAACCATCTATCAGGAACAGCCGTGATAGTCTTTGCTTCCTGTGGAGAGCAGGTGTGGTGACAGTTCTAAGAAGGCACCCGAGACTTTAGCAAAATCTTATGACTAACACCTGAGTCTTATGATCAACACCTGATTCCCTCCTACCTCAAAGTAAAGCCACGCTCACCGTTTGAGCTGTGCAGGTGCACCCTGTATACAAGATCAGGCCAGATGATACCAATAGACTAAGGCCACGCAACCTGGGCAGGGAAGGTGGATAAATAGAGGGACTTTCTAGATAGAGGGACACAGACACTCTCTCTCTCCTTTCTAGTCTGAGAGAGAAGCTTGCTTGCCTGAGGAAGGAGAAGGCTTAGAGGGAGAAGCTTGGAGAAGGAGAAAAGATGTGCTTGAATAAACCGTTATGACAAGACCTGCCTGCCTGAATAATAAACAGCTTTGAGAAGAACGAGCGAGAGGTGCTTTGTTGCTGCGGCTTCATACAAGTGTTTCCTACGAGTGTACAAGTGTTTCATACAGCTTCCCTCAGAAATGATGCAAACTAGGCCTCCATCATCTGCATTTCTCTCAACATCATTTTCTTCCACGTTCCCAGAATAGCTCATTAAGCCCTGAGCCCTAAATCCCCCAAATCCTTCCACAATCCTCCCCAAAAAGTGTGGCCAGGTCCATCATGTGGGGGGCCAATTTATGTCCCGGTTTGCTTCCTGTTGCTTTGATAATACACTGACCAAAAGCAACTCGGGGAGGAGAGTGTTCATTATATCCCATGGCTCATTACACCCCACGGCTCAGGCCCCGAGCAAGGGAAGCTCCTCTGGAACTGTAGGTACAGATGGTTGTGAGCCACCATCTGGGTACTGGGAACTAAACCTGGGTCCCCTGCAAGAACAGCCAGTGCTCTTAGCCGCTGAGCCATCTCTCCATCCTCTAAATAAAAATTTTGAAATCTGGGGTTGGAGAGATGGCTCAGCAATTAAGAGCACTGACTGCTCTTGCAGAGGACCCAAGCTCGATTCCCAGCTCCCACATGGCACCTAAGAACCGTCTTTGGTGCCAGGCATGGAGGTGCACGCCTTTCATCCCAGCACTGGGTAAGCAGAGGCAGGCGGATCTCTGTGAGTTCAAGGCCAGCTTGGTCTACAAAGTGAGTTCCAGGACAGCTGGAGCTACAGGGAGACCCTGCCTCAAAAAAAAATTTTTTTTGAAATCTATATTCTTTGGCCAAGCATAGTGGGGCACACCTTTTATCCCAGCACTCAGTAGGCAGAAGCAGGCAGATCTCTGTGAGTTTGAGGCCAGCCTGGTCTATATAGTGAAACTCTGTCTTTTAAAAGAAATTATTTTTAAAAGGCATGTAAGGAAGCAAGTAAAATGTGATAATGCCGTGGAGACAATGGTTGAGGCAAGTTTTGTGGCTGCAGAGGGGACACGGAGTGGAGGAGTCCCACAGAAGACGGCTGGGGACCCGAGAACACTGGGACACATTCTGTGACAGATCCGAACTCTCCCGAGAATATGGAGACCCAGAGGAAACTGGGTTTGGGGTGGAGAGTATGAAGCCAAACACGGGGAACAGAAATGCTCGTTCCCACGGGATGCCTCGGGAGCCACGAGGGGTGAGAAAATATGTCTTCCTGCTTGACCTGTTGGTACTTTTAGTACTCTTGTGTTTGAGCCAAATTTTAACATCAAAGTTTAAAAAGCTCTTGTAATTGATTGTATTAACGAACTATCTTCAGTGAGGTAGTCAGTGGATTCTGAGCATTTGTGTGATGGGAAGAGAAGCTGCACGGGTTGTAAGGAAGCTCTACATGAACGGGGTGGAGCAAAATCCTGAAAGACAATCCCTGTGCTGTGACCCTGCAGGTTGAAATCCCAGAAGATTAAAAAAAAAAAAATTAAACATGAAGAGTTTGCTGTGGGGGAAAGTGCTGTTAAATGTTGAAATCCTGGAGCTAAAATCCTGAACACTTCAATGTCTGCAAGCCCCATTAGGAAGAAAAAAGGGAGATGGAGGACTGTGGAAAGAGGAAGAGAAAGAGGAGGAGGAGGAAGAGAAAGAGGAGGAGGAGGAGGAGGAGGAGGAGGAGGAGGAGGAGAATGAAGAAGGGGAGGAGGAAGAGGAGGAGGAGGAAAATGAAGAAGGGGAGGAGGAAGAGGAGGAGGAAGAAGATGAAGGGGAGGAGGAAGAAGGGGAGGAGGGGGAAGAAATGGAGGAGGGGGAAGGGGAGAAGGAAGAGAAGAAAGGGGAAGAAGTTGTGGCACACACTGCGTATGTGGAGCAGAAAGCTGGGTCCTGGGAAGGGACTGGACAGGTCCCAGTTGTGTGTTCCTGGCTGAACTAACATCACATAAGGTCCAGTGATTACTGAGAGGCCTGATTCAGCACGATGTAGGGTGTGTCTCTGGGCTTCTTTCCACTCACAATTACTGTCTGAGTCTGCTGCAGGGAATCTCTCCTCAGTGGAGTGGCCACCATGCCGCAACTCAGGGGTCGATCAAGGGCAAATACGGAGGTGAACTGCTCTCTCTCTCTCTCTCTCGCTCCCCCTCGCTCCACTCCTCTCACTCCTCCCTCTCGCCTCCATCTCCATCTCTCGTCAACCTCCGCTCACCGCTCTCAATCTCCGCCCCCCTCTCTCTCTCCTCCCCTCTCCTCTTTTTTTTTTTGTTGTTTTATTTTGTCTATCTCTCTCTCTCCTATCTCTCTCTCTCTCTCTCTCTCTCTCTCTCTCTCTGAAGGGGAGGGCAGGTTTGTCCACGTCTTGGACCTCAGATCTGCCTTCAGGTTCTAGGGCTTGTTTCCAGCCTTAGGCCACAGCTTTGTACAGTTGGCTGTCTGGTTCTGGGGCCTTGGTCCTGGACTAAGCCTCGTTTCTTGTCTCTCTGAGGGAATCTCTGCTTGCAGATGGCCCCGTGGGACCTCTTCAGCCTCCATGGCTGTGGGAACTGATTTTCCCCATGAATCTGTCTCGTCTGCATCTGTACCTCGCTGGCTACCTCTCTGCCCAGCCCTGACTAGTTAGACTGGAACTAGGGATATAATATATATATATATATATATATATATATTATATATATAAATTGTTTGTTTGTTTGTTTTACAGGGGAGAGTGCAAACACAGTCCCCCACTACCACAAATTATGCAGTCGAGTTTCCCACATTTGGGGAAATCGCAGGGGTCAGCCCTTCCGGAGTGCAATGGATGAGCCTCGCCCTAGGAAAACCACCTTCATGATCATGGTATCTCCCCTGCCAGGTAAGTATCTGGAGAGATACATTATTCACTCTGACTGACTGTATTCCTTACACCATGAAGAAACCTGTGAAACTGTTCCTTCACAAAAAGGCTCTGATGACTGAAGACTAAGAAACAATTAGACTTTCCAGTGGACAATATGTACTTACAAAAACTGTAGTTCCAAACACTCACCAAATGAAAGTGCATCTCCAAGATCGAAAAGTTGAAAAATGCTAACGTATTCAATGGTGTGATAAAGAGACAGGCCTATATTTATTACTAAGTCCAACTCAGAAAAGGAAGTACATACCTCATTTTAGCTAAGGCACAGCAGTTTCAGAAACACTCCCACTTCTGGGAGGCTGGGAGGATGACTCAGAGGTTAAGAGCTCTTGCAACTCTGTCAGGAAAACCAGAGTTTGGATCCCAGTACCCATGTCTCCCAAATGCCAGTAACTCCAGCTCCAAGGGATTTGGCGCCCTCTTGTGGCTGCTGTGGGCACGTGCAAACACGTGCAAACAAACACACACATAAATAACAATAAAAGCAAATCTTTTAGAAAGAAAGAGCAGGGCTGGAAAAAAAACTCAGTTGTAAAGAGGACCGGCTGCTCTCACAGAGGACCAGGTTAGGTTCCCAGCACCCTCGTGGTGACGACCAACTGTCTGTAACTCCAGTTTCAGGGGATCCAATGCCCTCCTCTGGCCTTTGCATGACATGGGCATATTTACATAAACTTGCAGGCAAAACTCACAGACACATAAAATAAAAATAAATCAATCTTTTAAGATGGGTGTGGTGACACATGCCTTTAATCCCAGCACTTGGGAGGCAGTGGCAGGTGAATCTCTGGGAGTTCAAGGCCAGCCTGGTCTACAGAGTGAGTTCAGGCCAGCTGGGACTGCTGGGAGACCCTGTCTCAAAACAACCAAAAAAAAATCATTGTTTTTAAAAAAGAAAGAAAACTATCCCAACTTTAAAAAATCATATGTGTTTAATTCATGCCTCTTCTGTATATGAACTTATCTTGTCTACTCGTTAAAGGGTTTGAAGACTGTTAGACTTTGCAGAAGAAAGAGGACTTCAGTTGAATTCTCGGATCCAAAATGACGGATTTGTAATTATTTATGTTCCAACCTTCTAGAAATTAATTCCTAGGTGTAACCAATCAAGTTCATTTTTTCCCTTTAGCCAATGATTTGACAGAGAACCCAGATGAGATCAAGTGAGTTCCCTGGTGTGTCCATGAAGACAGAGAATGCAGATGCCTGTAGGTCAGGCCACAGCAGGGATGAAACACATCATTGCCTGTAGGTCAGGCCACAGAAGGGATTAAACATGTGATTGCCTGTAGGTCAGGCCACAGCAGGGATGAAACAGGTCCTTTTATTGTATTTTTATTTTATTTATTTTTTATTTATTTATTTTTTGGTATTTTTGAGACAGGGTCTCCCTGTAGCTCCAGCTGTTCTGGAACTCACTATGTAGACCAGGCTGGCCTTGAACTCACAGAGATCCACCTGCCTCTGCCTCCTGATTGCTGGGATTAAAGGCGTGCACCACCGCACCTGGCCCCAGGAGAATTTTTTTTTAATTTAATTTTTATTGATGCTTTGTGCATTTCATACACTTTTTCCAATTCAGTTCAGGCTTATTTCCCCTTCCCCTCCCCCCC
>VZQC01013997.1:631038-662754 GCA_009823505.1 Rhizomys pruinosus | reverse complement strand
GGGCTGGAGAGATAGCCTAGCGGTTAAGAGCACCGACTGCTCTTGCAGAAGACCCAGGTTCGATCCCCAGCACCCACATGGCGTCCGAGAACCGTCTGTAACTCCAATTCCAGGAGAACTCCAGTTCCAGGGGAATCTGAGACCCTCTTCTGACCTCCGCGGCATTGCACGACACGGGTGCACAGACCTCCATGCAGACAATACATTCATACACATAAAAATAATAAATAAATAAATAAAAATTTTAAAGAAAATAAATAAAATTAAAAATTTTTTAAATGGTTTAATTATGGAAAAGACTTTTCATATTTTCCCATCATTCCCCAGTATGTATCGATTAGTATATTTTTGGATTTTACTGTGTCAGACAAACAAGCACATCCATTTCGTTAGTGTGCAAACTTGATTCTATGTTTAATAAATGGTGAAATTCTATGCATACTAAAAAATGCCTTAAAAGAAAGTTCTTTATGATTTATGAGCAGTAAATGTCTGAATTGTATATAGTTTTATGTCCTTAGGTGAAAAGAAGTCACAAATAGAAAATGTTTCAGAAGCTCAGTGCTAGGAAAAAGGGTGACGTTCATCAGAAAGCTTCTCCGCGCTATCAAATGTACTCAAGCGCAGTCCTGCCCCCCCCCCTCAGAGCTTGCTCTTTCATCCTGGGTCTCGGATGTTACCAGCAACTCTCTCTCTCTCTCTCTCTCTCTCTCTCTCTCTCTCTCTCTCTCTCCCTTCAGGCCTGGGTAAATCCTGGGGCCTTTCCCAGGCTCCCCCAAATCCTTCCTCACTTTCTCCCACCACAGGTTGGTAAACCGTACTCCAACATGAAACAGGTCTGTGCTCTCCATAAACTAAGCCTTGTTTTGGAGTTTTTAAATGACAGGTGGAGGTTATATGTAACAGTGACTGTATACGACCCACAGTGCCTAAAATACTGTCTTGCTTTTCATAGAAAATGTTTGCTGAGTTTTATTTCTTTTTTTTAAATTTTATTTATTTATTTTTTTATTTATGTGTATGAATGTACTGTCCGCATGTAGGTTTGTGCACCCATGTCATGCAATGCCTCGGAGGTCAGAGGAGGGTGATGTCATCAGACAGGCAACACTCACTAGTCCAGTGACGGCTCTGCTTCAATATTTGGAACCTTATTAGGAAAGCAGTCACAGAATCTGATGTGTGGACCTCCATGGAGATAAAGTGGTCCTAAAATAACAGAAGATGGGGGCCAGGATGAATAGTGACCCCAGCAAGGTGACACAAACAGCCAGAGAGCTGTGGGGAGAGGTGGCTAGTAGCACTGTATATGTCTTGAAGAAATACACACAGGAGGCCACCATGGCTTCTGATAAGTATTCATGATATAAAGCAAGAATGGGGGAGGAGAGGCTGCAGAGGAGGCTCAGGGTTAAGAGCACTGGCTGCTCTTGCAGGGACCCAGATTCAGGTCCCAACACCCACATAGGGGCTACCAACTGTCCCTAACTCCAGTTCCAGAAGATCTGATGCCTTTTCTGACCTCTGAGGGCATTGTATGACACAGGTGCACTTACATACATGCAAGTAGTACACTCATACACACAAAATAAAAATAACGAATAAAATCTTTTAAAAAGAATGGAGGAGGGGCTGGAGAGATGGCTCAGCTGTTAAGAGCACCGACTGCTCTTGCAGAGGACCCAAGTTCGATTCCCAGCACCCACATGGCAGCTAAGAACCGTCTTTAACTTCAGTTCTAGGGGAATCCGACGCCCTCTTCTGATCCCTGCGGCATTGCACGACACGGGTGCACCAACCTACATGCAGACAGTACACTCATAAACATAAAAAATAATAAATAAAAAATTTAAAAAGAGCTTTCTTAAAAAAAAAAGAACGGAGGAGAAGGAATATGCCCCCCTTGGTGTTGGATCACGTGGTGCAAGAGGCAGCTTTCTCTGGTGGAGAATCACAACGGGGCCACAGGGGACTGGAGCCCGGAGCCGCAGCCGCAGAGAACTGTAGGTCCGTGGACAAGCAACTCTGAATTTTGATGTGTCCTAGACGAGCTCCTGCAGGTGGCCATGGGGATGGAGAGCATCTGACGGGCTCGTATGCACTGGGATCTGTAGGGGTCACTAAATCATAAAACTACATGGGCCTGGGAGCAGCCCTCTACAAATGAGCTGTGATCTGTCTGACACGGAGACAAAATAAGGGTCGATGACACGAGTAAATTGTCTAAGTGGAAAAGCAAGAGACGATGTCATCGACCCCGTTGTAGCAACACCACCCAGACTCTTACCAGTGGGGCAGGGGCCCCATCTAACTAGACAAAAGGAAAGGGAGACTCAGTATGTGAAAGCCCGCCAAAAATACACGGTGGCTTCGTTATGGCCATACTCAGGGAAAGACAGGGAAGGAGACATTTTCTTATGGTAGAACTTTACGCAGTCCAGTTTCTCATCCACTTTGGGTAGAAAGAGAAATAGCCCCCCAGTGCGAATATAGGTAAATTCCAAGAAGGTGGCCAAGGTCCTGGTTGTCTGATGAGGAACTGGAAAGGTTAAGAATTGCAAGGACAAGGAGACCGAAAAAGAAGCATGTGGTGGGGTGGACAGTGACATGGTGAGTGAAGATGTATGTGTCCCCAGTGTCCCCAGCAGAAGTAACACAATGGTGCAAGCACCGAATGGCCACTGGAGGAATTCTCTATCATTGCCTGTCAGTCATCAATGTGTAGAAAAGATTCCATTTGGGGCAGCAGAGATGGCTGAGAGGTTTTACTACCTGTTCTCACAGAGGACTAAGCTGGGTCCCCAGCACCCACATGATGGCTAACCACCATGTATAACTCCTGTCTTCAGGGGATCCAGCACCCTCTTCTGGCCTCTTCTGGGACTGCGTCAAATGTAACCACAGGCACACATACAAACATATACATAAAATAAAAATAAACATGTCTTTTTTACAAAACAAAAAGAAACAATTCCATATTATAAAAAGTTGAACTTAAGACCCAGAAAAGTCCACTGTCACTGTGAGGTCTTCAGGCAAATGCCACGAAGATGTGACTTGGAAAGTAAAATATTTGCAGTCTTTGGGAGGGGAAAAAAAGTAGTCTCCGAGTCCTCAGTAACATTCCAAAACAGGGTGTGCAAGAGTGTATAATGTTACAGGAGCAAGAATGACAGATTCCAAATGCAGCATTTGTTAGAAAACTAGAACCACGTTTTACAATGATTTCCTCTCTTATTTAATTAATGCACAAAAATCTAGAAGTAACCGAGGCAAATTAAAATAGAACATAATAGTAAATTGAGTAGCTTTTAAATTTCCATTTTAATTTACTGGCTGAAAGAAAAAAATAGGGAGATCTCAAAAAAAAGAAACAATCAGAAATTGGCATAATGTTCTTTCTTCCTTGATGAGTCCCGATTTTGCTGCCAACAGTGCCCTCTAGTGGTGAGCCGAGATGGCGGCGGGGTAAAAAGACAGCATTTTCTTAAAAACGTGAACTTTTACGCTTCCACTTAGTAACCGAATGTTGTATTTGGCAAGAAAACAAATCTTTACAAAAGATCACTGCAGATAATTTAAGGCACGGGCATCGCAAAGTCAAAGTCCCCTTGTGATTTGCGAAGCTTTGACATGGCCACCGGCGATGTCTTTTTGTGGCATTTCTGGGTCACAGCTTCCAGGGCCTCAGAAGAAAATAGAATCTGCTTTTTATGGAGGATGAAATCACGCTTCCCAAATTTCCAAGAATCCTAGGGACTGTAGAGATGGCTCAGCGGTTAACAGCACTGCGGCTCTTGCAGAGGACCCAAGTTTGCTTTCTAGCACTCAGATGGGAGTTTGCAACAATCCGGAACTCCAGTTACACAGGATCCTACGCCCTCTTCTGGCCTCTGCAGCTCTGCATACATGAAGACATATATACATGCAAATACTCACACACATAATATACATGCAAATACATACATAAAATAAAAAGTAAATCTTTTTTTTTTTTTTTTTGGCCTTTTAGGAAACGGTCCCCTCCCTCTTCCGTAGTCCTAGCTGGCCTCTGGAGCTCTCCTCTGTAGACTGGCCGACCTGAACTCACAGAGATCTTCCTTCGCCTATGCCGCCCTAGTTCTGGGATAAAAGGCGTGCTCCACCATGCCCAGCTCCAATCTGAGACTTTTTATTTTATTTTTTTGTCCTTTCTCTCCTTTCACTTTCTCCTCCATTTCTTTTTTTTTCTTCTTCTATAACTTCTTTTTTTTTCCTTTTAAAGTAAGCAAATATGTAATGAATACAAGCATTTTCATGTAAAACCAAATTTGCAAGCGTTGTGCCAAACCCACACGCCCAAGGGTCCCACCAGTCCACTGGGGGGCTTGTATGTAGAAACATGTTGATCAAATAAGTGTCCAGTCCTATCTTGCTGAGTTTCACCTTCACCCAATTGCATCCCTTACATTCTACCATGCCCCCTCTTCCGAAAATGGTCCCTAGGCTTAGAAAAGGGACACAGGTGGATGAGAACTGAAACAGGCCTACTTTCTCTAGAGCTGTCGTTTTGACTCTGGTCAGTTCTGGCTTTTCCTTTCATGGGCTGAACAGTTTGTTCAGGAATAACCTTTTCAATCTACAATAAGCGATGAGCAATTAGATACATAGGTATTTAAACAGTTCTAAGAGTTATGGTAGTTTCTTTGGTATAGACATTAGATGTTGGATGGTAGGTTAATCCATGAATTACATTTTTTCTGTAAAATATGACAGGGTCTTACTGTGGCTTATAACATCCCACCACTAGAGGATGTAAGCTTGTGGCATCAGCCATGGGTTATCCTTCTAAGGAGAGAGCTACAGCCAATTAGATTTGGGATAACAGGCCTAGGCTGCCTGCCCTTGCTCACAGCATTTCCAGGCAGGTTAGGTGCAGCTGGTGCTGATGGAGGAGCTTGCTTGACCAAGGAGACCTATATTTTTTTTATTGGTTTAGTGGCGTTTTGGTAACATTCTGGTAATTCCAGAGACCAACTGACACTTGAAGTGTGGTCTCAATACATCTTCCCCTGCTACATCAGCGTCTTCAACAGCAGGTCCTTACCCCTCTCTTCTTGCAGGTATCGTTTACAGGCAAGAAGCCTTTACTTTGGGGGGGGCTGGATCCCTGGCCAACACTCCTTGGTAGAATAATCCATGCTGATATCAGAGCTCTCCTGTATTAATATATTTTGCTTAAATGCACAGCTTAAAAGACTTTAGTATTATATGGTTCTAATAGAGAATAACCTTTTCAAAGTTCCTATGGTCCACAGTCAATTTAAGAAAGCAGTTTTTACCGGTTTTTATAAGAGATTACCACTTAACAGTTGGCTCAATTTACAGTTAGAGAAGACCTCATCACATCATATTTCTCCTTGTTCTAGGGGGGGGAGGAAGAAAGTCTCTCGTATTAAAACTTTGTGGCACCTAGAAAGTAAGTTTCGTTAGAACTCATAGATAAAGTTGTTACAAGTAGGATCCACAGAGGGGTTTTGATGTCTGTGCAGTCTGAGGCTTTTTTTCCTTTCAATGTTCAGATGGGCCAACCTTTCTGCTGGCACTTCCTGGTACATCCTACACAAGGCAAAACTGTATCTTTACTTTCTCACCGTCTTAGTTTGGTGTTTTTAACCTGTGGGAACATACAAATATTTCCCATAGTTAGTTTTAAGATTAAATGGCAAAGTTTTTGACAAAAAGTTTCAATATATATGTATCCCCCCTTTTATTTTAGGTTTTATTTTTTTTGACCCCTGAGTCTCAAAAAGGCAGTTTGTAGTACACATACCTATAGGCAGGAATTAAGGTGCAGATTTCATCAATTCACCCAAGCTGTTTGGGTGACTGTATGTCGTTAACTGGGAAGCAAAACTTAATTCCTTAAGTTAATCATCCTACAAGTAAAGAGAGTGCTACAAGATACGATACTGAACACAGAAAATTATAGAGAACATTTGTAGTGCCAATCCCAAAGTATTGTTATACAGATTTTAAGTAAAACAAATGTGGACAAAACAAATTTATATTTCCAATTAACTCAGATTGCATACCGTTTTTATCAAAACCTTTCAACCAATGTTGTTTAATAATACACATATTTACTTTACTAAGTCCTAAAACATGTAACCTGTAGACAGTCTGGGCAAAATTGGATACTGTTGAACTCACTGTCAATTAAATATACATTAATCGAATAACACCCGTGTCCCTCTCCCCTCCGCCTCTCCACCCCTCCGAGTCACCATTCAGTCAGTTTTCTGATGCAGTCTTTCTGTTGTTGTTCTTTTTTTTTTAATTTAAAATTTTATTTATTTATCTTATGTGTATGAATATTACTGTCCTGCATGCAAGTTTGGCTACCCGTGTCGTGCAATGCCGCGGAGGTCAGAAGAGGGGGTCGGATTCCCCTGGAAACGGGAGTTCTCCTGGAATTGGGAGTTTCGAACGGTTCTCGACCGCCATGTGGGTGCTAGAGACGAACCTGGGTCCCTGTAAGAGCGGTCAGCGCTTTAACCGCTAGGCCATCTCTCCAGCCCCTGTTGTTCTTTTAATATAAATCCCTCTCCACAAGAAATATTTACAACTGGTTATTGACACTACGCATCCACAGCTGAAGGCATACAATTTGCCATTTGTTTTTCTGGGACTGTGTTACTTCACCTTAATATAATATCTTTAAGCTCCATCCATTTACCTACAAATTTCATTGTCTTTTTTCTGCGGCAAGAACCCATTATTACACAGGTAACACATTTCCTATCCACTCATCAGTTGAGGGCATTGGGTGGGTCCAGCTTTTTGCTATGTTGAACAGAGCTGCAATAAATATAGCTGTGCATTAAGATGAGTCTTTGGGTACATACCAGGAGTGTATGACTGGGTCAAATGGCAAAGCTCATTTTGAGTTTTCCAAGAGTTCTCCACACTGCCTTTCCATAGTGGACTGTAAAAGTTAACATTCCCACCAGCAGTGTATGAGTGTTCCCCTTTCCCCACAACCACTCCAGCACTTGGTATCATTTGGTTTTTTTAAAAATTTTTATTTATTTTATTTTATTTATTTTCTTAGGTATGATGTTATGTCGGCCATGCAATTTTGCACCCGTGTCGTGCAATGCCGCGGACGGTCAGAAGAGGGTGTCAGATTCCCCTGGAACTGGAGTTCTCCTAGAATTGGAAGTTCCAGAATGGCTCTCAGCTGCCATGTGGGTGCTGGGAGCGAACCCGGGTCCTCTGTAAGAGCGGTCAGATGCTCTAAACCGCTAGGCAATCTCTCCATTTTGGTTTTCTTGATCCTAGCAAGTTTTATGAGTGAGTATGATATCTTAGAGTGGTCTAATTTGCATTTCCCTAATTATTACTGACGTGACGGTTTTAAGATGTTTCTCCAGCAATCTCTAATCCTCCTCTGTGAAGTCCCTATTCAGTTCTTTGCTCCATCTTGAGTGATTCATTTTGTTTTCTTCTTCTTTGTTTTTTTTGAGTAGTTGTTACTCTGGAAATCAATGCTTTGTCAGGTGTATCTGCTGTGAAGGTTTCCTCCGCACTCTGTGGGTTTTCTCTCCCCACTCCTTGATTGTTTCTTTGATTACAGAAGCTTTTGAGTTTAATAGGTCCCATTTGTCAGTTGTCGATCTTATTTCTTGTGGCAACGCTGTCTAATTTAGGAAGACTTTTCTATGCCTATGTCTTGTAGACTGCTGCAACTTTTTCTTCTTTCACCTCCAGAGTTTTAGGTTTCACGTTAAGGTCTTTGATCCATCTGGATGACTTTTGTACAGGCGAGAGGTAGGGGTTTAATTTCATTCTTCTACAGGTGGTGGATCCATTGGCCAACACCTTTGCTGAAGATATGCTGTCTTTCCTCCATTGTGTCTTCTTGGCTCCCTTGTCAAATATGAGGTGGCTGGAATTGGCATTGCTCAGGTTTGGATCTTCTTTTTTTGTCCTTGGTCAATGGTCTGTTTTTGTCCAGTACCAAGCTGTTTTTATGACTATAGCCCTGTAGTATAGTTTGAATCTGGTAAGAGATCCCCCTGTATTGCTCGTTTTTTGCTCAGGGTTGCTTTGGCTATTCGGGGTTTTTGTTTTTCAAATGAAATTGAGGATTTTTTCCAAGACTGGTGAAGAAGCTCTTAGGGAATTTGATTGGGATTGCATTAAACTGTACACGAGTTTGGGTAGAATGAACATTTTTTTACTATATTTATTTTCCCAATCCATGAGCAAGGAGTTGTTCATCTTCTAGTCTCTTCCTCATTTTCCTTCTTCAGGGGTTTAAAATTTTTGTTGTAGAGATCCTCTTGGTGTCTTGGGTTAGGTTTGTTCCTAGGTATTTATTGTTTTTTGAGGCAGACTGTGAGTGGGAAGGTCTCCTTGTAATTTCTTCAGTTGCTTGTTGTTGATGTAAAGAAAAGCTACTGATTTTTCTAGATTTTTTGTTATCCTGCCACTTTACTGAAGTACTTAATCGTTTCTATCGAGTTTTCTGGTGGATGTTCTAGCATCCCTTAGGTTAGACAATCATATCATCAGCAAAAAGGGATAGCTTGACTTCCTCTTTTCCAATTAGAGCTCCTTTAATTTCCTTTTCTTGCCTTATTGCCTTAGCAAGGGTTTCAAGCACTATATTGAAAAGGTGTGGTGACAGGGGGCAGCCTTGCTGAGTTCCTACCTTTAAAGGGAATGCTTCTGTCCTTTCCCCCTTTAGGATGACATTGGCTGTGGGTTTCCCGTACATGGCTTTGATTACACTGAGGAATGATCCCTCCAATCCAGTTCCCTCCAGGACTTTAAAATGAAGGGATGCTGGATTTTGTCAAAGGCTTTCGCTGCTCAATTGCGATGAGGTGTGGTTTTTGTCCTTTCAGTCCATTTAATCCTAATGATATTTATTGATTTTCACATGTTGAACCATCCCTGATCTCTGGTATGAATCCAACTTGGGTCATGATGGATGATCTTCTTGATGTGGGTCTATATGCGATTTGCCAGTATACCGTTTAGAATTTGGCACGTGTTCATATAGGGTTATATATATATAGTTTTCCTTTTTGTTGTGCCTTTATCTTTACCTGGTTTGGTAATAGCATGATGCTGGCTTCACAGAAGGAATGCTGGGAGCTCCCTCCATTTATATCCTCTACACAACTTGAGTAGTAATGGTCTTCTTGAAATAGTTATAGAATTCTGCTTGAAACCATCTGGGCCTGGGCATTTTTGGTTGGGAGGCTATTATACATCTTCAGTTCTTCATGTATTACTGATCAATTTAAGCTGTCGATCTCTTCTGGTTGAGCTTGGGTGATTCCCAGGATTTCAGATATTTCTTCCATTTCTTCTAGGTTTTCAAACTTAGTAGAGTAGGTTTTTGAAGTATCCCGTATGATTGTCTGGATCTTTTCATTGTCTGTTGTGATATTTCCCCTTTCATCACAGGTCTATTGATTTAGAGTTGTTCCTTTTTTCTTTTGGTTACTGGGCTAGAGGTCTATTCTTTGTTTATTCTTTCAAAGAACCAACTTTTTGGATTCATTGATTTTTTTTTTTGGTATGGTTTTCTTTGTTCTATCATGACTCTCTGCTCTGATTTTTTATTTATTTCTTCTTTGCTGTTGTTTTAGGGTTCAGTTGTTGTTTCTCTCAAGTAACTTTTAGCTGCAGTGTTAGATCATTACTTGTGCTTTTCTTTTCTTTTTTTTTTTTTTTAATGTAGGCACTTAGAAGCTATAAACTTCCCTTAGGACTGCTTTTAAAGCGTCCCATAGGTTTTTCTGGTTTTGTTTTATCATTGTTTCAGTTCCATGAATGTTATTATTTCTTATTTCTTCCGACCCCATTCATTATTCAGGAGAGTGTGTTGTTTAGTCTCCTTGTTCTTGTAGTGTAGGGTTTTATCCTGGTGTTGATTGAGTTTTATTGCACTGTGTCTATAAGAATCATGAATAATTCCAATCTTATTGTAGTGGTTGAGTTTTTTCTTTGTGTCCCAGTATATTGTCTATTTTGGAGAATGTTCCATGGGGTGCTGATAGAAAGTGTATTCTCGGTTTTAGTGAAATATTCGATAGATGTCTGTGAGGTCCATTGGGGTATTGTATCATTCAGTTCAGATGTTCTCTTGTATCCTTTGTCCTTTTATCTGTCTAAGACTTAGTGGGGTATTGAAGTCCCCTACTATTAGTGTGCTGGGGTTAATCTGTGCCTGAGATCCTGAAGATTGTCTTTATAAGTTTGGTGCATGGCATTGGTGCTATATATTCATGTTTGTAGTTCTTCATCGTCAATTTTCCTTTAATAAAGATGTAATGGCCCTCTTTTGCTCTTTTGATTTCTTTTGCTTTGAAGTCTATTTTGTCTGATATTAGAATAGCAACACCTATTTCTTTTTGGTACCATTTGCTTGGAATACTTTCTTCCATCCCTTAACCTTAAGTTGGTCCTACCTTGAATTTGAGTATGGTTTCTTTGTAGACAGCATATGAGATGTTTGTTTCCTAAATCCATTCTCTCCAGTCTGTATTAGTCAGGGTTCTTTAAAGAAACAGAAGCAACAGGAGAATATATAGCTATATACAATTTATTGATTGCTCAATGACAGAGTCAAGAGTCTGACAGTAGCCACGCCGCACTGGAGAGGCTGAGAATCCAGGGAACTGCTCAGTCGCAAGGCTGGAGGTCTCAGTAGTCCCAATCTGTGCTGAAGGCCTGATGGATTCCAGGAGATCTGCCCAGTCTCAGTACATGCTGAGATCCAAAGCGTTGATCACAGCAGCAAAACAAACTCACCAGTGAGAGAGAGGCAAGCCACAGGAAAAAAGGACCAGCTCCCTCTGCCATGGCCTTTTAATACTGCCTCCAGCAGAAGGTAAGCCCCCACTTTGGGGTGGGCCATCCGGGTTGAGGTAGTCCAATCCGAAATATCCTTTCTCTTTATTTGTTCCTTATTCCATTCAAGTTGACACCCGAATTAACCATCACACAGTCTATGCCTTTTGATTGGGGAGTTTAGCCCATAATATTTAAGGTTTATAATTGAAAGATGGATGTTTGCTTCTTTCACCTTATTATCCATTTGGACTTTAGTCTCTGATTTCTACCCTACAGTTATGTTTTTATTAGTTCTTTTCCCAGGCTTGGTGATAGTTGGTCCTCTCTTCTGCCCTTGAATTGCTTTCAAGTATTTTTGAAGAGTTGGTTTCCGGAATTGTTTCATCATCTTTTTATGTCATGGAAGATTTTTCTCTCTCCTTTCAACTATAATCAACATTTTTGCTGGGTAAAGTATTCGGGGTTGGCATCCAAGTCTTTAACACTGGGAAATGCTTTGCTCCATGTTCTTCTTTGCTTTCATGGTTGTGCTGAGAAGTCAGTTGTAATTCTGATGGTTTTCCTTTTGTATGTGACTTGTTTTTCTTCTTTATAGCCTTCAGAATTTTGTCTTTTTTTGGGCGTCTAGCATTTTAACTAGGATATGGTGTGGGGATTGTCTTTTCTGATCTTGTCTATTGGAGTCCTATGTGCTTCTTGTATTTGTATGGTTTTTGTCTATTTTAGTTGGGGAAATTTTCATCTATTATTCTGTTCAAGATCTGACAATAAACCATTCCCTGGATTCTTCTCCCTCCTCTTTCCTATGATGAAGAGGTTTGAACTTTTCATATGTCCCATAGTTTCCTGGTTGTTCCACTTTGGGTATTTTTAATTTTTTCATATTCTTTATTTGAGCTTTTAGTTGCTCTGTGTTATCTTCCAGATCTGATATCTTGTTCTGCTCCTTCATTTATTTCTGAGGCTTTTTCCTTTCCTTTCTTCTTGATTGGATGAGTGTTCTATTTCCTTTTTCATTTCACCCTGTTTTCTTAGTTCCATTTCCTTTTTTTGAGCTTCTAAGTCTCTTCTTGGTGCTCCTTACTTCATGGTTGGCTTCCTTTTTCTGTGTTTCTACTTCCTTTCAGAGTTTTTTTCTCCCCTAGTTCTTTCGGAGTTTGGCAATCTCTTCCTTTAGTTTTTTTCCGAAGTTTGTCATTGTATCCCTCTAGGTTTCTTTTTGAGTTTTTTCATTCTCTCTCTTTTAGTTCTCTGAATTCTTCTTTATTTTCTTTAATTTCTCTGCATAGGTCTGCAATTATTCCTCTAAATCTGTTTCTTGGGTCACCTCCAGGGGGATCCCATTGTAGCTAACTCCTACAGGTTGGTAGTGCTTGGTGTGGGATTATCCTGCACCTTTGCCATGTTGTGTCCTCATCGTGTCCTGGCAGGGTTTCCCTTTTGTGATTCAAAATCCAAATGCTTTTCACATGTAGTGGCTGGTTTTGCTTTCCTCCTTCCAATGCTTTTTTTTTTTTCTTTCCTCCTCCTGTTTATGGAATATTGACTTGTCTAGGTTTCAGGCTTTCAATTTTGTTTATATATGGATATTGGAAGCCTAAGTCACTCTTTCCTTCCGTGTCTGAAAGGTTCTCCAAAAAAGTCCATTTGGATACTCTCTCTCTTCCAGTTGGGGGAGGGGGATGCCTGATTTAGCCCGTGCCCTGGTACTGTGTCTGGAGCAGTGCAGGGCTCTTAACTGTTTCAGGTGGCAGCAAGTCCCCACCTGAGCACCTGGAGAAAGACACAATGGGAAACATGACCAGATACCACCTAGCACTGGCTGCAAAGGTGAAGGGGCTCCCCCAGACAGCCGCCCCCTACAAGGGTTAGATAGACCCTTTCCAGCAGCCCAGAGCAACTACCCTAAAATCTTTACCTGCCTGGAGAGCTTCCGGGCTCCTGGCTTCTGAGATTTTTTTTAAAAAGACTTTAATATTTGATAACTTTTAAATATCAAATGCCTAACAATTTCCTATAGTTGGAGTTCTGAAAGGAGACAAAAAAGGGGTAAGTCCTGGAAGTTAGTTTTAAATTTATTTAGTGCATGCATGCAAGTGTGACATGTACATGCGTGTGTGCACACATAGGCATACATACCATGGTGTACATACAGCCATCAGAGGATGGAATCTGTTCTCTCCTTCCACTCTGTGTGGACTCTGGGGATCAGACTTAGGTTACCAAGCTGATGCAGAAAGCACATTTACCCAAAGAGAATAAACTCGAAGAAACTTGCAGACAATGTCTCAAAATTCTCAAAACTAAAAGCAAAACACCCAAATGCAAGAAATGGGGACTCCCAGGCCTTATTTCTCATCAAAAGCCATGAGCACCACAGTCCACTTAAACCACTGAAAGAAAACAGCTCGAAATCCAGAGTTGCATAGTCACTTAAAATACTCTGTGGGAATGAAGGCAAAATGAAGGCATTCTCAGATAAGGAAGCACGAGCAACCACATTATCAAAGCTTCCCGAACAGCACCAGACAAAGAGAGGATGAGTGGAGATGCCAAGGCCAATTTGAGAGGCCTGGACAAATGGAGTTCAAACTGCCTTTGTGGACTGGGAGTCTCAGTATAATTAATAATGTCACTTCTCCTCAGACTTACTAATTGATTTAATACAATCTCAATTAACTCTGAGCAGACTTAATTCTTGTTGATACAGGCAGCCAAGTCTAAAAGTGTATGCTGAACAATGAATTATTCTGCCTAGGAGATGTTGGCTAGGGGATTCAAACCCCCCCCCAAAAAATATAAAGCCTTTTGCCTATAATGGGATATATGCAAGGAGAAAGGCAGTAAGTTCTGTTGTCGAAGACCTGGTGTGAGCGTGAAAAAATGTTATGAGACGCACTCTAGCATACAACTGGCCTCTGAAATGCCAGAAGCGTTACCAAAGGCCACTAAATCAATATAGCAAAATATTGGTCTCCTGAGACAAGCAAACTCCTTTGTCAGTATCAGCTAAACCTCAACTGCCTGGAATACTGTGCAACAGTGGCAGCCATGTGTCTATAATATATCCCAAATCTAATTGTATTAGCTCCTCCTTGGAGGATAGCCACAACATATACCCACAAGTTATGTAATCTAGTGGTTAGGAGATGTTATAAGCCACATAAGAACTTGTCACCCTTTATAGAGAAACCACAGTTTAGTGGATTAGCATACCATCCAAGCACCTGTGTCTATGCCACAGCTTAGCTTGCCATAATAATTAGTACTGCTTAAATGCCTGTACATCCAATTGCTTGTGGTTTGTTAGTATGAACTAAAAGGTATCACTGGATAAGCTGCAACCCATGAAGGAAACAACCGAACAGACTAGAGTCCAAATGAACATCTCCAGAAAAAATGACTGTTTTGCTTCTCACCACACTTGTGCCCTTTCCCAAAGCCCAAGGAAAAACAAAACTAAAAAAAAAATGTAAGGGCTGTGGAGAGATTGGGGTGATTGTGAGAATTACAGCAATACGACTGGACCTTATATTGATCCACATACATGCCCTGCTGCATACAAGCTTTTCCAACTGGACTATGGGAACCTTGGGTTGTTCAAAATTTGGACATAGATACTTGCAAATTGGTTTTACATGAATGTTACTTACATTCATTGCTTATGCTTAATAATTTGGCTCACTTCAAAAAAATGCACCAATTACCTAATTGTATGGCAAACTGAGTAACATCAATGTTATCTGAAAACAACTGTGTCATTATATTGTAGAATCCCTTAAAAAAATAAACAAATAAAAGAGGGGGGAAAAAGTGTACGCTGAAGTTAACAGAGCTGGGAGGACCAGAGTAATTTTTAAAGAAAGAATAAATTTAGAAGATTCACAGTACAATTTAACACATGAGACTACACTACTCAAGACAAAAGTCATAAATATAAATATATAGGTTAATGGGAGGGGTGTAACTATCCCAAAATAGAGACCCACAAATCCGGCCAGTTGATTTTGAGGCAAAGTGGTAAGAAATTCCATGCAGTGAGAGGGATTCTTCCAGCAAGTGATTTTAAAATAATTGAATATTCAGAAGCAAAAATGTTTCCTCAATTTCATGGCTCTTCATAGAAAAGTTAAATGAAAAAAAATTAAATGAAAATTAAAAGGTCTGAAGTTTATTAAGGGATGCTAAAAACTAGAAATGATTAAGAGTTTTAGGAAAGTGGCAGGATACAAAATTAACCTAGAAAATTCAGTAGCCTTTCTTTACACCAACAACAAACAACTGAAGAAGGAATATAAGGAAATCTTCCCACTCACAATAGCATCGAAAACAATAAAATACCTAGGAACAAACCTAACCAAAGACACTAAAGATCTCTACAGCAAAAATTTTAAGCCCCTGAAGGAGATTAAAGAAGGCATCAGAAGATGGAAAGATCTCCCATGCTCATGGATTAGAAAAATTAATACAACAAAAATGTTCATTCTAGCCAAATTAATATGCAGATTTACTAAATCCCAATTAAAATCCCCATGAGTTTCTTCACAGACTTGGGGAAAAAAATCCTTAAATGCATATGGAAAAACAGAAGACCACAAATAGCCAAAGCAACACTGAGTGAAAAGAGCAATTCGGGGGGGATCTCTATACTAGACTTCAAAGTATATTACAGGGATATAGTCATAAAAACAGCCTGGTACTGGCACAAAAACAGACCTGTACACCAATGGAACAAAAGTGAAGATCCAAAGTTGAGTGCACACAATTTCAGCCACCTCATATTTGACAAAGGGGCCAAGAAGACACAATGGAGGAAAGACAGCATCTTCAGCAAGTGGTGTTGGCAAAACTGGATCACCACTTGTAGAAGAACAAAATTAAACCCCTACCTCTCACCCTGTACAAAGATCAACTCCAAATGGATCAAAGACCTCAACATGAAAACCAAAACTCTGGAGATGATAGAAGGAAAAGTTGGCAACAACCTACAAGACATAGGTGTAGGAGACTTTCTAAATCAGACAGCAGTCAGGGAAGTGAAGAGAAAACCCAGAGTGGGAAGAAAACTTCACCACTGATACATTTGACAGAGCATTGACTTCCAGAATATATAAGCTACTCAAAAAACAAAGAAGAAAACAAATGACTCACTCAAAAGATGAGTAAAGAGCTGAACAGAGACTTCACAAATGAGGAAATAAAGATAGCTGAGAAACATCTCAAAAAGTGTTAACATTCTTACTAATTAAGGAAATGCAAGTTAAAACCATTTTAAGATATCATCTAAATCTAATAAGACTAGCTAGAATCAAGAAAACAAATGATACCAAATGCTGGAGAGGTTGTGGGGAAAGAGCACTCATCCACTGCTGGTGGGAATGTAAGCTCATACAGCCACTATGGAAAGCAGTGTGGGGAACCGTTAAAAGACTCAAAATGAGCCTATCACTTGACCCAGTCATACCACTCCTGGGTATACCCACAAGACTCATCCTACCACAGAGATACATGTACAGCCATGTTTATTGCAGCTCTCTTCACAATAGCAAAGAGCTGGAACCAACCCAAGTGCCCCTCAACTGACAAGTGCATAGAGAAAATGTGGTACATCTACACAATGGAGTTCTATGCAGCAGCAATGAAAGATGGCATCATGAACTTTGCAGGTAAAGGGATAGAACTAGAAGATATTATGTTAAGTGAAGTAACACAGTCCCAGAAAAGCAAAGGACAAATGGTATCCCTCATCTGTTGATGCTAGTACCAAGCACCTACTCATAAGGCAAACTGAGTAATGTCAATGTTATATTCCTCTTTTTCTGAAAGCAACTGTGCTCTTATAATGTGAATCCCTTAACAGGCTCTAGAATTAACCCGCCACTTGTTTTCAGACTTTGTAATCTTGGTATATGGGTGGAGGGTATGTAGGCATATTTCAGAGGAATATAATTTTTTTAAATATGGAACGCTTCACGAATTTGCGTGTTATCCTTGCACAGGGGCCATGCTAATCTTCTCTGTATCATTCCAATTTTTAGTATATGTGCTGCCGAAGCGAGCACAGAGGAATATAAATTTAAGAAGGAAAAATGTGAGTCCTGAAATGTGTTAAGGAAATGACATACAGTTTGTTTTCAGATGACATAATCTTAGTATAGGTGTGAAGTATATATATGCATATGGTGAAGCAGAGATTGGAGGGAACGGCAAGAGCAGAGGAACTGGGACAGAGAATGAACTGAAACAGTAAAGTCTCCCAAGGATACTAATCATCTGCTTTGAAAAACTTTGAAAAGACTCAGAAAAAGATACAGGGCAGGTATGGCAGGGTGCGTGAACTCGGGTGAGGGGGCAAAGAAAGGGAGATGAGTCTAAATTGGACTAAAAATGATGTATGAAACACACAAAACTTTAGTAAACTTTTTAAAATCTTTAAAAAATAAACTTTATAAGACAGCAAGACAAAGCCCTCAAAACCTTGCATTTTAAAGTGACAGCAAAAAACACAACCCATAAAAGAAAAAAACAAGAAATTCATGAATTTCGCTTTCTCAGAATACCAATGAAAACTTCAGCTAAAGTAAGATATTTACAAATTATATATCCAACAAAGAGATTGAATATTGAAAACACACACACACACCACACACACACACACACACACACAAAAAAAAAAAAAAAAAAAAAAAAAAAAAAAAAAACCACAAAAACCTCTTAATAGGGCCAGGAGATGGCTCAGCAAGCAAAGGCCTTGCCCCAAACCTGAAGACCTGAGTTCAATTTCCAGGACCCGTGTGGTAGAAGGAGAAAAGCAACTCCTCTGGGTTGTCCTCTGAACTACACCACACCACACTACACACACACACACACACACACCACAACGTGCACGCACATGCACACATGCACGCACACACACACATGTTAAAAAGAAAATTCTTAATAACCAATAATGAAGACATGAATAGTCCATTTTAAAGCTGAGTAAATGATTTGCAAGAATGCTTTATCAAAAGGGCACAGGGAGGCTGCAGAGGTGGTTCAGAGCTAAAGAGCAGCCATGCGAGGTGGTACTCAAGCAACTGAAATCTATTCCCAGGGCAGCAACACCCTTTCTGGCCTCCATGGGCATAGGCATGCAGGTGTATAACCAACTACATGCATACACACAAAAAATAAAATAAAAGTAAATAAATCGTTAGAAAGGGGGGGCACAGAGATAGCGAATAGATGAGTGATAGAACTCCTACCTGAAAACATATATTTACCACATGACCTATAACCTCACCCATAAGTATAAATCATGGAGAAATATGTACTTGTATTCCCAGGAGTGCTCACAGCCACTGTGTCTACAACTGTCAGAAACAAAAGATGAATCTTCCAACCTTCATCAAAGGTGAATACACAGAGATGAGTCCACATACCATGATCTATCCAGCAAGAACACAAAGCAACAAGTGAATTATACACAGAACATGAATGTTGAGAAGGCATCGTGCCCTGGGAAATAAGCCAATTTCTACATAAATTCTGCATGGCTATAGGACATCCTGGAAAACCATATAAACAAAAACAGACCAGCAATAGCCAAGGTTTAGAGGTGGAGATGGGGCTTTTGGTGAGGGAGATTTTTGCAGTAATGTGTATATTTATGTTCTTGCTATAACCACATTTACATACTCTGTGTTCATGTTATTCCCCAGAAGAGTCAATTTTACTATAAATTTCTGTGTGAGTATGGGAATGTAGTGTTGTGTCTGTACACATGCACATAAAGGCACATATGCATGGTGTGGGGGCCAAAGGTTGGGGTTGAGTGCTTCCTCAGTCATGATCCATGTTATTTTTTTAAGACAGGCTTTCTTTTTTATTTTTTTTTTTTAATTTTTATTTATTTATGTTTTTGAGACAGGTCTACCTTTCTAGTTCCAGCTGGCCTGTGCTCGCTATGTAGACCAGTCTGGCCTAGAACTCACAGAGATCTGCCTGCCTCTGCCTCCCAAGTGCTGGGACCAAGTCATTGCGCCACCACACCCGGTTTAATAGTTTGTTAGCTGCCATTTAGGTGCTGGGAATCAACCCAGGTCCTCTGCAAGAGCAGTCAGTGCTCTTAACCGCTGAGCCATCTCTCCAGTCCCAAGACAGGCTTTTTAAATAAACCTAGAGCTCACCCATTTGCAAGATCAGTTGGCCAGTGAGTTCTAGGGATCCCCCTGCTGCAGCCTTCCCAGCTCTGGGATTCCAGCCACAGATTGCTGTGCCCAGCTTCTATGTGGGTGCTGGGATCTGAACTCAGGTCTTCATGTATGCATGCCAAGCACTTTACTCATGGAACCGTCTTCTCTGCCCATATAGATAAGTGTTTTAAATGTAATAATAGTTGTACCATAATTCAAATAGTAACGATGCATAATGGCTACAACTTGTTTCCAAATAGGTCAGAAAAGGACCTATACATAGCTAGGTGGAAAGACAGACAGACAAGCCAGGCCTGAACCAGACTGCAATCAGCTATTCAGAAGTCTGAAGCAGGAGGATGCTGAGTTCAAGGACTTGCTTGGCCTACAGAGCAAGTTTAAGGCCAGCCAAGGCAACTTAGTGAGATACTGTCTCAAAAAAATAAAAAATGGAGGTGGAGGTGGATGGAGAGCTACTCAGAAGGCCATTACCATCTTAAAAGTCATGGAGGACACTGGTCACCTTCCAGATCTCAATCACCTTGTAGCTATAAAAGCATGAAGTTAAAGACTTTCTGAAATATGCCACAGAGATGGAATACTGTTCGTGAACAATATTTTCTATTGTCTTCTGTTTAAAAAGTGAACAGAAGCAGGGCGTGGTGGCACATGCCTTTAATCCTAGTATGGGAAGTAGAGGCAGGTGATCTCTGTGAGTTCAAGGCCAGCCTGGTCTAACAGAATTCAGTAGAATCCCAACCAAAATGTGCTTGAGGCCCCTGAGCAGTAAGTGGCAAACATGATGCCCCCTTACCACTAAGTACTTCATTACGACCCTCCTTAAGAAAAGGACACATGCGCAGCCCAGTACCCCATGAAAACCAGGACTTCATCACCAGTGTGATCATCTCGCCTCATCCACAGAGCTCTTTAAGCCGAGTCTTCTCTGCACCAGCATCACAGACCAAAAACCGATGATACATTTGCTGTGTGGCTTTGAGCTCAGGATTCCGGTTCTCCCGCAGGCTCCTTGTCTTCCAGGAGTTGGGCTGGTTGATCACCTGGTTTTGCGCCTCCTGTGTTCTTGTTTTTGTTTGTTTGTTTCTTGTTTTTTGTTGTGTTTGTTTGTTTTTTTTGAGCCNTGGAAAAGTAAAAAAAAGAACCAATGAAATAAAGAAAAAACCCAATATGTGAAAAAAAACCTTGACAAGGAATAGATCGAAGAAACCAAAAACTTATAAAAAATTTAAACAACTCAAAAAAAAAAAAAAAAAAAAAAAAAAAAAAAAAAAAAACACAAAAACCTCTTAATAGGGCCAGGAGATGGCTCAGCCAGCAAAAGGTTCTTGCCCCCAAACCTGAAGACCTGAGTTCAATTTCCAGGACCCGTGTGGTAGAAGGAGAAAAGCAACTCCTCTGGGTTGTCCTCTGAACTACACACACACACACACACACACACACACACACACGTGCACGCACATGCACACATGCACGCACACACACACAGTGTTAAAAAAGAAAATTCTTAATAACCAATAATGAAGACATGAATAGTCCATTTTAAAGCTGAGTAAATGATTTGCAAGAATGCTTTATCAAAAAGGGCACAGGGAGGCTGCAGAGGTGGTTCAGAGCTAAAGAGCAGCCATGCGAGGTGGTACTCAAGCAACTGAAATCTATTCCCAGGGCAGCAACACCCTCTTCTGGCCTCCATGGGCATCAGGCATGCAGGTAGTACACAAACTTACATGCAGGTACTCACACAAATATAAAATAAAAGTAAATAAATCGTTAGAAAGGGGGGGCACAGAGATAGCGAATAGATGAGTGATAGAACTCCTACCTGAAAACATATATTTACCACATGACCTATAACCTCACCCATAAGTATAAATCATGGAGAAATATGTACTTGTATTCCCAGGAGTGCTCACAGCCACTGTGTCTACAACTGTCAGAAACAAAAGATGAATCTTCCAACCTTCATCAAAGGTGAATACACAGAGATGAGTCCACATACCATGATCTATCCAGCAAGAACACAAAGCAACAAGTGAATTATACACAGAACATGAATGTTCAGAAGGCATCGTGCCCTGGGAAATAAGCCAATTTCTACATAAATTCTGCATGGCTATAGGACATCCTGGAAAACCATATAAACAAAAACAGACCAGCAATAGCCAAGGTTTAGAGGTGGAGATGGGGCTTTTGGTGAGGGAGATTTTTGCAGTAATGTGTATATTTATGTTCTTGCTATAACCACATTTACATACTCTGTGTTCACGTTATTCCCCAGAAGAGTCAATTTTACTATAAATTTCTGTGTGAGTATGGGAATGTAGTGTTGTGTCTGTACACATGCACATAAAGGCACATATGCATGTGTGTGGGGGCCAAAGGTTGGGGTTGAGTGCATTCCTCAGTCATGATCCATGTTATTTTTTAAGACAGGCTTTCTTTTTTATTATTTTTTTTAATTTTTATTTATTTATGTTTTTGAGACAGGGTCTACCTTTCTAGTTCCAGCTGGCCTGGTGCTCGCTATGTAGACCAGTCTGGCCTAGAACTCACAGAGATCTGCCTGCCTCTGCCTCCCAAGTGCTGGGACCAAGTCATGCGCCACCACACCCGGTTTAAGACGGTTGTTAGCTGCCATTTAGGTGCTGGGAATCAAACCCAGGTCCTCTGCAAGAGCAGTCAGTGCTCTTAACCGCTGAGCCATCTCTCCAGTCCCAAGACAGGCTTTTTAAATAAACCTAGAGCTCACCCATTTGGCAAGATCAGTTGGCCAGGGAGTTCTAGGGATCCCCCTGCTGCAGCCTTCCCAGCTCTGGGATTCCAGCCACAGATTGCTGTGCCCAGCTTTCTATGTGGGTGCTGGGATCTGAACTCAGGTCTTCATGTATGCATGCCAAGCACTTTACTCATGGAACCGTCTTCTCTGCCCATATAGATAAGTGTTTTAAATGTAATAATAGTTGTACCATAATTCAAATAGTAACGATGCATAATGGCTACAACTTGTTTCCAAATAGGTCAGAAAAGGACCTATACATAGCTAGGTGGAAAGACAGACAGACAAGCCAGGCCTGAACCAGACTGCAATCAGCTATTCAGAAGTCTGAAGCAGGAGGATGCTGAGTTCAAGGACTTGCTTGGCCTACAGAGCAAGTTTAAGGCCAGCCAAGGCAACTTAGTGAGATACTGTCTCAAAAAAATAAAAAGATGGAGGTGGAGGTGGATGGAGAGCTACTCAGAAGGCCATTACCATCTTAAAAGTCATGGAGGACACTGGTCACCTTCCAGATCTCAATCACCTTGTAGCTATAAAAGCATGAAGTTAAAGACTTTCTGAAATATGCCACAGAGATGGAATACTGTTCGTGAACAATATTTTCTATTGTCTTCTGTTTAAAAAGTGAACAGAAGCAGGGCGTGGTGGCACATGCCTTTAATCCTAGTACTTGGGAAGTAGAGGCAGGTGGATCTCTGTGAGTTCAAGGCCAGCCTGGTCTACAGAATTCAGTAGAATCCCAACCAAAATGTGCTTGAGGCCCCTGAGCAGTAAGTGGCAAACATGATGCCCCCTTACCACTAAGTACTTCATTACGACCCTCCTTAAGAAAAGGACACATGCGCAGCCCAGTACCCCATGAAAACCAGGACTTCATCACCAGTGTGATCATCTCGCCTCATCCACAGAGCTCTTTAAGCCGAGTCTTCTCTGCACCAGCATCACAGACCAAAAACCGATGATACATTTGCTGTGTGGCTTTGAGCTCAGGATTCCGGTTCTCCCGCAGGCTCCTTGTCTTCCAGGAGTTGGGCTGGTTGATCACCTGGTTTTGCGCTCCTGTTTTGTTTTTGTTTGTTTGTTCTTGTTTTTTGTTTGTTTGTTTGTTTTTTTGCAGCCTTTTTGGGTTCTATTTCCCTCGCAGTACACAGTGTCTCAGCTTTCTTCACATCCTTCTCAACACTTAGGGTTTTTTTATTTTTCTATTTGTTTCATGGTTTGTTTGTTCGTGCTGGACATTGGACCTGGAACCTCACACATTAGGCAGCTGCTCTATCACCAAGCTATATGCACAGTCATTTTGGTGGGGGGATGCAGTCTTTTGAAACATAGTCTTCCTATAGTGCCAGCTGGCCTGGTACTTGCTATGTAGACCAGCCTGGCCTCCGTCTTATTGAGATCCGTCTGCCTCTATCTAGACTGCTGAAATTAAAAGCATGTATCTACACCCCCCGAAAAAATAAATAATAAAAACCTTATTAGAGATGGAGAGATGACTCAGCAATTAAGAGTACATACTGCTCTTGGGGCTGGAGAGATGGCCTAGGGGTTAAGAGCGCTGACTGCTCTTGCAGAGACTTCCCAGCACCCACATGGCAGCTAAGAACTGTCTTTAACTCTAGTTCCAGGGGAGTCCAACGCCCTCTTCTGACCTCCGTGGCATTGCACAACACAGGTGCACCAATCTACATGCAGACAGTACACTCATACATGTAAAAAATAATTTTTAAAAAAAGTACATACTGCTCTTGCAGAGGACCTTGGTTTCCAGCATGCAATAGTGCCTCACAACCTCCTGTAATTCTAGTTCTAGATGATATGATTCCCTCTTCTGGCCTCTACAGGCTCTGCACTCATATGCACAATATACACACACACAATTAAAAATAAAAACTTTTAAAAATTTTTAAATAAATAAATAGAAGGCTTGAACTCAATGGTAGAACGTTTTCCCAGCATACACAAGGCTCTAGCAGCAATCTCCAATACTATGGAGAGAGAGAGAGAGCTTCATATTTCCCTATTGTTTATGAGGTTCAGGAGCAATGAATTGTGGAAGACCAACAGGCTGAATGAGAAGAGTTCTGGGGTGCAGAGGTGGCTCAGCGGTTAGGAGCACCGACTGCTCTTGCAGAGGACCCGGGTTTGATTCCCAGCACCCACATGGCGGCTAAGAACTGTCTTTAACTCCAGTTCCAGGGGAATCCAATGCCCTCTTCTGACCTCCACAGCATTGCATGACACAGGCGCACCAACCTACATCCAGACAGTACACTCATACACATAAAAAATAATAAATTTTAGGGGCTGGAGAGATGGCCTAGCGATTAAGAGCGCTGACTGCTCTTGCAGAGGACACCCTCTTCTGACCTCCGCAGTATTGCACCACACAGGTGCACAAACCTACATGCAGACAGTACATCCATACACATACAAAATAAATAAAATTAAATATATATAATAATAAATTTTTAAAAAATTAAAAAGAATTATGCTATCGAATGGTGATGCCTACCTTCTTTGTTACAGGCTGTTTCCGGCTGGTTTTATATTTTGATGCCTTTTATACCATTCTCTTACTATTTAACATATTTCTTATTCAAATCGACACTTAAAGCTCTAATACTCAATAGAACCTGTATTAGTTTGTAGAAATCTAATTTAATACACCACATCTTCCTAAATAGCTCTTTTAGAAAGTTATATTGTTGTTTTTAGTTAAATTCTTTTATCGAATGTTATTTAACTCACCTTTTTAAAATTTTGTCTAAACAGTTGAAATAGTCTCAGCTTTGGATCACCCACCTTCCACACTTCATGGCATGTATAGTAACCCTAAAGCACAGATCCAAGCAGATTTCTAGGGTACTTGCTATGAACCAGACTCTGTACTAATGTTGAGAGACAATCACCCTGAAGATTTAATCTAAACTCACTCATGAATTTAGGTTCAGAGAGCTACTAAAAACTTCCTTCCACAATTCCCTCAGCTATAAAATGGGATCAAGAGGACCCAGAACAATGACCCAGCAGTCAAGACCACAGCGGCCTATATCTCCAGCTCCAGAGGATCCAATGTTCTTCCTGGCCTCCTTGGGTGCTGCACACACAGAGACACAGAAACACACACACACACACACACACACACACACATAAATAAATAAATAAATAAATAAATAAATAAATCTTAGAAAGTAATAGTACTTTAATCTGAGCATTTGGGAGGAAGGGGCAAGTGGATTTCTGTGAGATTGAGGCCAGCTGGGACTACACAGTGTGTTCCAGGCCACCTGGGAAATACAGGGAGATTCTGTCTCAACAAAATAAAAGTAATAATAAATGGGATTAAGATTGGTGCATATGGGCTGGCAAGATGGTTCAGTGGCTAAAGGGACTTGTCACCAAATTTGATGGACTTAGTTCAATTCCTGGGACCCACATGGTAGGAAAAGAGAACCGACTCCTGCAAACTCTCTCTCTCTCTCACAAACAAATGAAAAACTTCTTTAAGTATTGATGTAGACACTTCCCAGTGTACACAGCTGTAGCTGGTAATGGGCTGGTCACTTGATAAATACCAGCCCTGAGTATAATTCCACCTATGAGCCAAATACAGTGTTATGAACCATCCTTAAACCTTCTGTTCAAGCCACCCAGTGAGCCAGGGAATCTTGAACAGAGCCCAGGTCCTGAAGTTTATTGACCCAGCTCTCCCATAAGGGAATCTGATTTTCCAAATAAAATAAGCCATAGCCTTTAACTTTTCTCATCTGTTTCTAATCTGCCTTTGAAATGCTGCCATGATGGATTTCTGCAGAAGATGGTCCCCACCTTCTTGGTAGTGAGCTTTGCACAGAGGAGGCTGGTGACATAACCCCTACATGCTATTCCATAGAACATCCCCTAGGGGTCTTGCCAACTCTCGCTTCTTGGTTGTTTCCCCTTCCCAATTGTTATGCATAGTTATTGGCATTAAATAAAATCTCTTCTTCAACAAAATGAATTATGAATATTACATACCTCCAAAATAACAGATACTATGACAGGCAAGCTTTGAAGTAAGACCAAAGAATTTGAACACCCCAAGGATGTGGGGGTGAGGACTTTATGCTTTCCTGAAGCCCAAGGATAATCTCTCAAAGCTTAAGAATCAAAAACTAGAATCCATTTCCAAATATCTCCAGAAAATATGTCCTCCTCAGCCTGCTAGGAGAAATGCAAACCAGAGCTTTTATTAGTTGTCTGATAATAATGGCTTTTAAGCTGTGTCTGAGAGTATTCCTAAAAATAGGTAGGATCCTTTGGTATAGACACAGATGTTTGTATGGTATGTTAATCCATGAATTACATTTTTTCTGTTAAATATGACAGGGTCTTATTGTGGCTTATAACATCTCCTAACCATTAGAGGATGTAAGCTTGTGGCATCAGCTGTGGGTTATTCCTCCAAGGAGAGAGCTAATAGCCAATTAGATTTGGGATATACAGGCATATGGCTGCCACTGCTGCAAAGTATATTTACAGGGCTAGATGAGGTGTAGACTGCTGCTGACAGAGTCTTGCTTGACTCAAGGAGACCTATATTTGCTTTATTGGTTAGTGGCCTTTGTAACACTCTCTGGTATTCCAAGGACCATTACGTGTTAAATACCAATATCTAATTGCTTGTGCTTAATTAGTAGGACCAAAGTTGTCCTGGACAAACTGTCAGCCCATGAAAGGAACAGCCAGAATTGACCAGAGTCCAAGACAACAGCTCCAGAGAAGTAACTGTTTGCTTCTCATCCACCTGTGCCCCTTTTCTAAGCCTAGGGAACAACTGCGGAAGAGGGGGCGGGTAGAACATGTAAGGGCTGCGATTGGGGTGAATGTTCACCATTCACTACAACAATAGTATTCTGGACACCTCATTGGATCAACTTGATTGAACATACAAGCTCCCCCCCACCCCGCTGGATGGGTGGACCAGGGCTGTGTGGGTTTGGGCACAATTGCTTGCAAATTGGTTTCAATGAAGGATGCTTGTACTCAAAAAAAAAAAAAAAAATGAGAAAAAAAAAAAAAAAAACAGAGAAGATACAGAGAAAGTTTGGCAGAATGCATGATTCTGGGATGGGGTGGGTGAAGGGGTGGGGAGAAGGGAAAGGGAAATATGCCTGGAACTGGAAAATGATGTATGAAATACACAAAGCATCAATAAAAAAAAAAAAATAGGTAGGATCCGAGGGCTGGAGAGATGGCCTAGCAGTTAAGAGCGCCGACTGCTCTTGCAGAGGACCCAGGTTCGATCCCTAGCACCCACATGGTGGCTGAGAACCATCTTTGACTCCAGTTCCAGGGGAATCCGACACCCTCTTCTGACCTCCATGGCATTGCACGACACGGTGCACAGACCTACATGCAGACAGTACATTCATACACATACAAAAAAAAAAGGTAAAGAAAGTTTCCTGTTCTGAACAGAGCAGAACCATGCATGTGCCTGCATGGTTGGTTGTATGTAAAAAAAAAATTGGTCATTTTTCATTACATTTATTGGGGAGGGGGCACATACACCATGGTGCACATGTGAAGGTCAGAGGACAACTGCAGAATTCAGCTTTCTCTTTCCACTCTGTGGGTACCAGGGATTGAACTCAGCTCCTTGGGCTTGGTGGCCGGTACTTTTAGCTACTGTGTCATCTCGCCAACCCAAAATGAACCATTTTGGACTTTAATTTTTGAAACTCTAAAGTTATTGATGATAATATATATTCCTGCCTCTATCAATACGGTATTACCGAGAATAGAGGCCTTTGAGCAGTGTAAAATCTGTGTCTTCCTCACAAACGCTTTATTTAGTAACTATGAAAATGCTATGAACTAGGCAATATTATTATACTATCCTTAATTTCTGGAGCTCAGATAACTTTTTGCCAATTTGATGAAGGTGCAAGAAAGTGGTAAAGTGGACCCAACACATCTTAGGACACCTTTGCTTGTCACACAGGCTTGTGAGTTCTTTGACAGCAGAGACATCTTGACCTTCTTGAGGTGCCTGACTGGTCGTAGGCGCTCAGTAAACATCTGCTGAGCTAAGCAAAGCCAAAGAACCATGGGAAAGGTCTGTCTTCAACCAGAAAGAGAGACATGAACTTCTACATATTGTGTCAGAAGGCAGTATTTTATTAAATGTGTGTATTACTTAACAAATTTAAACTTAAAATACACAGAAGGGATATGTATCTTCATATTTTTAGTCTTCTATTTTAAGATTGGTTTGGTTGTAAAGGACAAAAATTAACCTACTCAGTAGAGTATGACAGAAAAATGCCCCCTATGGAGAAATAACAAATAATATCTCTAAATACAGTCCAACCTGGGAGGGAGTTTGACCTCCCCTCTTGAGGATGGGTGTGATGGCCAATTTTCTGTGGCAACTGGGCCACAGGATGTGAGACATTTATTTGGTGAAACATTATTTGAGATGTGTCTATGAGAATGGTTTGGGGATGGGATTAATATTCAGATTATTAGGTTGTTCTAATCCTACATAGGAGCCGGCCTCACCCACTCAGTGAAGGTCTGGATTGAACAGAAAGATGACCCTCCCATGGCGGAGGGAATTCCTCCTGAGTTCCGTTGTCCTAGTGCTTCAGTTTGATTTTCCTGTCTTCAGAACGGAGCTGAAATGAGAGCTCTTCCAAGGTCCTGAGCTGTTGGCTTTCAGAGTGAACATAGTTGGCTCTCGAGGGCCTCCTGCCCACAGACCATGGTCCCTTGGCTCCGCTCAACCCAGCAGATCTTTACAGAGCATGGGACTTGCCAGCCTCCAGAATGATGTAAGCCCTTACTTGCAATAAATTGTGTGTGTGTGTGTGTGTGTGTGTGTGTGTGTGTGTGTGTGTGTGTGTGTGTGTGTGTGTGTGTGTGTGTGTGTGTGTGTGTGTGTGTGTGTGAGAGAGAGAGAGAGAGAGAGAGAGAGAGAGAGAGAGAGAGAACAGTTAAGTATCTCCTGATTCTGTTTGTCTGGAGAGCCCTGAACAATACAGGGGCATGAACTTGGTGATTCACTCAAACAGTATTGTAGCAATGGAAGGAAATAGTGACTTTGCAGTGGAGACATTCATCTAATCTCGTTTTATCCAAGCAAAAAAATTTGGTAGCACCAGGGACGTCACGTGGTTATTGGAGACTTCACTTCTGAAGATGGCTCTGCAATTCTGTGATCTTATTCCCAAAACCCAAACCCTGAAACTCACCACAAGAGAAAAATCAGATGCACATAGGATGGGGGTGTTAGGGTCACAGTTCCCCCACCAAAAGGCTGATGTGTTGAAATACTGGTCCCCAGATGGTGGGGCTATGGAGAGGGTTTTGAGAGTGTTTGCCATCTTGGGTCAGTCCATTTCTGAGGGTGTGGGGTCTGGTTGAAAGTAGTGGGTCGTGGGGGCTGTGCTTGGCTCTCCCATGTTGTTTGCTTCCTGACTTCCATGAAGTGAGATACATTCCTCCCCCACATGCTTCCTCCATGATGTCTGCTTTCCCAGAGAACTACATGTGGACCCTGGGCTCAAATCTCTGGAACTGTGAGCCAAAATAAAGTACTCCTCCTTCAAGGTGTTTTCTCTGATATTTTATCACAGTGATAAAAAATCGGCTAATACAAGAGATACTCTACAAAACGCAGTCACAGGACATTGTTTTGTGACTTTTCCACGAGTAAATATCGATTTGCACACATAAGGTACTGACAACAGACCCAAGAAACAATTTCCCTCGTGCTTAGCTTAGTGAACCAGTGGATTTATGGGGGTTGTTTGCTGGGACATAGGAGAAGGACTACTCACAGGCTCATGGGTGACTCAAATGCAGTTTTATCACTAAAGAGCCCACCCAGCACAGGTGAACATTCAGAAAGACCACTTCCTTTGTCTCACATCCTGTGGCCCAGTTGTCACAGAAAATTAACCATCACACCCATCCTCAAGAGGGGAGGTTAAACTCCCTCCCATGTGGGACCATGCATCCGGACCAGTCTTCCTTTCCAGATTCAGATCTGGATGGAGCTACAAATTCCCCAGGAGACCGCCAGAACTGAGGCCCACCTTCTGGCCTCTGACCTGACCTGATTGACCTATTCCAACATGTCCCCATCTCCCATCCCCTAACCTATAAAAGGCCCTTCCTGACTCCCAGATGCGCTTTTCTGATGGTCCTTCACTCCACAAGGGCTGTCGGATCTGGCCCCAGAGAGCAATTCCCTGGATTAAAAGCCTGCCTCAGTTTAACTTGGACTGATTCTGCCTTTTTCCTTAGCGTTGGATACCTATTATTAGTCATTTTTATTTCTTCTTTGACAACTATTTACTTCATTATTTTTATTGAAAATATTTTATTTATTTTTAAGTATGTGTATATGGGGGGGGCAAATGAGGGATGTGTGTGGATGAGGACAAGTGCCCACGGAGGCCAGAAGAGGGCACTGGAGCCCCTGAAGCTAGAGTTATAGGTGGTTCTGAGCTGCCCAATGTGGGTGTTGGGCTCTTCTACAAGAAGAGTATGCACCCAACTACAACAGCTGAGCCATTGCTCTAGCCTCCCTCCATTTCTTGGGTGATGATTGTGTGCATGTGTTTAATTTTTTTTGAGTTCTTTATATATTACAAGCTTTAATGTTTTAACATAGAGTTGACTGACTTTTCTCCCATTCTAAGGCCCATTTCTTCACTCTGTAATTGTTTCCTTTAATCTTGAGAAAACACAAGACAAATTCAAATCGATGGTTTTTTTGTTTTTGTTTTTATTTTTGTTTTTGTTTTTTGGTCTATTTTGAGACAGGGTCTCCCTGTAACCCCAGCTGTCCTGGAACTCACTCTGTAGACCTGGCTGGCCTTGAACTCACAAAGATCCACCTGCCTCTACCTCCTGAGTGCTAGGATTAAAGGCGTGCACCACCATGCCCCGCTTGACGGTCTTTCTATGAAAAGATGGATTCACTTGAAGTGTCAAGTTTATTGACATGGGCAGAAAGTTGAGTTACAGACGTAAGGAGATAGGCGAGCACTAAAGCCAGTGTGGGATCCCAGGACAGATACAACATCTTAGGGAAAACTGCTTAAAACTGTGAGTTTGTATTATCTTAGCAAGAGCAGTGTCCTTGTTCTGAACATTACATTCTGTCCGTACAAGGCACTAATGTCAGGAGTCAAGTGAGGGGGTCTTTGTGACTTCTTTATCACGTTTTTGTGACTTTTCCATTAGGTCTAAAATTATTTCTGATAAAATGTTTAAAAAGAAGTCTCAAGGCACAATGTTGTTTTGTTTTGTTTTTGTTTTTGACAGGGTCCCCTTGTTGCCCATGGAACTGTCTCTTGAACCCTGTTTCTCCCAGACCCCACCCCCACCCCCACTCCACATCAAGCCCATCAAGCCACAACCATAATATTATTCAAAATAACTTCTCTGGCGTCAATTGTGGAAGTATAAGGTTGGCTCCACCCTAATCTGAAACAGACCATCTGGCCTTTTCATCCCAGTTCCAGAACATCTCATTCATCCAAGGTCACACGTCCTTCTGAACCTCCTCTGTGTGAATGGGGCACCCCTCTGCAGCTGATATGTTAATTCTCAAGCTTACCCACACTCACTCATTATCTTTTTGAGTGAAGTACCAAACCGAGGTTGCTAAGGAGACATCCTGGTCGTCATATCCAAGAGTGTATGGTTTTTCGGGGATTAATTAAAAGTCATTAGTCCATGCCGGGCGTGGTGGCGCACGCCTTTAATCCTAGCACTTGGGAGGCAGAGGCAGGCAGATCTTTGTGAGTTCAAGGCCAGCCTGGTTTACAGAGTGAGTTCCAGGACAACTGGGGCTACAGGGAGACCCTGTCTCAAAAAGACCAAAAA